>CM059435.1:117416099-117798599 GCA_030390025.1 Squalus acanthias
CTTGTGATTTCAAATAAAGCTGTTGGACTATAACCTGGTGTTGTGCGACTTCTCACATTTGTCCACCCCAGTCCAACACCGGCATCTCCACATCACATCTATAAGATGCACTGCAGCAACTCACCAAGGCTTCTTCGACAGCATCTCCCAAATCCGAGACCTCTACCACCTAGAAGGACAAGGGCAGTAGGTACATGGGAACATCATCACCTCCAAGTTCCCCTCCAAGTCACACACCATCCTGACTTGGAAATATATTGCCATTCCTTCATCGTCGCTGGGTCAAAATCCTGGAACTCCCTACATAATAGCACTGTGGGAGTATCTTCACCACACGGACTGCAGCAGTTCAAGAAGGCAGCTCACCACCACCTTCTCAAGGGCAACTAGGGATGGGCAGCGACGCCCACATCCCATGAATTAATTAAAAAAAAACACCAAGCCAGGTAAAGGACCCTAGTTCAATGAGGAGTGTAGAAGAGCATGTCAGGAGCAGCACCAGGCGTACCTGAAAACAAGGTGCCAACCTGGGGAAGCTACAATACAGGACTACATGCATGCTAAAGAGCAGAAACAGCTGAAGGGCAGGAAAAAGTCTAATAAATGGCACATGCGAGATCTGGCCCATTGTGCCCCTATACTCCACTCCAGGTGGTTTATAAATATTGAGAAGAAATGCCTGTATCTCTGGGTGCCTGAACATCTAATCAGTGTGAATTTAGCAACTTAGGTAGATTGAAATGATAAATCAGCGATGCATAAGACTCGGCATTGGTGTTCTGCCCAAGTCTGGGGTGCTTGTATATAGGAACAGGAGAAGGCCATTCAGCCCCTCGAGCCTGCTCCGCCATTCAATGAGATCATGGCTGATCTGTATCCTAACTCCATCCACCCACCTTGGCTCCATATCCTTTTATACCCTTGTCTAGCAAAAATCTATCAAACTCAGATTTAAAATTATTAATTGAGCTCGCATCTACCGTTTTTTGTGGGAGAGAGTTCCGCACTTCTACCACCCTTTGTGTGAAGAAGTGTTTCCCAACTTCTCTCCTGAATGTCCTGACTCTGATTTTAAGGTTATGTCCCCTTGTCCTAGACTCCCCCACCAGTGGAAAAAGTTTCTCTCTATCTACCCTATCAACTCCTTTCAAAATCCTAAAAACCTCAATCAAATCATCCCTTAATCTTCTATATTCCAGGGAATACAAGCCTAGTTTATGTAATCTCTCCTCATAATCTAACCCTTGGAGCCAATGTATCCTTTCTAAGGTGCGGTGCCCAGAACTGTACACACTTCTCCAGATGTGGTTTAACCAGGGCTTTGTATAGCTGTAGCAAAACTTCCTCCTCTTTATATTCTAGCCCTCTCGTTATAAAGGCTAACATTCTATCAGCCTTTTTAATTACTTGTTGGACCTGACTACTACATTTTAGTGATCTGTATACATCGTAACTGTTGGATTGGCAGTTGCCTCTGATTGAATGAGATGATGAGATGAGCCTCCTCTGTCTAGGGCACATTAGGATCCCAGCGTAATGGGTTTGAGCAATCTCAACTCACTTCTCAGTTGGCATTGATCAAACAGAGATTGATAAATGAACAGAATTTGGCACTCATTGAGAATTGCACTCGAAGCGTCAGAATGGCAGGCATGGAAAGTGGAAAAAATTGTGAGGTTGGCATCATGCCGTATTTTTGGTTTTGTTTATTATTCATTCTCGGGATGTGGGCGTCGCTGGCAAGGCCGGCATTTATTGCCCATCCCGAGTTGTCCTAGGATAATAACTGAGGGGCTCACTGGGCCACTTCAGAGGGCAGTTAAGAGTCAACCACATTCGGTTTGGGAGTCGTGTATAGGCCCAAACTGGGTAAGGGCGGCAAGCTTCCTTTCCGAAAGGGACATTAGTGAACCAGTTGTGTTTTAAATAACTGAATTCAAATTCTCAAACTGCCATGGTGGTATTATGAACTCACGTTCTCACCTGGATTATTAGTCCAGGCCAATGGATTACTAGTCCAGGCCAATGGATTACTAGTCCAGTGACATATCCACGCTAATAGTGTTGGGGCAGAATAAAGGAAACTTTGTTCTGCACCTGACATTGGTACTGATCTCATTCTCCTGTGTTTGTCTGCTTTCTCCTCTTGGGAGGTGGTTGCAGAGAGAGGTTGCATTCTGTGGGCCTCCAAGAAAGGCCATTGACACCCTGGCACTTCCCCAGCTCCCAGCAGAGGCTGTACACCACATAATCCAATTGGCAGGTATCCTATGGTGCTTTCACCTTTCTGCGGTTTTTGAGGCTGTAATCTATCCACGGGCAGAAACGTACCTTCTTGTGACTCATACTGAGAGGTGCACTAGTGTGTGCATTTCAGGGATGCTACAGTTACTGTTCCAACCATGTGCTTTGTGGGAGGCACAAGTTCCAGGCCACCGTCCCCAAGTACATAAGAACATAAGAAATACGAGCAGGAGGAGGCCATTGTGCCCTTCGAACCTACTCCACCATTCAATAAGATCATGGCTGATCTTCTACCTCAACTCCACTTTCCTGCACTATCGCCATATCCCATGATTCCCTTAATATCCAAAAATCTATCGATCTCTGTCTTGGATATACTCAACGACTGAGCATCCACAGCCCTCTGGGGTAGAGAATTCCAAAGATTCACCACCCTTTGAGTGAAGAAATTTCTCCTCATCACAGTCCTAAATGGCCGACCCCTTCTTCTGAGACTGTGACCCCTAATTCTAGACTCCCCAGCCAGGGGAAAACAGCCTCCCAGGTATTCTGCAGCGAGTGATCACCTCCTGACTCCCCAAAGCCTTTCCACCATCTACAAGGCACAAGTAAGGAGTGTGATGGAATACTCTCCACTTGCCTGGATGAGTGCAGCTCCAACAACACTCAAGAAGATCGACACCATCCAGGACAAAGCAGCCCACTTGATTGGCACCCCATCCACCACCTTAAACATTCACTCCCTCCACCACCGGCGAACCGTGGCTGCAGTGTGTACCATCTACAAGATGCACTGCAGCAACTCGCCACGGCTTCTTCGGCAGCACCTCCCAAACCCGTGACCTCTTCCACCTAGAAGGACAAGGGCAGCAGGCGCATGGGAACACCACTACCTCCAAGTTCCCCTCCAAGTCACACACCATCCTGACTTGGAAATATATCGGTGTTCCTTCATCGTCGCTGGGTCAAAATCCTGGAACTCCCTCCCTAACAGCACTGTGGGAGCACCTACACCACACGGACTGTAGTGGTTCAAGAAGGCGGCTCATCACCACCTTCTCAAGGGCAACTAGGGATGGCCTTGCCAGCGACGCCCACATCCCATAAACAAATTAAAAAAAATCTACCCTGCCAAGCCCCTTAAGAATTTTATATGTTTCAATGAGATCACCTCTCTTTCTTCCAAACTCTGGGGAATATAGACCTTGGCTACTCAAGTGTGAACCGCCCCCTGTAATGGTGCCATAATTTCAGAAGACTAACCTTCTGCTCTTGTTTGGGGAGATGTTGGCATTTGAGATGTATTCCTGGCCTCTACCCTCCCAGAGGAGCTAGAAGATATGTCTGTCAGGGTCCCAACTCTGTTGGCTGCTAGTGTCTAAACATGGAGAGGAGACAGGAGAAAAGCATCTCATCGTTATTGCAGTTAGTTACATAGCATCAAGCTGTCCAGTCTGTCTAGATTGGCAGGCATGTTTATTTGGAGTGGTAAAAGGCGTCAGCCTTGGCTCAGTTGCTTGCATGCTCAGCTGAGTCAGAATGTCATGGGTTCTAAAGCCCACTCCAGGACTTGAGCACAAAATGCCGCGCTGATACTTCAGTCCAGTACTGAGGGAGTGCTGCACTAGTCGGAGGGGCCATCTTTTGTATGAGGTGTTAAACTGAGTCCCTGACTGCTTGTTTAACGTAGACATAAAAGAAGAGCATAAAGTTCTCACCATTGTGTCCCTCAATCAACACCGCAAAAAATAAACCCAGGTTATCTGGCCATTTATATCATTGCTGTTTGTGGGATCTTGCTGTGTGCAAATTGGCTGCCGCGTTTCCTATATTACAGCAGTGACTATACTTCAAAAGTACTTCATTGATTGTGAAACGCTTTGGGAGGTCCCGAGTTCATGAACGGCTCTATATAAATGCAAGTTCTTTAGTTTGAATAGAATTGTATCTTTGGATGATAACTACTGCAACAAGCCACTCGAGGCAAGGATAGCCGTGTGGGATAGTATGATATCTTGTGTTCGGTGCTCCGCGGCTACCTGGGCTTGATATTCTTTCTATTGCCGTGAATCCACCCCTCGACGGCCTCCAGAGCTCACCCTGCCAGAGATGGCGGGATCAGTGGGAGGGTATTGAATTCCCACAGGACAGGTGGGAAACTGTGCAAAGCTTATGTTCAAACCCAATATAAGGAGAGCCAAGCACCCCAGACAGGCAGAGCTCTCAGGGAGATTCGTGACGCCGGCAGCAGATATTGAGGTTGTAATAGCATTTCTGTTTTAATGCTTTGCTGGTAATTGGTAATAACATTTATGTTTTAGCAGGTCAATAAAACTATCTCTGTCGAGTCCAGTGGCCGGACTCATTATTTAATCGATACCGAGTGGGCGAGTAAGATTAAACCATCACATCAGATGCATCTCTGGTGTCTGCCTTCCCATGGCCGCCAGAACCTCCAGTGCCCACCCACCTGTGTGGGGGGCGTTTGCCCAGTTCCCCCCAGCCCCAGATCTTGGCCAGAAGGTCGTGGGTCAAATCCCACTCCAGCGACCTGACCACATAATCAAGGCTGACCCTTCAGTGCAGTGCTGAGGGAGTGCTGCACTGTCAGATGTGCCGTCTTTAAGATGAGACTTTAAACTGAGGTCCCGTCTGCTCTCTCAGGTGGATGCAAATAGGTCCCATGGCGCTATTTTGAAGCAGAGCAGGAGAGTGTCCTGGGGCCAATATTTATCCCTCAACAAGCATCACTAAAACAGATTATCTGGTCATTATCACATTGCTGTTTGTGGGATCTTGCTGATCGAAAATTGGCTGCCACATTTCCTACATTACAACAGTGACTACACTTCAAAAAGTACTTCATTGGCTGTAAAGCGCTTTGAGACGATCCGAGGCCATGAAAGGTGCTGTAGAAATACAATTTCTTTATTTCTTTTTTCCTTGATACGATTCTGAGGGGGATTGACAGGGTAGATGCTGAGAGGCTGTTTCCCCTGGCTGGAGAGTCTAGAACTAGGGGGCACAGTCTCAGGATAAGGGGTCGGCCATTTAGGACTGAGATGAGAAGTTGTGAATCTTTGGAATTCCCTGCCCCAGAGTGCTGTGGAGGCTCAGAAGTTGAATATATTCAAGGCTGAGATCGATAGATTCTTGGACTTTAAGGGAATCAAGGGATATGGGGATAGTGCGGGAAGGTGGAGTTGAGGTCAAAGATCAGCCATGATCTTATTGAATGGCGGAGCAGGCTCAAAGGGCAGAATGGCCTCCTCCTGCTCCTATTTCTTATGTACTTGGAGACACCGTGTGTGTCAGCTGTGGCTCAGTTGGTAGCACCCTCACCTCTGAGTCAAAAGGTTGTGGGTTCAAATCCCACTCCAAGCACAAAAATCTGATACTCCAGTACCATACTGAGGGAGTGCTGCAGTGTTGGAGGTGTCGTCTTTTGGATGAGATGTTAAACCGAGGCCCCGTCCACCTTCTCAGGTGGATGTAAAAGATCCCATGGCACTATTTCGAAGAAGAGCAGGGGAGATGTCCTGGGCCAATATTTATCTTTCAATCAACAGCAGTGAAACAGGGGCGTCCAGTTGACGTGAAAGGCGCTATATAAATGCAAGTCTTTCTTTCTTATTCTTTTTATTTAAGGTAGAGCAAGGCGTTCTCCTCATGTCCCGAATATGTTTCCTCCATCAACCAACACCAAACTTAAATTAACTGGTCATTCTGGAACGCGCTGCCTGAAAGGGCGGTGGAAGCAGATTCAATAGTACATAGAACATAGAACATAGAACAGTACAGCACAGTACAGGCCCTTCGGCCCTCGATGTTGTGCCGAGCATTGTCCGAGACCAAGATCAAGCTATCACACTCCCTATCACTCTGGTGTGCTCCATGTGCTTATCCAATAACAGCTTGAAAGTTCCTAAAGTGTCCGACTCCACTATCACAGCAGGCAGTCCATTCCACACCCCAACCACTCTCTGAGTAAAGAATCTACCTCGGACATCCCTTCTATATCTCCCCCCATGCACCTTATAGTTATGCCCCCTTGTAACAGCTGCCTCTACCCGAGGAAATAGTCTCTGAACATCCACTCTATCTATCTCCCTCATCATCTTATAAACCTCTATTAAGTCGCCTCTCATCCTCCTCCGCTCTAAAGAGAAAAGCCCCAACTCCCTCAATCTTTCCTCATAAGACCTCCCCCCCAAACCAGGCAGCATCCTGGTAAATCTCCTTTGCACTCTTTCCAATGCTTCCACGTCCTTCCTATAGTGAGGTGACCAGAACTGCACACAATATTCCAAATGTGGTCTCACCAAGGTCCTGTACAGTTGCAGCATAACCTCACGGTTCTTAAACTCAAACCCTCTGTTAATAAACGCCAACACACCATAGGCCTTCTTTACTGCTCTATCCACTTGAGTGGCAACCTTCAGAGATCTGTGGATATGAACCCCCAGATCCCTCTGTTCCTCCACGTTCCTCAGAACCCTGCCGTTGACCCTGTAATCCTTATTCAAATTTGCCCTACCAAAATGAATCACCTCGCACTTATCAGGGTTAAATTCCATCTGCCATTTTTCGGCCCAGCTCTGCATCCTATCAATGTCTCTTTGCAGCCTACAACAGCCCTCCACCTCATCCACTGCTCCACCAATCTTGGTGTCATCAGCAAATTTACTGATCCACCCTTCAGTCCCCTCCTCCAAGTCATTGATAAAAATCACAAACAGCAGAGGACCCAGCACCGACCCCTGTGGCACACCGCTGGTAACTGGTCTCCAGTCCGAAAAAGTTCCATCCACCACCACCCTCTGCCTTCTATGAGATAAAATTGAGAGGTCGCACAACACCAGGTTATAGTCCAACAGTTTTATTTTAAATCACAAGCTTTCGGAGTTAAAACTCCTTCATCGGGTGAAGTGAGGAGATACAGAATCGTCAAAGCATATATAGATAGAGAACAAAGCATGTGTAACTTACAATTGCAGACAACTGAATTCTATGAGATAGCCAGTTACTTATCCAATCGGCCAAATTTCCCTCTATCCCACAACTCCTTACTTTCTTCATGAGCCGACCATGGGGAACCTTATCAAACGCCTTACTAAAATCCATGTATACGACATCAACCGCTCTACCTTCATCCACACACTTAGTTACCTCCTCAAAGAATTCAATCAAATTTGTTAGGCAAGACTTACCCTTCACGAATCCGTGTTGACTATCCCTGATTAAGTTGCCCCTTTCCAAATGGTCATAAAACCTATCCCTCAGGACCTTTTCCATTATCTTACCAACCACCGAAGTAAGACTAACCGGCCTATAATTACCAGGGTCATTCCTATTTCCTTTCTTGAAGAGAGGAACAACATTCGCCACTCTCCAGTCCTCTGGCACCATTCCCGTGGACAGTGAGGACCCAAAGATCAAAGCCAGAGGCTTTCAAAAGGGAATTGGATAAATAAATGGAAAGGAAACATTTGCAGGGCTATGGGGAAAGAGCAGGGGGGGGGGGAGTGGGACTAATTGCATAGCTCCAAGAGCCGACACAGGCAAGATGACTTCCTCCTGTGCGGTATGATTCATTTCCTTTGATGTTTGTGGGGTCTTGCTGTGTGCAAAATAGTGAGGGAATTCACCCACAGTGACTGAACCTCACTGTATGTGAAATGTTCTGAGATGTGATACAGCACAATATTAAGTGCAAGTTCTCTCTTTCTGAGCAACTAAGTTTGAATGACCTTATTTTGCCTTTCCAAACAGCTGTGTAATATGCCTCTCTGAGTGAGGAATCAGATTATTAATTTATAAGAACTTAAGAATGCTGGAAGGAGAAAAGGACGTCTATCTCATCCCAGTCCCATCACCATCCAGCTCCTCTTTCGGGCCCAAACCTGACTATTTTCATCTCTTGGCTAAACAAATCTATATTCTTCTCCTCTTTGCTGTATTAGGGATTGATCCAATTCCCTTTCGAAGGCTTCAATTAAGACAACGTCTACTGCTTTAGGTGGTAATCTATCCCACGCATCAATAAGCTTAGGCGCGCAGAAGTTCTGCTCTAAGTTAAATTTAGCTTATGGTTTCTTTCATTTATAATCACTTCCTTTGGTTCTTAATGAGAACGGATTTAATTTCTTTTCCTAGTTGAGTTCAGTGCTGATTAGACCGAATTACAGAAAGTTTAATACGCCGAGGATGCCCAGTCAGAATTGAATTGAAATTGGCCAACACATTTCACACAAAGAATGTTTAGGGGGTAATTTTAACCGAACACGCTGAGCTGGAAGCCGACAAATTTTAAAACTTTAATGTCTCATCCGAAAGACGGCACCTCCAACAGTGCAGCATTCCCTCAGCACTGCACTGGGAGTGTCAGCCTAGATTTACGTGCTCAAGTCTTCGTGGAGCGGGACTGTGAACCCACAACCTTCTGACTTAGAAGCGAGGGTGCTGCCCACTGAGCCACAGCTGACCTATCCTATTGGTACCCGCAGATAAGAACCCAGTTTAACAGCTGCAGGTAGAGATTGCCCCCAAAAAATGCTGCCACAGGAAAATTAACTTGAATACAGCCTCCATTTAAATAAAGAAATTCTTGCATTTCTATAGCGCCTTTCACGGCCTCAGATCATCCCAAAGCACTTTACAGCCAATGAAGTACTTTCACTGTTATAATGTAGGAAACACAGCAGCCAATTTGCATGCAGCAAGTGGTTGAGGGATAAATATTGGCCAGGACACTGGGGATAACTCCGCTGCTCTTCTTCGAAATAGGGCCATGGGATCTTTTACAGGAGGGTAGATGGGGCCTCAGTTTAACTCATCTGATTCAGATCTGATCAACAGTGCAGTGCCCCCTCATCATTGCACTGCACTGGAGTTTAGTTTACTGTGCTACAAGTGGGAGTTGAACCCATGACCTTCTGACTCAGATAGGCGAGAATGCCACCCACTGAACCACGGCTGACACTTGCAGTTTGAGCTTGTGTGCCCGGGCAGTTAAAAACCAGCCTTGTGCAGGTACAGATTGCAAAGGCATCTGTTCACTGCATTGAGAGTCGTCCCCATAGTGTTTTTATCTGTTGATGTCTGCTTTGTTTTATTAAAATATTACATGTAAACGGTTAAATAAAAATAACAACCTAAAACGTTATTTTACACAAACCCCCACAAGTAAGAAGTATCAGCCTTGACGGTGAGTAATGCTGAAGGTCCGTATTGAACGTAATGGTTCTGTGAATGTATGTGCCGGTGACATTAATACAGGAACGTGCATTTAATTACTTTTACTTATTTTAATGAGATGTCGAAAAATAACTGACAGTTTCTATTCTGATACAAGTTATGTGGTTGTTTTCCTTTTCTTTTCAATTAACAATAATGACTCAATAACTGCAGGAGCCAGTGACATTTACACATGAGATTGGGAACAGATGTTGCTGAAAAACCGCTGCTATTTTGTACAGAAAAATGGCAACATCGGAAACACAGGTGGATAACATCAGTATACGTCTGAGATGCGTGCAACAGATGAATCAGTTCTATAATCAACAGATATCCATTTATATCTCCTGGAAGATATGACGACTGGTAAAGCACCGTAATTTAGATAAGAAGAGAATGAAAGTGAGAAAGAAAGAGAGAGTGAAAAAGAGAGAGAGAAAGAAAGAAAGAGCGAAAGAAGGAGAAAGATAAAGAGAGAATGAAAGAAAGAAAAAGAGAAATAAGGAAAGAGAGAAAGAAAGAGAGAGAAAAAGATAAAGGGAGAAAGAAAGACAGACTTACTTGCATTTATATAGTGCCTTCAGGATGTCCCAAAGCACTTTACAGCCAATGAAGTAATTTTTGAAGTGTAGTCACTGTTGTAATGTAGGAAACACAGCAGCCAATTTGCGCACAGCAAGCTCCCACAAACTGCAATGTGATAATGACGGGATAATCCGATTTTTCTAATGACGTTGGTTGAGGGATAAATATTGGTTGTTAAAACTGTTGGTTCAATGCACACAGATGGTCAAGTAGTGAATAGGTGTTGGGTTGTATAGACAGAGGTGTGACGATGGATTACTTTTGAGGTGTAGCGACTTCTGTTTCGTGGGTAATCTCATGCATTTAAGGGGAAGCAGGACAAGTGCATGAGGGACAAAGGGATAGAAAGATATGCTGATAGGGTGAGAGGAAGTAAGGTGGGAGGAGGCTCGTGTGAAGCATAGAAACCGGCACGGACCAGTTGGGCCGAATGGCCTGTTTCTGTGCTGTAAATTCCATGTGATTCTATTCAGGATGCGGAGATGCCGGTGTTGGACTGGGGTGGACAAAATTGAGACAAAATTGAGAGGTCGCAAAAGCTTGTGATTTCAAATAAAACTGTTGGACTATAACCTGGTGTTGTGCGACCTCTCAATTCTATTCAGGTACAGCAGTCCATTTGCGCACAGTAAGATCCCACAAACAGCAAGTATTTGAATAATAAGACAAGCAGTATTTTCTTTTTGGTGACTTGGTTGAGGAGGAATGTTGGCCAGGGCACTGGGAAGAACTCACTGCTTTTCTTGAATAGTGCCTTGGCATCTTTTACCTCCACCCACGCGGGCAGATGGGGCCGTCGGTTTTAATGTCTCATCTGAAGGACGGCACCTCCGGGCAGTGCAGCTCCCCCTCAGTGCTGCGCTGCATATGAGTCCAGATGATGTGCTCAAGTCCCAGAATGGCATTCAGACGCACAGCCTTCTGACTTAAGTTAACACTGCTACTAAATGAGCCAAACTGGATCGATAGATAGAACTTTTATAAGGGTTAGCCGTGACTCAGTCAAAAGGTTGTGGGGGTCAAGTCCCACTCCATAGACTTGAGCGCGAAATCTAGGCTGACACCCCCAGTGCAGTACTGAGGGAGTGCTGCACTGTCGGAGGTGCTGTCTTTCCGATGAGATATTAAAACCAAAGGCCCCACCTGCCCGCGTGAACCGAGGCCCCGTCTGCTCTCTCAGGTGGATGTAAAAGATCCCATGGCACTATTTCAAAGAAGGGCAGGGGAGTTCTCTCTGGTGTCCTTGTTTAATCCCTGCACCAACATCACTAAAACAGATCACTATCTCATTGCTGTTTGTGGGAGCTTGCTGTGCCCAAATTGGCTGCCGTGTTTCCTACATTACGACAGTGACTACACTTCGAAAGTACTTCTATTGGCTGTAAAGCACTTTGGGACGTCCTGAGGTTGTGAAAGGCGCTATACAAATGCAAATCTTTCCTTCCACGCTGCCTAACGGAATGTTTGCTAAAATTGGCTGATTCTTCTGAGGGCAGGTGAGAAAAACTGGTTTGAACACGAGGAGTCCTTTTCCAACATGACTGAGGGAATATCTCCTTGTAGAATGGACAAGGAGCAGTGTTAAGGGTGTACTGTGAACTGTTCTCCGAGCTGTAATTAAGAGAACAGAGGGCGCTAATGGGATGGTGCTGAAGTGGGCTGTGCAGAGAAGCTATGGTAAAACAAAATAAGGGTTTCTCTTGAACTGACTAACTTTGCGATGGTAGATCTTCTTATCACTACACTCAGTCATTTACACACTGGAAAAGTGTATGAAAATTATAAAGCGACTCTTATCTGTAATTGGCTGCATTTGTCCTCC
The DNA here is from genome assembly GCA_030390025.1 of Squalus acanthias. Classification (NCBI taxonomy): domain Eukaryota; kingdom Metazoa; phylum Chordata; class Chondrichthyes; order Squaliformes; family Squalidae; genus Squalus; species Squalus acanthias. Next base: position 117,427,987 of record CM059435.1, read on the forward strand.
ACATGTCTGTGTCAGCCTATTTCAATTCCGTCCAGCTGTTTGAATACATTTCTTAGATTCCCATATCCCATTATGACACCACATAGCCAATTTTAAAGACATTTCTTAGCAGTACCTAATACATTTTAAGCAGCCTGTAGCAGTATGGTGCCCGTCTGATCAGCAAAGAGTCTCCTCTCATTAGATTGGTTGATGAGGGCCACATATTAATTTTAATGTAACTGTAACTCCTGCTGAAAATGCGGCACAGCACAAGATTTTAATTTCAGATCATTGGAAACCGAAAAGCTAAAATCTGTGACATCAAGATGTAACGTGGCCTGAGAGGAACAGAGGAATATGGGAACAGGGGGAGGCCATTCAGCCCCTCCAGCCCGTTCCACCATTCAATGAGATCATGGTTGATCTGTATCTTAACTCCGTCTACCCGCCTTGGTTCCGTAACCCTTAATACCCTGGCCTAACAAAAATCTATCAATCTCAGTCTTGAAATTTTCTATTGACCCTCCAGCCTCAACAGCTTTTTGGGGGGAGAGTTCCAGATTTCCACAACCCTTTGTGTGAAGAAGTGCTTCCTGACATCACCCCTGAATGGCCTGGCTCTAATTTTAAGGTTATGCCCCCTTGTTCTGGACTCTGCCCACCAGAGGAAATAATTTCTCTCTATCGACCCGATCGAATCCTTTAAGAGAATCACAACTGGGAAAGAGGGGATTATGAGATTTAAAAACCAAACATCTCGAGCTCACTCAGTTAGTGGACCATGCTCATTCACTACCATGTTACATGGAGTGGTAGGACATTTACTGGAATGGTTCCAGGGATGAGAGACTTCAGTTATGTGGAGAGACTGGAGAAGCTGGGATTGTTCTCCTTAGAGCAGAGAAGGTTAAGGGGAGATTTGATAGAGTTGTTCAAAATTATGAGGGTTTTGATAGAGTGAATAAGGAGAAACTATTTCCACTGGCAGGAGGGTCGTGAACCCAAGGACACAGATTTAAGGTAATTGGCAAAAGAACCAGAACTGAGATGAGTAGAATTATTTTTATGCAGCGAGTTGTTGTGATCTGGAATGCGCTGCCTGAAAGGGCGGTGGAAGCAGATTCAATAGTAACTTTCAAAAAGGGAATTGGATAAATACTTGAAGGGGAGGAAATTGCAAGGCTCTGGGGATGGAGCAGGGGGAGTGGGACTAATTGGATAATGCTTTCAAAGAGCCGGCACAGGCATGATGGGCCGAATGGCCTCCTTCTGTGCTGTTTCATTCCATGACATGTGTTCATGGGGAGCAACTCAGCCCATCGATGCAAAAGTGAGGATAGGGAGGGAACACTGAAGGTTGGGTGAAACCCATTGGTGCCCCATTCCTTCTGGTGGTCAGTTAGTCATGCAATCATAGAATCATGGAATAGTACAGCACAGGAGGAGGCCATTCGGCCTATCGAGTCTGCGCCGGCTCTTTCGAAGAGCAATCCAGTCAGTCCCACTCCCCCGCTCTTTCCCCATATTCCTGCAATTTTTTCTCCTCCAAGTATTTATCCAATTCCCTTTTGAAGGCTACTATTGAATCTGTTTCCACCACCCTATCAGGCAGTGCATTCCAAATCCTAACCACTCATTGTGTAAAAAAGCTTTTCCTCATGTCGCCTCTGGTTCTTTTGCCAATCACCATAAATCTGTGCCCTCTGGTTCTCGACTCTTCATCCATTGGAAACAGTTTCTCTTTATTTACTCTATCTCAACCCTTCATGATTTTAAACACCTCTATCAAATCTCCTCTTAGCCTTCTCTGCTCCAAGGAGAACAGCCCCAGCTTCTCCAGTCTCTCCACGTAACTGAAGTCCCTCATCCCTGGCACCATTCCAGTAAATCTCCTCTGTACCCTCTCCAAAGCCAATTGTTATGTAGTTCTGTAGGTAAACGTGGCAGCTAATTTTTGCACACAGTGAGGTCCCACAAACAGCAGAGAGATGAATGACCAGTTAATGGGGCGCCAATGGGTTTCGCCCAACCTTCAGTGTTCCCTCCCTAGCCTCACTTTTGCATCGATGGGCCGAGTTGCTCCCCATGAACACATGTCATGGAATGAAACAGCCCAGAAGGAGGCCATTCGGCCCATCGTGCCTGTGCCGGCTCTTTGAAAGAGCTCTCCAATTAGTCCCACTCTCTCCCCAAAGCCTGGTCATTCATTTGCGAAATGATGTTAGTTGAGAAAAGAATGCTGGTCAGGAAACGGAGCGAGCTCCTTACCACTCTCAATAGTGCCGCAGGATTTATAACCGGTAGCTGAACAGGCAGACATCTCAATGTTGCTTAACAGCCCCGAATTTAACTCGGAGTGGGAGCCGGGCAGGGGGTGGGGGGGTTGCTGGGGTGAACGTCAAACTCCACCTCTCCCTGCCAGCGCGATTTTAACCCCCGGGTCTCATCTGCATGCCCCCTGGTCAGTTGCCCGCCCGAAACCGGAGGGAAGTGGCAGCTGGCGGGCGGGCGGGAGCGGAAAATCGGGCGGCGCGACGCCGTAGCGGGGAGGGGCTTGCGGCAGGTGTGGGGGTGGGGGTGGGGGCGGGAGGGAGGGAGGGAGAGAGCCCAGGGCAGGAGAGGCCAAAACTTTCTTTATGCTGCTCCTCCTCATGTACCTGTTTGGGCCTCTTCTGGTCCCGGCTCCTCTTCCCCTTGTCTTCACCTGGTGGGGAAATCACAACGGCTTTCTTTCTCAGGCCACCGTTATATAGCAGTCGCGGATCGATGACGTCATCAAACCCCGATCTGAATAATTAAAGCAGGACCCTTGCGGTCTTCAGGAGGAAGAGACCCCTTCAACCACTTGGGCACTCCCTCAGTATTACACAGGAGCGTCAGTGTAAATGATGCACTTAATTCCTGGAGTGGGGCTTGACCCCACAACCTTTTTACATAGAACTGCATAGAATGTACAGCACAGAAACAGGCCATTCACCCCAACTGGTCCGTGCCGGTGTTTGTGCTCCACACGAGCCTCTTCCCACCCCTCTTCATCTCAACTTATCAGCATAACCTTCTATTCCTTTCTCCCTCATGTGCTTATCTAGCTTCCCCTTGAGTGTATCTATACTATTCGCCTCAACTTCTCCTTGTGGTAGCGAGTTCCACATTCTCACCACTCTCTGGGTGAAAAAGTTTCTCCTGAATTCCAGATTGGATTTATTAGTGACTATCTCATATTGATGGACCCCCTAGTTCTGGTCTCCCCCACAAGTGGAAACATCTTCTCCACGTCTTCCCGATAGAACCCCTTCATAATCTTAAAGACCTCGATCAGCCTTCTCTTTTCCAGAGAAAAGACCCCCAGCCTGTTCAGTCTTTCCTGATAGCGAAATCCTCTCAGTTCGGTGTATTGTCCTTGTAAATAGCTTTTGCACCTTGACCAGTGCCTCTATATTCTTTTTGTAACATGGAGATCAGAACTGTCCACAGTAGTCAAGTGTGGTCGAACCAAGGTTCGATACAAGTTTAACATAACGTCTCCGCTCTTCAATTCTATCCCTCTAGAAATGAACCCCAGTGCTTTGTTTATTGTTGTGGCCTTATTAACCTTCTGACTCAACTGAGCCATATTGACAGATATACTTTCAAGTGAAGTAGTACCAATAAAGAAATAAGAATTAGGAGCAGGAGTAGCCTACTCACAACTACCAGCAAGATATATGTTAAACTAGGCGACTTCCATTATGCAGCTGTACTGGAACAAATGTCTTCTTAACAAAGAAGGTTTTTTTTTCGCAAGCTTGTCATTTTTTTTGTCCCTTTGAAACCAACAGCTACACAATGCCAGCCAATGATTGTATCTGTGGATTCAATAATACTGTATATATTACATTGACTAACACGTACAGCTGCCTCCCTTATCACAGCAGCAGGCTCGTAGACCCATGAAAATCTGGAGCTGGATTTAGCAGCGTAAACATTGGGAATCTCTGCAGGGTGTACCATGTATAAAATGCACTGAAACAACTCGCCAAGACTTCTTCGACAGCAAACCCGCGACCTCCACCACCTAGAAGGACAAGGGCAGCAGGTGCACGGTTACACCACCACCTCCAAGTTCCCCTCCAAGTTACACACCATCCTGACTTGGAAATATATCGGCCATTCCTGGAACTCCCTCCCGAACAGCGCTGTGGGGTTAAATTCACCACACGGACTGCAGCGGTTCAAGAAGGCGGCTCACCACCACCTTCTCGAGGGCAACTAGGGATGAGCAATAAATGCTGGGCCTTGCCAGCGACGCCCACAACCCACGAATGACTAAATAATTAACAAAAATAAACTCACGGGCACCGATCTCCTGGCGTTTGAATGACAACTGCGCCAATAAAAGAAGAGCTTGGCCCGAATCTTGCTGGAGTGGGGCATCTCACAGCCTGCTCCGTTAGTTAAACTTTTTCCTGCACCCTTCAGCTTGAACAATGTTTGGGCCGTAACTTGCTGGGAGCGTGAGCTGATAATGGGTCGTCAAGGGCAACGGGGCGTCCGGGACCTCGGTGAACGACGGGACCAACAGTCTATCTCCTCAATCAATCAGATTGAAGAAGAAACAGAGGAACGATGGGAAAGGAAATCGGGTGAGCTAGAGTCAAATCAGGTATAGAAAGAGAAGGAAAGAAAGACTTGTATTTATATAGCGCCTTTCACGACCTCAGGACGTCCCAAAGCGCTTTACAGACAATTAAGTACTTTTTAAAGTGTAGTCACTGTTGTAATGGAGGAAACACAGCAGCCAATCTGCACACAGCAAGCTCCCACAAACAGCAATGCGATAATGACCAGATAATCTGTTTTTGTTATGTTGATTGAGGGATAAATATTGGCCCAGGACACCGGGGAGAACTCTCCTGCTCTTCTTCGAAATAGTGCCCTGGGATCTTTTACATCCACCTGAGAGAACAGACGGGGCCTCAGTTTAACGTCTCATCTGAAGATGGCACCTCCGACAGTGCAGCGCTCCCTCAGCACTGCACTGGCAGTGTCAGCCTAGATTATATGCTCAAGTCTCTGGAGTCGGGATTTGAACCCACAACCTTCTGACTCAGAGGCGAGAGTGAGCCGCCCACTGAGCCACGCTGACACATTAAGGGAGAGAGAAAAAAGAGACAGAAAGAACGAGTAAGAAAATGTTTTTAATTAAAAAAAAAATCTTTAAGAACAATTTGCTACCTGAAGGAATGAGACTCAACAGTTTAAATTGTTCCCTTTCTGGGTCGGAGAGGTTGATAACCGGGAAGTTGAGGGCGAGATGCCGTTTGTGTGAAGCAAGCGGTGGAGCAGCGTAAACCGACCAGCGAGCTCTGGAGATTCGCGATTAACGGCGTATCTCTTCATCCCCTGAACTAGCTTGCCGATTTGCGCATTAATAACGTTGTGAAGCCGCCGTTACTTTTCCAGGAAGATTTGGGCCCTTATATCTTGGAGGAGTAAGATTGACGCCACCGCTGCCCCTGCCCAGAGGACCATTTCAAGTGTTGATTGTCCCTTGCTTGAAAAATTTTATCCTGACATCAGTCTTTTCAATAATTTAACTTACGCTGTCTCGTTCTAGTATCTTGAAACTCGTTGTAAGGCGCAATCCAATGGAATGGCCTGCAGGGAGACGTTAAGCCTCCCAGTGGTGGAGCGTGGGGAGAAGCCACGGTAACAGGGCAATCACCCAACTCTCACTAGTGTGAAGATGTAGTAAAGGACTGCGTGTTCTATTGGCATTCTGCACCTGGCATCTGCCACCATCGCCGGGAATCACAAACTAAATCAAGAATGGACGTTTCTCAGACTGGGAAGTGGTTTTCTCCAAAGGTCAGTTTGGCTCCATTACTCTTTATAATTTTTATCAACGACCTAGACTCGGGCGTAGGGAGCAGCGTTATAAAGTTTGCAGACGATACGAAACTCGGCAACGTAGTAGACAGTGACGAGGCGAGTTGTAGACTTCAGGATGGCATAGACAGGATGGTGAAATGGGCAGAAGCCTGGCAGATTTTGAAAAAATGGCACGATTTTGAAAAGTGCAGATGAACAGAGAGACCTTGATGTCCATATACACAAATCCTTAAAGGTCAGGTGGCAGGGCGAGTTGATAAGGTGGTTGAAAAAGCATAGGGGTTATTGGGTTTATAACGGGAGGCGCAAAGCAACCAAATTTTTCCCCCATATAAACGAAATGGTCCAATTTTAAAGGGGGTGCAGCAACTGAGAGACCTGGGGGTGTACGTACACTGGTCTTTGAAGGTGGCAGGACAAAGTTGAGAAGGCTGTTAAAAAAGGCACACGGGATCCTTGGCTTTATAAGAAAGAAAACACGACTTGCATTTCTATAGCGTCTTTCACGTCCACCGGACATCCCAAAGCGCTTTACCGCCAATGAAGTACTTTTTGAAGTGTAGCCACTGTTGTAATGTGGGGAATGTGCCAGCCAATTTGCGCACAGCAAGCTCCCACAAACAGCCATGTGATAATGACCAGAGGCACAGAGTACAAAAGCAAGGAAGTTATGCTAAACCTTTGTAAAACACTGTTTAGGCCCCAGCTGGAGTATTGTGTTCAAGTCTGAGCGCCACACTTTAGGAAAGACGTCAATGCCTTGGAGAGGGTGCAGAGGAGATTTACAACAACAACATACTTTTATTTATATAGCACCTTTAACGTAGCAAAACGTCCCAAGGCTCCTCACAGGAGTATTATAAGACAACAATTTTTTACTAGCATGGTACCAGGGATGAGGGACTTCAGTTATGTGGAGAAACTGGGATTCTTCTTTTTCGAGCAGTGCAGGTTAAGGGGAGATTTAATAGAGGTGTTGAAAATCAAGAAGGGGTAAATAAGGAAAAACTGTTTCCAGTGGCAGAAGGGTCAGTAACCAGAGGACACAGATTTAAGGTAATCGGTAAAAAAAAAAAGAGGGGGCGAAGAGGAGAACCAAGTTGTTGTGATCTGGAACGCGCTGTTTGAAAGGGCGGTGGAAACAGATTCAATAGTTACTTTCAAAAGGGAATTGGATAAATACTTGAAGAGGAAAATTTGCAGGGCTATGGGGAAAGAGCGGGGGGGGGGCTGTGGGACTAATTGGAGAGCTCTGTCAAAGAGCCGGCACAGGCACGATGGGCCGAAGGGCCTCCTTCTGTGATGTAAGATTCGATTCGACTCTATTTGGAAATCCATACCCTGTGCTGATTGCTCTTTGTGTGAAGAACAACCTCCTGATATCAGTCCTAAATTTACCTTTTACTAGTTTGAATCTGCAGTCTGATTTACCATTTACTTTCCATTTTACAATCTTGTAATTCTTTATAAATTCGTCTTTCAAGCTATCTCTTTTCAAGGCTGGGAATCCCGAGTTTCTCCAGTCTTCTCTCATAAATCCAACCTCGGCGACCAGGAATCAGCCCTGGGCTCCTCCTTTGCACCGCCTCCAACCCTTGAATGTCTCCCTGATGTCTCAGTGACCAGAATGGCAGACAATAGGCAAGGTGTGGTCTCACTAGATCATTGTACAGTTAGATCATGTCTTCCGCTGAAATCTACTGTTTTTACTTAAGATTACCCAAGATATACGGCACAGAAACAGGCCATTCGGCCCAACCAGTCCATGCCGGCGTTTATGCTCCACTCGAGCCTCCTCCAGTCTTTCCTCATCCAACTCTATCAGCATAACCCTCTATTCCCTTCTCCCTCATGTGCTTGTCCAGCCTCCCCTTAAATGCATCTATACTATTCGCTTCAACCACTCCCTGTGGTAGCGAGTTCCACATTCTCACCACTCTCTGGGTAAAGAAGTTTCTTCTGAATTCCCTATTGGATTTCTTGGTGACTATCTTATATTGATGGCCTCTAGTTATGCTCTTCCCCACAAGTGGAAACATTCTCTCTGTATCCACTCTATCAAAACCTTTCATAATTTTAAAGACCTCTATTAGATCACCCCTCAGCCTTCTTTTTTCAAGAGAAAAGAGACCCAGCCTGTTCATCCTTTCCTGATATGTATACCCTCGCATTTCTGGTATCATCCTTGTAAATCTTCTCTGCACCCTCTCCAGTGCCTCTGTATCCTTTTTATAATATGGTGACCAGAACTGTACGCAGCACTCTAAAGTGTGGTCTAGCCAAGGTTCGATACAGGTTTAGCATAACTTCCCTACTTTTCAATTCTATCCCTCTAGAAATAAACCCTAGTGCTTGGTTTGCTTTTTTTATGGCCTTGCTAACCTGTAGCGCAACTTTTAGTGATTTGTGTATTTGTACTCCGAGATCCCTTTGTTCCTCTACCCCACCTCGACTCGCACCTAGCTTTAAAGTTATAAACATTCCTGCTGACTGTTGCTCCGTACTGGTTGGACATGTTGATTGTTGAGGTACATAAACTAGACTGACGCTCCCAGTGCAATACTGAGGGAGTGCTGCACTGTCGGAGGTGCCGTCTTTTGGATAAGATGTTAAGCCGAGGCCCCGTCTGCTCTCTCAGGTGGCTGTGAAAAGATCCCATGGCCACTATTTCAAAGAAGAGCAGGGGAGTTCGCCCCGGTGTCCTGGGCCAATATTTATCGCTCAACCAGCATCACTAAAAGCAGATTATCTGGTCATTATCACGTTGCTGTTTGTGGGAGCTTGCTGTGCGCATATTGGCTGCCGCGTTTCCTACATTACAACAGTGACTACACTTTAAAAGTACTTCATTGGCTATAAAGTGCTTTGGGACATCCTGCGGTTGTGAAAGGCGCTACAAGACTCCTGCGTCTTTTCAACTTGAAGCAGTAGCTGTTTCAACACCATTCATAAGCAATGTTCCCTTTAAGCCTCGTGGCCGCGCAGCGCTCTGGAGCTGCCACGCAGCCAGCTCACCGGCTTTTAAATGGGACAAACCGCGCGCGTGCGGTTTTTGAGTGGGCCGCACAGCCCTGACAGGGGCCGCTCACTCCCCCCCCCAAAAAAAATGAAAGGGAACATTGTTCATGAGGTACCTGTGCTGTTCATTATTCCTTTCAACCTGCAGTAAAGTTCACCTGCCGTAGATCTGCCCGCTTACACATTCCATCCAACTCGTTCCGTAATTTCTGTGCTGGATTCTTAGATTCCACAGCCCACCTGAGCTTGGTATGACCTGCAAATTTGACTCATTTGCATTGGGTTTCTGAATCCAAGGCATGGATGTCAATCAGAAATAGCATCGCACTGGCCTGTTGGCGTGTTTCCAATCTACTGGTGTTTGCCCACTGGGTAGTGATTCCATCATAGTGATCGTCAGTGCCTCACACATCTTACCCCGAGACTCCTTTAACACTCTGGGTATAACATCAACAACTTGCATTTATAAGAACATAAGAAATAGGAGCAGGAGTCGGATATACGGCCCCCTCGAGACTGCTCCGCCATTCAATACGATCATGGCTGATCTTCGACCTCAACTCCACTTTCCCGCCCTATCCCCATCTCCCTTCATTATAGCGCCTTTAACATAGTAAAAAAGTTCCAGGGCGCTTCAGAGGAGCGTTACTAAACAAAATTTGTTATTGACCCACACAAGGAGATAGTAGGACAGGTGACCCAATAGCTTGGTCAAAGAGGTAGGTTTTAAGGAGCAACTTAAAGGAGGAGAGAGAGGCGGGGAGGTTTAGGGAGGGAATTCCAGAGCTCAGGGCCCAGGCAGCTGAAGGTACCAATGGTGGAGCGAAGGAAATTGGGGATGCTCAAGAGGCCAGAAATGGAGGCGCGCAGAGATCTTGGAAGGGTTGTAGGGCTGGAGGAGGTTACAGAGATATAAATGCTTTCTATCCCTGGGGATTTATTCTTTTGTGGGACAATGCAGTCTGTTGGGGACTTCCATTTCATTCATACGTGAGCCATTAATTGTGCCCGGGGTAACTCTGCTTTTGCTCATGAATTCCCTTCCCTTGTGAATACTTGGAGGAAGTAGTCATTCAGAATGTTTACTATCCTGTGCTCGTCTCTACTTTCAGCTTGTTTGCACCTTTTGTGGTTCTCCTCACCTCTTTTCTGGTTGATTTCTTTCTGTTGAAGAACTCAAAGAACTTGTCGCTGTTTAGTTTTGCCTCTGCAGTTATGTTGTTTTCCTCTTTGTCCCCCTACTCATCTTTGTGCCATGGTACCCGTGGCTCAGTGGGCAGCACCCTTGCCTCTGAGTCAGAAGGTTGTGGGTTCAAGTCCCACTCCAGTGATTTGAGCACAAAATCCAGGCTGACACTCCCAGTGCAGTGCTGAGGGAGTGCTGCACTGTCGGAGGTGCCGTCTTTCGGATTTGACATTAAACCGAGGTCCCGTCTGCCCTCTCGGGTGGATGTAAAAGATCCCAGGGTGCTATTTCTAAGAAGAGCATGGTGAATTTGTCCTGGGGCCAATATTTATCCCTCAACCAACATCACTAAAACAGATTATCTGGTAATTATCACATTGCTGTTTGTGGGAGCTTGCTGTGCGCAAATTGGCTGCCGCGTTTCCTACATTACAACAGTGACTTCACTTCAAAAAAAGTACTTCATTGGCTGTAAAGCGTTTTGGGAATGCCCTGAGGTCGTGAAAGGCGCTGTAGAAAATGCAAGTTCTTCATTCTATATTCATCCCAGTGGACCAATCCTGCGGGATCTGTATAATTACGTCAGAATGTAACTACAAATAGGTTAAGCTTTGGACTATTTTATAAGCAGTATAACATTTGCAGGGCTCTGGGGAAGAGCTGGGAAGGGGAGTGGGACTGATTGGAGAGCTCTACCAAAGAGCCGGCACAGACACGATGGGCCAAATGGCCTCCCTCTGTGCTGTAAGATTCTATGCTTCTCTGAAAATTGATGAAACCTAGGATTAAATACTGATGACTTGATTCGCTTCGTGTGCAATAAAACAGGTGAACTGGGTCCTGAACTGTCTTAATCCCTTTACTGTTAATAACTATATTTTGTTATCTGATTTTCTGTTATGTTTCAGATTCCCAGCATTTGCGGTTTGTTTGCACCTTTTGGTTTTACTCCCCTCCCCCCACACACGCGCACATAAAGAACTGACATTATTTTCATTATTATTTTTGTCTAATGATCATTTTTGTGTGCCAGTGTGAGTCTTGCACTGAGCGGGTCTGCGTGGTGAAATCACGTACAGCCTTGCGTCCTGTAGCACAGGCGGTGCTTGAACCTGTGCTCAACCAGCACAACCAACCATCCCTCTCTCCCCCCCCCCTCCCACCCCCTGGTTTAAAAAAAATATATATATAATTTTTATTTGGACAGGAGAATATGAATGAAATAATGTGACAGAGACAGAAGCGAGGCATCCTAGCCGTTCCTGCATCAGCGCTGATTCTGCTTCTTAGGCTTTCGCTAATCACTTCAGACCAGCAACACAAGAGCTTTGCACGCTCTGAATTTGGGTTTATTCACTGTCTATCTGGCTCCCTGCAAATCCAACAGATATATTTTTTTTGGACTGCAACTAAAACCGATTGGGGCACCGAAAGGTAAAGCACAAATTATTCTCTGAAACTTTCAAACGTATTTTGTGCAATTGTTGTGTGCATTATTCTTCCAAAATAGGATTTTTTTAAAAAATAACAGGTATTGTGCATAACAAAAAAAAATGCGGAATACTGGCACAATATGCCTGCACGCGTGGCAGAGAATTAAAATGTGTGGGGTGGTGGGGATTGTGGAAAAAATGTGAGCCGTCCCGCAAAAAAGAAAGAGAAAGAGGATAAAAAATATTCATGTAAGAAAAGCAAAAAATGCACATTTATCCTGTGCCTGTATTTTAGATTTTGCTTCCCCCCCCCCTTTCATTTCTCTGGGTTTTTTTTGGAGAGAGGCAATGATGTTGCGAGGTTCCTGCACCAGGGGGCGCTGCTGAGCTGTTCGCGTGTGGAGGCTTCACAGTTCAAGCAATTTCATCGCCCCCTTTGCAAGCTCCCGACTTGTTACAGTGCAACACAAACTTGTGTGCGGCTTGTTTTAAGAGAAATCCGGTTTGCAGTTAAACAGAGTTTCCTCCCCCCCCCCCCCCCCCCCCAACCCTCCTGATGAAGCGTCTTTCCTTGTGTGACACTTATTGGCTGTACAAGTGCCAGCTTTCAGCAGTTGCCACCCATAGTATTTGCCTTCCCTTTCTATAATATTGATTTAATATGATATATATATATTGCATTCCTTCATGCAGTAACATATGAAACTGCAGTAGTACAACAACAAAAGATTTGTGAAAAATTGCAGAGATCGATTCGAACGTGCTTGTTATATTTGGGTGTGAAGATTCCTCTTTTTGTAGATTCCAGGTTCAGCATTTTCTTTGTTACATTTTTTTAAAAAACACATGATTTTTTGGGGGGGGCTCAGCAATATATTTTGGAGAGGTGTAATAGGCGGCGAGAAATGAAATACTTTGGTTTCCATATTTTTTTTTCGCCCTTTGAGGGCTCTCAGTCTGATGCCAGCGTTGAAATAAACTAGGAGGCTTTTCATTACTTTCCAACCTGCTATTGTCTAGATTGCCTTCTTTGTTCTGTGCAGTTGCCTATTTCCGATTCATAAGTGGAAATGTACTGCAAGTCATTTGAGCAGATGCAAGTTAAAAGAACAAGTATCTTCGGTAGACTAGCAGTTAACCCAATTTGCAGCGGTGAATCTGCTACGATTTTTGCTAGTTTAAAAAAAAGAATCATTCGCTGTATACTTATTTAAATAAATCATTATCCGCAATTGTTCGAAACTGATAAAGATCTTTCTCAAAACTATTTATTTCCTGCCTGAAACACAGAATGAGTCACTTAAGGTGGGGGAGAATATATAAGCTTTCTGTGTTAGTCAGAATTGCACAGCAGATCTGTCAGAATCTTAAATAGGAAATATTGCTTTACACCGTGCGTTTCTTCTTTCGCTTGCTTGCCTGTTCAAGAGGATGGAAAAGTAATGACTAAATTTACACTGGCAATAGTTTCTAAAGGCCTTAAGTGGAATCTGATGGTGTGCAGAGCGATGTCTTGTCCTGGGTATCAGGTGTTCGGTTCCTGAGTACCAAACAACTAGCTCCATCTTGTCTGTGGGTTCTTGTTCGAGGCATGTATCCCACTCCCAAAAAAACAGTGCGCCTGAAAGAAATATTTGGAAGAAGAGCAGGGGAGTTCACCCCCCTGGTGTCCTGGGACCAATATTTATCCCTCGATCATCATCACTAAAGAACAGATGATCTGCTCATTATCACATTGCTGTTTGTGGGAGCTTGCTGTGCGCAAATTGGCTGCCCCGTTTCCCACATTACAACACTTCAAAAAGTACTTCATTGGCCGTAAAGCGCCTTGGGACATCCCGAGGTCGTGAAAGGCGCGACAGAAATACGAGTCTTTTTCAAACAAATAAATCATTAGGTCAGGGCTCGAATTTAAAGCTGGCAGCGGGAGACAAAAATCCCAAGTTCAGCGTTCCCGCACACTGTCAGGAGCTGTGGATTTCTGTTTATGATCTTCAAAATGTAACATCTGCAGAACTGATACTCTGTGAATTTTTTGAAAAGCGAAAGTTCTCTTAAATTAAAAGAACCTGTGAAGTTCTTTGCTGCAAATCAAAACTGATTTTCATTTTTACACTCCGCTTCTGATATTTCGAGTGTCTTTTAATGTTTTTGCACTCGAAACATAAGTCCGAATTATCCGATCACTTCGAATTAAGCGACGCGACTGACCAAGTTGGATGTTAGCGCTAAAAAAATGGAATGGTCGGGGAATTTGAATTCAGCAACTTTGGAATTAAGAATAGGCTGTATCCTACGTTCAAAAAACTGACATCGTTCTCAAAGAATTGCGGTAAAGTTTCTTTTTAATCGGGTTGTATGTCAGAGGGAGGAACATCACAGGACGGGCGTGACACTGGCAAGGGTGGCATTCATTGCCCAGCGCTGGTTGTCCAGAGAAGGCAGCGGTGGGCTGTTTTCTTGACTGATAGAAACATAGAAAAATAGGAGCAGGAGTAGGCCATTCGGCCCTTCGAGCCTGCTCCGCCATTCAATATGATCATGGCTGATCCTCTATCTCAATACCATATTCCCCCTCTCTCCCCATACCCCTTGACGCCTTTTGCATCTAGAAATCTATCTATCTCCTTCTTAAATATATTCAGTGACTTGGCCTCCACAGCCTTCTGTGGTAGAGAATTCCACAGGTTCACCACCCTCTGAGTGAAGAAATTGCTCCTCATCTCAGTCCTAAATGTCCTACCCCGTATCCTGAGACTGTGACCCCTCGTTCTAGACCCCCCCAGCCAGGGGGAAACATCCTCCCTGCATCCAGTCTGTCTAGCCAGATTGTGCAGCTAAGTGGCTTGCTCGGCCATTTCAGAGAGGGCACTGAAAGGTCAACTGGATAGTGTGGACTGGTCACTTGTAGGCCAGACTGGGAAGGTGTGGCAGATTCCCCCCCACCCCCCCCCATCCCCCTGGAGAACATCAGTGAACCAGTCAGGTTTTTGTGACAGTCTTTCATGGTCATTGTTTCAAACGAACATAGGAACAGGAGGAGGCCATTCAGCCCCTCGAGCCTGTTCTGCCATTCAGTGAGATCATGGGCTGATCTGTATCTTAACTCCATCCACCTGCCTTGGCTCCATATCCTTTTATACCCTGGTCTAGCAAAAATCTAGCGATCTCCGATTTAAAATGATCAATTGAGCTCGCATCGACTGCTTTTTGTGGGAGAGAGTTCCGCACTTCTACCACCCTTTGCATGAAGGAATGTTTCCTAACTTCTCTCCTGAACGGCCTGGCTTTGATTGTAAGGTTATGACCCCTTGTCCTAGACTCCCCCACCAGCGGAAAAGGTTTCTCTCTATCTACCCTATCAATTCCTTTCAAAATCCTAAAAAACCTCAGTCAAATCACCCCTTAACCTTCTATGTTCCAGGGAATACAAGCCCAGTTTATGTAATCTCGCCTCATAATCTAACCCTTGGTAACATTCTGGTGAATCTGTGCTGCACTCCTTCCAAGGCGAGTTATTGATGCCAGTCCACAGATTTATTGAACTCAATGAGATAACTTGCCGTCAAAACCGACAATGCTGGAAATACTCAGCAGGTCAGGCAGCATCTGTGGAGAGAGAAACAGAGTTAATGTTTCAGCTCGATGACCTTTCGTCAGAAGTGGAAGAGGTTGAGAGATTTTAGTTTATAAGCAAGTACAGAGCCAGGGAAAAGGGGAGAGTGGAGAAAAGAACACAGGGGAGAGGTCTGTGATAGGGTGAAGGGCAGGAGTGATTCAGTGACAAAAAGGGACGATGGTGCGAGGCAAAGTGAGGTGATAATGTGACAAATAAAGAAACAAAATCAAAAAGCGAAATACTGCGGACTCTGGAAATCGGAAATAGAAAGAGACAATGCTGGAAACACTCAGCAGGTCAGGCAGCATCTGCGGAGAGAGAGACAGAGTTAACGTTTCAGCTCGATGACCTTTTATAGAATCATAGGAACTTACAGCACAGAAGGAGGCCATTCAGCCTGCCGTGCCTGTGCTGTCTCTGTGAAAGAGCAGTCGTGCTCAGTCCCACACCCCCCGCTTTTTGTCCCTAACCCGGTGAGTTCTTCATCCTCCAGAACCGTCCAACTCCCTTTTCAAATTGTTGATGGAATCAGCTTCCACCACCTCTTCAGGTCGAGCGTTCCAGATCCCCACAATTCTCTGAGTGAAAAACATTCTCCTCATCTCCCCGTCTAGAAACAAAGGATGGCTCCAGAGAAGCTGTTAACGGTTACCACAGAATAGCGGAGGGGGAGGGGAAGCATGGAACATCAGGGAAGGCGGAGAGGGTTGCTGGGGCTCGGGAATGTGGCGGACGATAGGCGGGTAGACCCCAGGGGTTGCGGACCACCCCGCCAGCCGTGTATTGATAGGGGACCCCCACCCCCAAGCACCAGCTGCACCTCCCCCTTGCTTGCCATGGTGGGAATTGAACTTATGACCTGCGGGCTGCTAGATGTTAAGGTAGGGACTATTACCTGAAGCAATGCTTGGATTACCAGCGCATTAGAGTGCGTAAAACAGCTTGCAGCATCTGCTACTGAGGCAGTTTCCTATCCAGGGCGACAACTGAGTTTTATTAATCTTACTAATACTTGCCTTAGGGGAGGTGCAACGAAGGTTCACTAGACTGATTCCTGGGATGGGGGGGGTTTGTCCAATGAGGAGAGATTGAGTAGACTAGGCCTATAGTCCCTGGAGTTTCAAAGAATGAGAGGTGATCTCATTGAAATGTATAAAATTCTTTAGGTGCTTGGCAGGGTAGATGCTGGGAGGATGTTTCCCCTTGGCTGAAGAGTCTAGAACCTGGGGTCACAGTCTCATAATAAGGGGTCGGCCATTTAGGACTGAGATGGGGAGAAATTTCTTTAGAGGGTGGTGAATCTTTGGAATTCTCTACCCCAGAGGGCTGTGGAGGCTCAGTCGTTGAGTATGTTCAAGACAGAGATCGACAGATTTTTGAATATTAAGGGAATCAAGGGATATGGGGATAGGGCAGGAAGGTGTAGTTGAGGTAGAAGATCAGCCATGATCTTACTGAATGGCAGAGCAGGCACGAGGGGCCGAATGGCCGACTCCTGCTCCTATTTCTTATGTTCTTATCTTGGATGGGTTGCCTGTCAGAAGGAGTGAAATGCAGTGAGGAGACGAGGAGTAAGTTCCTTTTTGCATTGACAGTGGGTGCGAACTTAATCGTTTAACCTTGACTAACCAGGGAGGTGGGGGAGAGGGAAAAGCGATTTAAAAAGAAACAGAATTTTTTGAAGGATTTTGTAGCCTTTTATTAAAATGCAGGTGCCAGCGTGGTTCAGTGGGCGGCACTCTCGCCTCCGAGTCAGAAGGTCGTGGGTTCAAGTCTCACTCCAGAGACTTGAGCACAAAAATCTAAGCTGACCCTTCCAGTGCAGTGCTGAGGGAGTGCTGCACTGTCGGAGGTGCCGTCTTTTAAATGAGACTGACATGAATCTTGTCATCCATGTATGAAGTAATACTGGGTGGCCTGCTGGTGGCGCTGTCCAGGGAGAGTATAAATACTCGGGCATGGGCCCAGCTTGCTCAGGACATTCCTCAACAGGAACTAGTGAAGGACACAACTAGATCTCCATGTTGAAAAACAGTTGATTAAAGCTTTGTTTAACGCTTAGACC
The DNA here is from genome assembly GCA_030390025.1 of Squalus acanthias. Taxonomy (NCBI): domain Eukaryota; kingdom Metazoa; phylum Chordata; class Chondrichthyes; order Squaliformes; family Squalidae; genus Squalus; species Squalus acanthias. The sequence continues at coordinate 117,445,161 of CM059435.1, forward strand.
AAGTGCCTAGTAGTTTTCTTACGTCCGAGACGTTAAACCGAGGCCCCGTCTGCTCTCGCAGGTGGACGTAAAAAGATCCCACAGCCACTATTTGAAGAAGAGCAGGGGAGTTCTCCCCGGGGTTCTGGGAGGAGCTGTCTATGTAAGGTGGTTGATGTCCGACAGTGCATCGTGTAGATTGTACATTCTGCAGCCACTATGTGCACCAGTGGTGGAGGGGTGGATTTTGAGTCCAGAGACAGAGGCACCAATCCAGCAAGCTACTTCTTCCTGCTTAGACGTTGTACTTCTTGAGTGTTGTGTCATGAGGTTCGTAAATGGTGGGTGGGCTTTGACGGAGGTGAGCCTCTCATTGCAAAGTGATCCTGCTTCTGGTCAATGGTGACCCTCCCCCCAGGACATTAATGGTGGTGGACTAGGTGATGGTGGTGCAGTTGAAGGTCACGGGGAGATGGCGGGGCTTTCTTTTGTTCAAGGTGGTCATTGCTGGCACATTACATGGATGCTATTCAGCTCCTGCTGTAGGCTGGCATGGGCTGCTTCATTATTGGGAGGAGATGCGAATGGAGCTGAACACTGTGGAATTGACAACAGACAGTCCCATCAATGTTCTAATGACGGAGCGAAGGCCATCGATAAAGCAGCTGAAGATGGTTGTGCAGAGAAATCTTCCCTGAAGCACTCCTGCAGTGACGTCCTTGGGCTGTGATGACCATAACCATCTTTCTTTGTGTCAAGTATGACGAGCCACTGGAGAATTTTCTCCTTGGAAACCCATTGACTTCGGTTTTGCTCGGGTTCCTTGGCAACATACTCACTTTGTCATTTCTGAGCTGCCTCCTCAGGATCCACTGCCCCTCCCATTTTGGTACCAACTTCAAATCTGACCATTTGTAATGAGTTTCTGAATCCCCAGAGCACCTTGCTTAATACTCCTCCAACCCCCCACCCCACTCTGCTATCATTGATCTAACAAATATTCATATCAATGGTAGATGGCAAATGGGGTTGAACTAAGTTGAAAATGATTATTTTGACCATATAAATGGGCACCAAAGTTTTAACCTTGGTAACCAAATCTGGTCCAAATCTATACGTGGAGGGCAAAGACCTCTCACATCACTAGCATTGAAGGAGCACTTTCTGATGGTGTAAGGCGAGGAGTATAGTTGAGTGTTAAGGATAACTGACAGAATACTCGGTGTCAAAATGCTTCGATTTAGCGCGGCAATGAATTTGAACTCTGCACACTTTCAACAGGGGAATAAGGTGGAATGTTCACATGGCTTACTTTTACCAAGCAGGCGTATTAGCCGTCAATAACCAGCAAGTGTCGGGCCAGAGAATTTCTTGACCATAAGATTCATAGAATCATAGAATGACACAGCACAGAAGGAGACCATTCAGCCCATCATGTCTGTGCTGGCTCTTTGAAAGAGCTCTCCAATTAGTCCCACTCCCCCCTGCTCTTTCCCCATAGCCCTGTAAATTTTTTCTTTTCAAGTATTTATCCAATTCCCCTTTTGAAAGTTATTATTGAATCTGCTTCCACCGCCCTTTCAGGCAGCGCGTTCCAGATCACAACAACTCGCTGTGTAAATTTTTTTTTCCTCTTGTCGCTTCTGGCTCTTTTGCCAATTACCTTCAATCTGTGTCCTCTGGTTACCGGCCCCCCTGCCAAGTGGAAATAGTTTCTCCTTATTTACTCTGTCAAAACCCTTCAAGATTTTGAACGCCTCTATTAAATCTCCCCTTAACCATCTCTGCTCTAAGGAGAACAATCCCAGCTTCTCCGGTCTCTCCACAAAAACTGAAGTCCCTCATCCCTGGTACCATTCTAGTAAATCTCCCCTGCACCCTCTCCAAGGCCTTGACATCTTTCCTAAAGTGTGGATTCTAGAATTGGCCACAATACTCCAGATGGGGCCTAACCAGTGTTTTATAAAGGTTTAACATAACATCTTGCTTTTCTATTCTATGCCTCTATTTATAAAATTGAGAGGTCGCACAACACCAGGTTATAGTCCAACAGTTTTATTTTAAATCACAAGCTTTCGGAGTTACAACTTTTTCGTCGGGTGAAGTGAGGAGATACAGTTGTAACTCCGAAAGCTTGTGATTTAAAATAAAACTGTTGGACTATAACCTGGTGTTGTGCGACCTCTTAATTTTGTCCACCCCAGTCCGCATCATGACCTCTATTTATAAAGCCCAGGATCCCATGTGCCCTTTTAACAGCCTTCTCAACTTGTCCTGCCACCTTCAAAGATTAGTGTACGCACACCCCCAGGTCTCTCTGTTCCTGCACCCCCTTTAAAAATTGTACCATTTAGTTTATATTGTCTCTCCTCTTTCTTCCTACCAAAATGAATCACTTTACACTTCTCTGCGTTAAATTTCAGTTGCCACGTGTCTGTCCATTTCATAAGAACATAAGAACATAAGACGCAGGAGCAGAAGTCGGTCATTTGGCCCCTCGAGCCTGCTCCGCCATTCAATAAGATCATGGCTGATCTGATCTCGGCCTCAACTCCACTTCCCTGCCTGCTCCCCATAACCCTTGACTCCCTTATCGTTCAAAAATCTGTCTCTCTCCACCTTAAATATATTCAATATTTCACCAGTCTGTCTATGTCCTCCTAAAGCCGTTTACTGGCCTCCTCGCTGTTTACTACATTTCTGAGTTTCGTGTCATCTGCAGACTTTGAAATTATGCCCTGAAAACCCAAGACAAGCTCATTAATATAGATCAAAAAGAGCAGTGGTCCTAATGCTGACCCTTGGGAAACAACACTTCCCTCCAGTTTGAAAAACAACCGTTTACCACACTCTGCTCTGCTTTCTGTCCCTTAGCCAATTTCGTATCCACTGCCCCTTTAATCCCAGAAGGCTTCTGTTTCCTTTGCAGATGGACAGTGACTCGGTTTAAGTAATGGGTTCACCCTCGGTTCATCAGCGTCTTAAGCGTCTTGTTGCTGCTCTGGATATTAGGCGTTGATTAGTTTGAGAAGGCTTTCAGAGGAGAATGTTTTGTCACTTGACATCAATAGATGGAACATTGGATCAATCTGATTTCCCAATACGACCCATTAACTGTAACGGAGAGTAATGCAACTTCTACCAGTGCATTGATTTGAGTTAGTTAGCAGTGATTCCGTTTGATTGCCTAGATGTTACTTCAGTTAGAATCTGCTCAGTTGTCAGTGTAAACACACATCAAAATGATAGCATCTCCATTTGGACATTAGTATTGTTGTGTACTGAATTTTATAAGATTATTTATGAGAGGAGATTTACGAGGATGTTGCCAGGACTGGAGAATTTTAACTATGAGGACAGATTGGATAGGCTGGGGTTGTTTTCTTTGGAACAGAGGAGGCTGAGGGGAGAGTTAATTGAAGTGTATAAGATTATGAGGGGCCTAGATAGAGTGGATCGGAAGGACCTATTTCCCTCAGCAGAGAGGGTCAATAACCAGGGGGCATAGATTTAAAGTAATTATTAGAAGGATTAGAGGGGAGTTGAGGAGAATTTTTTTCCACTCAGAGGGTGGTGGGGGTCTGGAACCCACTGCCTGAAAGGGTGGTAGAGGCAGAAACCCTCATCACATTTAAAAAGTACTTGGATATACACTCGAAGTGCCGTAACCTACAGGGCTACGGACCAAGAGCTGGAAAGTGGGATTAGGCTGGACAGCTCTTTTTCGGCCGGTACAGATACGATGGGCTGAATGGCCTCCTTCTGTGCCATAAATTTCTATGATTCCATTTAACGATGGTGGCACGGAAATAATGGTAGGTCAAACATTCTCTTTCTAGAACAGGGAAGGCTAAGAGAAGATCTGATGGAGGTGTTCAGACATCTGAGCGGTTTTGATAAGGTAAACAGGAATAAACTTTTTTCCCACTGGTCACTGAGTTGGTAACTAGAGGTCATGAATTTAAGATCACCACCCAAAGATTAGAACATAAGAACATAAGACGTAGGAGCAGGAGTCGGCCATATGGCCCTTCGAGCCTGCTCCGCCATTCAGTAAGATCATGGCTGATCTTCGACCTCAACTCCACTTTCCCGCCCGATCTCCATATCCCTTGATTCCCCAGAGTCCAAAAATCTATCGATCTCAGCCTTGAATAAACTCAACGATTCAGCAACCACAGCCCTTTAGGGTAGAGAATTCCGAAGATTCACAACCCTCTGAGTAAAAAAATTTCTCCTCATCTCAGTCCTAAATAGCCGACCCCTTATTCTGAGACTGGTTCTAGACTCCCCAGCCAGGGGAAACATCCTCCCTGCATCTACCCTGTCAAGCCCCTTTAGAATTTTATACTTTTCAATGAGTCACCTCTCATTCTACTAACCTCCAGGGAATATAGGCCTCGTCTACTGAATCTCTCGAAGGGAGCGGCTAGGAGATTATTTTAATATAGATATTTGTATTTATGCAGAGGGTTTTTAGGACATGGAATGACCTACCAGAAAGAGTGAAGGATGCAGAGTCCATCAGAGCTTTTAAAAGAGAGATTGATAAATATCGGGTAAAGAAAAAATTAAAAGATTATGGGGAAAGGGCAGCGGAATGGGACTAGGGGGAGATCTCTCTCAGGAGAATCTTGACACGGAACGATGTGCTGAATGACCTTCATCTACACTGTAAAATTTTGTGAGCTTGACTGTATATTTGCTTTTGAAAAAAAAATATTCTGTGTCAAATATTTATAATATATTAAAAATCTTACAGCTGCATGGACTTCCTGTTCACTTTGTTCCATTATGCATTCCTATACCCAACCCACGTTTGTAACAGAAACTGCCGGTGTGCACCTGTCCTACTGTAATTACACCCTCCTACCAGTGGAGGCAGTACAGTACAGCACCGCCACTGGCCGGAGGGTGTAATTACAACATGACAGGGCAGTTGCCATTAAAAATGTGGACATAGTAATTTATATTGCAAATATAATAAATTAAGGACAGATGATATAACTTTAAAGTTGTGACTGAATTACATCGGCACACTCTGGTTCAATTATCCCTTGCCCTCTAACCCCATTTCATCATGGAAGTTTGAGCAGTTTATTTGTAGATATGGCCAGAAGGGAGAGGTCCATTACTAAAGTGTTGCATGTGCGCATTACGTAGTATAACCAGTAATGAAAACCTCCAAAACCATCGGAACAATTGTTCCAAACTTCAAGGGCGTATTCAGTACTTAAACTTTCACAACGAACCTGCCAGTTCTATTTTTGAAATAGTTTCCTTTTAAAAAGATAATAAATTGAGTCATAACATGCCTTCACTAATTTCTTAGATCAGTAGTTCCCATTCGGAAATTTACACCACGATTCTTTTTAACAAAAAAAAAACGATGTCATTTTTCTTGGCTCAGAGAATTGTTCCTTCAGAGAATTGAAATCTATGGAGCTCATTACTGGCATGGATCAGATTGGAAAAGTACTCCCTTTATGAGGCATGTTTGTCCGAGGATTACAGATCATACTCTGTGGCCCCAAGTTACAATGGGGGTAATTTCCAGCTCCACCCCCCCTGGGTACAATCTGGCGGAACGGAACGGAGTCCAGAGTAGAAGGTTCCGGATTCTCATCCCATTGATCTCGATGGAAATGAAAATCGGGCATTGTCTATAACGGGCGGTCGATCTGCAATGCCAGATATACACCCAGGTGGCAAGTTGAAGATGGACCCCAATGTACCACAGCCAATGTGGAACATTCAGACAGTGGATGCCGTGCGTAGCAACTATAGAGTACAAGGAGAAGCCTTTTGGCTGAAAGTTATTTTGTGACAGATTACTGTTGGATAGAACCAGTTAGATTGCTGTGGTGTCTTGGGAACATAGGAACAGGAGTAGGCCATTCGGCCTCTCAAGCCTGTTGCGTCTTAGTATAACATTTTACACTGTGTGTGCAGATACGTTTTAACGTTTTTTTTTAACGGAGCGATACAGTAAATGAGTTTGTGTGACGGGTTAGCCAATGGCAGCAGGATGGGCTCACCTTGGTCGAAGTCTGGCTTTCCTAGACGGAATGTTGAGTCATGCAGATCCAGGAGGATAGTCTGGGCCTGAGGGCAATGGCGGGTTGTGCTGGGGAACAAATTGTTTCTGAGCAGGAAAGTTGTTTTGGTCAAAGATGGATAGAGGAGAAAGGAGGAGAGAAATTCAGTGGGAGTGAGATTTTGTGAGGCAAAGGAGAGGACAGAGGTCAAATATCAAAAGTTGGCAATCTGAAGATATGATCCTGTATAATGGGTTTTGGTGCCTGTTGGGAGCCAATGGGTTTCACACTTTGCTTTCTGTTGTGGCTCAGTGGGCAGCACTCTCGCCTCTGAGTCAGAAGGTCGTGGGTTCAAGTCCCACCCCAGAGACTGGAGCACAAAATCTAGGCTGACACTCCAGTGCAGTGCTGGGGGAGTGCTGCACTATTGGAGGTGCCATCTTTCGGATGAGACATTAAACCGAGGCCCTGTTTGCCCTTTCGGGTGGACGTAAAAGAGCAGGGGAGTTCTCCCCTGGTGTCTTGGCCAATATTTATCCCTCAACCAACAATCACAAAAATAACAGATTATCTGGTCATTTCTTCATTGTTGTTCGTGGGAGCTTGCTGTGTGCAAATTGGCTGCTGCATTTCCAACATTACAACAGTCAGGTGAGACCCCATATAGTCATAGAGTCATAACGGCACAGAAGGAGGCCATTCGGCCCATCCAGTCCGTGCCGGCTCTCTGTAGAGCAATCCAGTCAGTCCCATTTCCCCGCTCTATTCCTGTAGCTCTGCAAGTTTATTTCCCTCAAGTGCCTATCCAGTCTCCCCTTGAATACATTGAGTGTCTCCGCTTCCACCACTTCTGTCGGCAGCGAGTTCAGGTCCTCATCACTCGCTGCATAAAAAGTTTTTCCTCACATCCCCCCTGTATCTCTTGCCCAAAACCTTAAATCTGTGTCCCCTAGCCCTTGTACCATCAACCAGTGGGAACAGCCTTTCCCGTCTAGCCTATCCAAACCCGTCATAATCTTGTACACCTCTATCAAATCACCCCTCAATCTCCTTTGCTCTAATGAAAACAAATCCAGCTTCTCCAACCTGTCCTTGTAGCTAAGATCCCCCATCCCTGGAACCATTCTGGTAAATCTCCTCTGCACCCTCTCAAGTGCCTTCACATCCTTCCTAAAGTGTGGTGACCAGAACTGGACGCAATACTCCAGTTGTGGCCTAACCAGTGCTTTATAAAGGTTCAGGATAACTTCTCTACTTTTGCACTCAATACCTCTATTTATGAAGCCCAAGATCCCATATGCTTTGTTAAGCACTCTCTCAATATGTCCCACCACCTTCAGGGACCTATGCACATTAACTCCCAGGCCCCTCTGTCACTGCACACTCTTTAAAACTGTGCCATTAAGTGTATATTGCCTCTCCCTGTTCCTCCTGCCAAAATGCATCACCTCACACTTCTCTGTATTAAATTCCATCTGCCACTTGTCTGCCCATTCTGCGAGCCTTTCTATGTCCTGTTGCAGTCGATTGGTATCATCCTCACTGTTTGCCACACCCCCAAGTTTGGTGTCATCGGCAAATTTAGAAATTCAACTCTGTATTCCAATATCCAGGTCATTTATATATATCAAAAAAAGCAGTGGCTCCAGCACTGACCCTTGGGGAACACCGCTGTCTACCATCCTCCAGTCTGAAAAACAGCCATTTACCACAACTCGCTGTTTTCTGTCCTTAAGCCAATTCCTTATCCAAGCTGCCACTGACCCACCTATTCCATGAACCTCAATTTTGTTAACCAGCCTTCTATGTGGTACTTTGTCAAACGCCTTCCGAAAATCCATGCTGACAACATCCATTGCATTCCCTTCATCAATCCTCTCTGTTACTTCATCAAAAAATTCAATTAGATTAGTCAAACACGATCTGCCTTTTACAAATCTGTGTTGGCTCTCCTTAATTAGCTTAAACCTCTCCAAGTGCCCGTTAATTTTTTCATTGATTATTGTTTCTAAAACTTTACCCACCACTGATGTTAAAGGACTGAATTGCCCCTTATATACCTAGTTCTAGTCACACAATATAATGCACAGAATAAAAAGGCAATTCGGAATGTGATCAGAGCTGTCAAGGCTAGATTGAGGTGTTTAAAATGTTAAAAGGGATTTGATAGGGTAGAAAAGGAGTAGCTATTTCCTCTGGTGGGGGAATCTAGAATGAGGAGGCATAACCTTAAAATTAGAGCGAGGCCGTTTAGGAGGGAAATCAGGAAGCACTTTTTCACACAAAGGGTGGTGTAAATCTGGAATTCCTTCCCCTAAAAGGCGGTGGATGCTGGGGGACAATTGGAGCTTTCAAGACTGAGATTGATAGATTTTTGTTGGGTGAGGGTATCGAGGGATATGGAGCAAAGGCGGGTAAATGGAGTCGAGGTTCAGAACAGCCACGATCTAATTGAATGGCGGAGCAGGCCCGAGGGGCTGGATGGCCGTCTCCTGTTCCTGTGTCTCTAGTCTTTGTATATACACTGCCATTTTGTAGAAACAGTGCAGAATTGGAGGCGATGCAGATTTTGTTTTTTGTATATTTAGAAGGGTGAATTCAATGTTGAGTGATTTGTTGGAGATTTAAATTGCTTCGATGCCACTGTAGCACTGGAGTTGAGGTGCAGATAAGCCATGATCTAGTAGAATGGTGGAGCAGGCTCGAGGGGCTGAATGGCCTCCTCCTGTTCTTGTTTTCCTATAAACCTGAGGCGTGAGATTCTGAGCTGTGAGCCAGATACCTGAGTCACCTACTCACATAAAAATAACATAAACGTGGGCAAGCACAGCAGGCTGCTTGTAGCACATGGGTCATAACAGGCAACCATGTGTTATTAATGTATTCTCTCTCTCCTCTCTCTGGCTTTCTATCCGACCCCCTGACCAACATTATTCCCTCAACCATTACCACCTAAAAACAGATTAACTGGTAATTTGTCTCTTTGGTTTTTGTGGGCTCTTCCTGAGTGCAAAATAGCTTTTGTTTACTTACATAACAGCAGTCACCCTCCTCCCCCTTCTCTTTTTTTCCTTTCTCCTTCCCTCTCTCTTTCACATTGAAGTGTCAGCTGTGGCTCAGTGGGTAGCACACTCGCCTTCTGAGTCAGAAGGTTGTGGGTTCAAGTCCCACTCCAGAGACTTGAGCACAGCAATCTATGCTGACATTCCAGTGCAGTGCTGAGGGAGTGCTGCGTTGTCGGAGGTGCCGTCTATCGGATGAGACGTTAAACCGAGGCCCCGTCTACTCTCTCTCAGCTGGACGTAAAAGATCTCATGGCCACTATTTCAAAGAAAAGCAGGGGAGTTATCCCTAATATCCGGGCCAATATTTATCCCTCAATCAACATCATTAAAAAAAAGATTATCAGGTCAGAATTTTAAAATTCTTATCCTTGTGTTAAAATCTCTCCATGGTCTCGCCCCCTCCCTATCTTTGTAATCTCCTCCGGCCCTACAACCCTCCAAGATCTTTGCATTCCTCCAACTCTGGCCTCTTGTCCATCCCCCACTTCCTTTGGCCGACCATTGGCGGCCGTGCTTTCTTCCGTCTGGGCCCTAAATTCTGAAATTCCCTCCCTAAACCTCTCCGCCTCTCTCTCTCTCCTCCTTTAAGGCGCTGCTTAAAATCTGCCTCTTTGACCAAGCGTTTGGCCACCTGTCCCAGTGTCTCCTTCTTTGGCTTGGTGTTAATGTTTTGTCTGATTACGCTCCTGTGAAGCGCCCTGGGACGTTTGACGACAATAAAGGCGTCGTATAGATGCAAGTTGTTGTTGTTGCTAGCAGTAAAAGTCACAACAGTCCTTGAGTTTGTTGTTGTTGCCATAGGGTCCATCCAGGGTCCTTGCACAAATGAAGCTGGCATTTCTTGGAACACAGTGTCTCGTTATATTCAGGAGATGATTGAGGCTTTCGCGATACATTTTTAATGCTTCATTTATTTCTCCTTAAGAAAAACTGCTGAGGCACAAGAAGTGAAACACGAGGCAAGAGTGCCAAGAATGCGACTGCATTCCGATATGGCCACCCTTTAGCAAATCTTAATCAACAGGAGCGGTAAGGAGTTCAATGCCCTCAACGTTCGGGCGATCTGTGATGCACAGCATTCAGAAACAACCAACAGCAACTTGCATTTATATAGCGCCTTCATCATAGCGAAACGTCCCAGAGCTCTTCACAGAGAGGCAATCGCAAAGTGGGTACTGAGGCATGCAAGGAGATATTGGGAAGGGTTGACCAAAAGCTTGGTTAAGGAGGTGGGTTTGAAAGAGGGTCTTAAAGGAGGAGAGAAGCGCCGAGTGTTTAGGGAGGGAATTCCAGAGCTTGGGGCCTAGCCGGCTGAAGGGACGGCCGCCGATGGTAGTGGCGGTGGGGGGGTGGGGGTGGAGGCGGGATGGGCGCTGGTGCGCCAGAGTCAGAGGAATGGAGAGTCGCGGTGAGGAGCGGGTGGGGGGTCGACTGGAGGCAGTTCAAGGCATTCCAGATTATTTGATGTGAAATACCTGGACTTGTTTCTGGTTGGGGTGGATATCAGCTCTTACAAAAGGTAGATATTTAGGGGAATGTAGGGCCAGAGTGATCTCCTGGACTAGTTTCGATAGTCTAGATGGGTCGGAGAGGAATATCCCACATTTTTTGCTTCAAATTAGCCTGTGTTTTTATCTTTTTTTTTGCCTCTCCCAGGAGATCCCATGGTTTGGGGTGGGGCAGAGTGTATATGTTGTGAGACACGAGGTATCGCAATTGTGTGGGACAGGCTGGATGGACCAGAGGGTCTTTACCTGTCCGTCATTGTTCGTATGCTCATATGAGTCAATGCACGATTATTTTGTTACACAAGTCATGTCGCAAAGTGTTTGAAGAGAGATGACTCTGTACCAGGATAGCTTGTGGGTGACCTCGTGCTTCTTAGGGCTAGATGTAGATTGAGGACACCAGTGTAAATCACTCCCAGGATGAGGCCGAGGGAGGCTACAGTCTGTGAAGTACTAGGTCGGATTCGCAGCAATGCCATTTGGAATGCAAAAGCAGAGATGGAGGTGTTGGAATAGAAATGACTGCGTCTTATTAAAGCAGCGGTAATCTGTTGCCTTGTGTTACTCTGGCTGTCAGGTGCAGTGTTCACCTTCAAATTGACAAGTGTGAAGACTTACTTCCAAAAGCCTGACCCAAAGGTTGACATCTTGGCATGGACCAGAGAACCTCAACAAACAAGTGATAGAAAACCATTTCACAGGAAACAAAGATTGAATTTCTTTAAAAAAAAACTGTCTGTCTTTACTTGTGCTGTTTATTGGTATTTGTTAGACCACACTTAGAGTACTGTGCACAGTTCTGGTCTCCATATTATAAAAAGGATATAGAGGCACTGGAGAAAGTGCAAAACAGATTGACAAGGATGATACCAGAACTGAGAGGTTGTACCTATCAAGAAAGATTGAACTGGCTAGGGCTCTTTCCTTTAGAAAAGAGGAGGCCGAGGGTGACCTGATAGAGGTCTTTAAGATTATGAAAGGGTTTGATAGGGTAGATGTAGAGAAGATGTTTCCATTTGTGGGGGAGTCCAAAACTAGGGGTCATAAATATAAGATAGTCACTAATAAATCCGATCGGGAATTCAGGAGAAACTTCTTCATCCAGGAGGATGGTGAGAATGTGGAACTCGCTACCACATGGAGTGGTTGAGGTGAATAGTAAAGATGCATTTAAGAGGAAGCTGGATAAACACATGAGGGAGAAAGGAATAGAAGGTTATGCTGATAGTGTGAGATGAAGAGGGGTGGGAGGAGGCTCGTGTGGAGCAGAAACACCGGCACGGACCAGTTGGGCTGAATGGCCTGTTTCTGTGCTGTACATTCTATGTAATTCTATGCAATATGTAATAACACTATTTACAGCGATGGTTTAGAATGCAGTATTAAGTTGCTTGATAGCGCCAAAATCATCTTAGACTCAACTGGGCTTGACTGCAATCTCCCAACAACCTGTTGATATGGAGCTATACAGACCAAACTCGTTACCATCTCCAGTGACATGATTACACACGGATTCGACACCTAGATGTGTGTTTTCTGATCAATGCTGTTAATTGTACCAATGCTTAACATGCTTTTGGTAAATTCCTCTGCGCTTTAAAAAAAAATGGAGGTCTTTACGCAGATGGGTTAACACTAAATCACTAGAAAAATATCACAGAGCAACTTAGTAGGAGTGTGTTAAGGGTTCATGCAGGAACTGTGCTCATCGGTAAATTAACCTCCCGGAGAACTTACAGTTGACTTAAGTATTTATGGGAGTTGTGGTGCCAAATTCCTCCCAAACCCGCGACCTCTACCACCTAGAAGGACAAGGGCAGCAGGCCCATGGGAACACCACCACCTCCAAGTTCCCCTCCAAGTCACACATCATCCTGACTTGGAAATATATCGGCGTTCCTTCATCGTTGCTGGGTCAAAATCCTGGAACTCCCTCCCTAACAGCACTGTGGGAGCACCTTCACCGCACGGACTGCAGCGGTTCAAGAAGGCGGCTCACCACCACCTTCTCAAGGGCGACTAGGGATGGGCAATAAATGCTGGCCTTGCCGGTGACGTCCAAAAAAATGATTGATAACTTTCTGAATTACATCTGCCGAATGTTTGTTTTGTACCTTCATTATTCCCCTCCCCCATTAAGACGCACTGGGGTAGATCTTGACTTTGTGCGACAGTGCAAGACAAGTGATAGCACTTTAGGGGGTGACATCCTGTTTTACATCTCCCACCCATTTTCATTTCCACTGAAGTCAATGGAAATAAAAATCGGGGAGAGATGTAAACGGGCAGCCGATTCGCCATCGCCCGTTTTACACTGTCGCACAAGGTCAAGACCTACCCCAGTGACTGTTAACAGAAGATTGGCTCCCGCTGGTTTTCCATCCCTCCCCATTGCAGTATCGGTTGAGGATTGAGTTACGTTGGTCCCAGCTCCTGGACTGTGGGGTAACGATGCAGGCAGGAGCTATCCTCAGTCCCATTGCCCTTCCGTAAGCCACTTATAGACTGGCGATTGCTTATGTTGGACTCTGGGAGGAATTCGCAACTGACGTTAAAAAGAAAACTGCGTCTGACTTTGTTGTTAGAATTAGCTGGACTTAGCAGTGGTGTAACCACAGGGAGCTGGATTGAATGGTGATTCAGTGGTAGATATACAGGCCGTCAGGTTCTATCCAATGTCATCCCCTAAAGTGTTATCAAGTTAAATTTAGGCTGGAAACAGTACATTCAATGGGGCTGTGACATAAAACTTAGTTTCAGACATTTGATTTTTGTTGTGAGCCATGCTCTGTATATAAAATTTTATCTGGCAACGAAAGGATCCTAGTCACTCCCCTCGTCCACTCCCGAATTTCTTTTCATTATCAGCCTGTTGGATGCGCAGAGCAAGTTCTTGCAAGCTTCTTGGAGCCCCTAATCTGTGGTGGATGGTCAACAGGAGGGCAAAGGTAACCCCAGGGCAAAGGTCACCACAGGGCAAAGATAGCCCCAGGTCGAAGGTGACCCCAGGCCAAAGGTAACAGCAGGGCAAGGTAACAGCAGGCTGCTTTTCTCTAGTACAGTCCCCATCACTTACACCGTCCACACTTATCACGGTCAGCCGCCTTTATTGGGCAGACGGCAGTAATGGTGTCGGCCATGGCTCAGTGGTAATTCTCTCACCTACTGAGTCAGGAGTTTGGGGGGTTCAAGTCCCTCTCCAGAGCACATAATCTCGGCTGACACTCTAGTGCAGTGCTGAGGGAGTGCTGCACTGTGGGAGGTGCCGTCTTTCGGTTGAGACAATAAACTGAGGTCCTATCTGCCCTCTCAGGGAGATGTAAAAGATCCCAGGGCACTATTTCGAAGAAGAACAGGGGGAGTTCTCCCCGGTATCCTGGGCCAATATTTATCCCTCAACCAACAACACTAAAACAGATTATCTGGTCATTTATCACGTTGCTGTTTGTGAGATCTTGCTGTGTGTAAATTGTCTGCTGTGTTTCCTACATTACAACAGTGACTACACTTCAAAAGCACTTCATTGGTTGTAAAGCGCTTTAGGACATCCTGAGGCCGTGAAAGGATCGATATAAATGCCAGTTCTTTCTTTCTGTTCCTGCACTAAGGCCGGTTCGACCCCCTATTCCCTCTGAGCTGGGCAATCTTCACTGGCTCCCGCTGCAGCTAGATCATATTTCTTACCCTCATCTTTCCGTGGCTTCTCCCATCCATCCCTCTGCCATCACGGTTAGCCCTATGTTCTTCTCTGTCCCTTCTGCCCATCCGATTCAGGGTTCCTTTGCATTCCCCACTTTCTCTTTACTTCACTTTCTGCTGCAGTAGGCCCTTTGTCTATTTTGACCTCACCTTCTGGAACATTCTACCAAGGCCCCTATTTCTCTTCCCTCCTTCAAAGCTTTACTAGAATGGTACAGTTGTTAAGGGACTTCAGTTATGTGGAGAGACTAGAGAGACTAGGATTGTTCTCCTTGGAGCAGAGAAGGTTAAGGGGAGATTTAATAGAGGTGTTCAAAATGATGAGGGGTTTTTGATAGAGTCGATCGGGAGAAACTGTTTCCAGTGGTGGGAGAGTCGGTAACCAGAGGACACAGATTGAAGGTAATTGGCAAATGAACCAGAGGGGAGATGGGGAGAATTATTTTTACGCAGCGAGTTGTTATGATCTTGAACGTGCTGCCTGAAAGGGCGGTGGAAGCAGATTCAATAGCAACTTTCAAAAGGGAATTGGATAATTACTTGAAAAGAATAAATTGCAGGGCTGTGGGGAAAGAGCAGGGGGGAGTGGGACTAATTGGAGAGCTCGTTCAAAGAGCCAGCACAGACTCAATGGGCCGAATGGCCTCCTTCTGTGCTGTATCATTCTTTGAAAAACCTCCTCAAAAACCTCCCTCTTTAATCTTGCTTTTGCTTACTGGCCTCTACCTCCATTTCTCAGTCTCTGGTTATCAGCTGCATTAGCAAAGCGCTGTGGGATGTTTTACTAGGTTGCAGTCTCTCGAAAAGTCTAAGTTGTTGCTGATAAAAGTAAACGGTTATCAGTGCGTGTGACTGACGTGTCGAACAAAACAATGGCCAGGAATCTCCTCGCGCTGCCGCAGCTTTCGATAGCTGGCAAGGCGGGAATCCCGTCGACGCACGTAGGCAAGATCTCTGACGCGCTTCCGGTGAAGTTAGGGCGATGGAACCGGGAGCAGCTCCAAGGAAATTCCCGGCTGCTGCGTGAAAAGATGAGACACCTTAAGATCTGTTCCCTTTCCAGGTGGCCTGTGATTTGCTTCGTCGCCATCTGGTCCCATATTGTAACTGTCAGGCCCAAGGTTTATTCATCGTGTCAATTCATTGTTTGCACCTGGTATTCCCCTAGGCTGGTACCGACCGTTTCTGACCTAAGATTAGTCCTGTTTATGATGGTAGCTTATTTTAGCTGCGTCCTTGTTCACCGGCTGTAATGTGTTTCACGACCTCAGGACGTCTCAAAGTGCCGCCCAGCCAATGAGGTGCTTTTGAAGCGAAATATTGCGGGTGCCGGGGAATCCGAAATAAAAACAGAAAACGCTGGAACTACTCGGCAGGTCCGGCAGCCTCTGTGGTTCTGATGAAAGGTCGACGACCTGAAACGTTAAGTTCTTTTGAAGTGCAGTCACCGTTTGTAATGTAGGGAAGCGCAACGACTGATTTACGCACAGCAAGCTCCCACAAACAGCAATGAGATTAATCCGGGCCAGGACACCTATTTAGAGAAAAATTCAAACCATACTTCTTCTTGTTAGGCAGTCCCTCGGAACCGAGGATGAATTGCTTCCACACTAAAAATGAGTTCTCAGGTGACTGATGAGTCCAATGCGAGACCTACAGTCTCTGTCACAGGTGGGGCAGACGGTGGTTGAAGGGGCGGGTGGGTGGGGTGCTTGGGTTGACGTGCGCTCCTTCCGCTGTTTGCGCTTAGCTTCCGCTTGCTCCCGGCGAAGAGACTCGAGGTGTTCGGTGCCTTCCCGGATGCTTCTCCTCCACTTTGTGCGGTCTTGGGCCAGGGATTCCCAGGTGTCGGTGGGGATGTTGCACTTTTTGAAGGAGGCTTTGAGGGTGTCCTTGAAGCGTTTCTTCTGCCACCTGGGGCTCTCTTGCCATGTCGGAGCTCCGAGTAGAGCGCTTGTTTTGGGAGTCTCGTATCGGGCATGCGGACGATGTGACCCGTCCATCGGAGCTGATCGAGCGTGGTCAAAGCTTCGATGCTGAGGATGTTGGCCTGAGCAAGAACACTGACGTTGGTGCGCCTATCCTGCCAATGGATTTGCAGGATCTTGTGTAGGTGGTTTGCTTTGGTGGTTCGAATCACCTCTCCTACTTAGTTCTAGACGACAGGAATTACGGTGAACAGGATTGGAACACAGACAAGCTTTTCGGACTCAACCGTACGGTGTTTAATAAGGTTAACACACACACCCGCCTCCAGTACGTAAAATGCCTGGTGGCGTAAAACAAACAGTACAACAATACAACTTGGCCCGTCGAACAGGCCCCTGTCTCGTATTAAGATGCCTAAAATCACACTGTGTAGCTATACAGAGTATAACATGGACTTGTCCCACAAACCCCGGAACATACACTATATAATACACACACAACCTCCCCACTAAACCCCTCTGGATTGGTTGGGACACACAACACCCCCTCACACAGTACCGGTGGTTTTAAGGATGCGTGGGCTTGGACAATGCTCACCCCGATTGTCCGTTTCTTGCTCGCTGCTCCCCTGTGTAGAACGTGTCTCCTGGTTCCGTATCGCCGATGCAGTATCCAAGTCCCAGTTTCGAGGTTCATTCCTACAGTCGAAGAGCAAGGCGAGGCTCTTGTCGCTCGTGGTGATTTCTTCTCTCCGTCTCGGACAGAGTGCTCGGTTCGAGAGCAGGCGAGCGAGAGAGAGAGAGAAATGGCCAAAGCTGCCTTCTCTGTATACCCTAAAAGTTCCTTTTTGGTCTGTGTATTGCAGTGATGTCTTTTAAATCACCCTTCTTTGTCTGGTTCCCGCCTTTTCGAGTCTGGGCCTTCCCCCAACTCTTGTATTCCAATCCACACCCAGTAATCCAAACCACAGGACATGTACAGGGCTGGGGGATGGAAGACAATTCCTTATCTTGTCTCCCCCTCCCTGTGGTACATAGTTGAGGTGATTTAGTCTTACTGCTGATGTGTTTTGTCCAAGGTTAAAGTGTTTTTCATTGAGGCCAGGAAATCCATTGTTCCAGCGAAACTGGCATCGTGGTCTTATCCAATTGAAGATCCATCGAAACCCATTAAAACACCAAGGGGGAAAAATTAGGTCGCGCCCCATTTGGGGCGCAAATATCGTCTGGACGCAAATATTAGCGCCTGGCGCTAATTATCGGCACTGACTGGAAACTTCACTTTTACCGCCCCGGGAGGTGAGTGGAGCGCTAAATCAGGCGCTGCACACCTGTCTTAAGGCGCAAAGGCCGAGCAGTGAGGCGCTAACTCAGTGCGCGAGCACAGCGCAGCTGCTGCCAGTTAGCGAGGGAACACAGACACACTGGCGCCGGCCAGTTCTTAAAGCGGGGGGGGGCCAACTGTTAGGATCAGTAGGCAAAACTACCTCACAAAGCGTTGAGTCAATGCAGAAGTCTCTCTTTCTCTCTCTCCGAATCTCTCTCTCTCTCTCAGAACGAGTGGTGCAAAAATGTCGACCACAGAAAAAGACAGGAAGAGGCCCCCTTTAAATAGCGCCCCCCCAGCCCCACAGCGATTGATAGCGTTCCAGTCTTCCGGTCGTTGGATGCGCCAGGCGGTAAGGCAGGGGGCGCCACTCAATTTCCGCTCCGGGGCGCCACAAGGGCGTTGCACCATGGAATGACGTCACAATCTGCGCGCGCAGGTGGTCGCAGCGGTAAGCTTTAGCGCCGCCGCACAATCTCTAGTTAAGTTCCCGAGCGGCGCAAACATCGCTGCGCCCGGGCGTTAGCGGCTTTGCGCCCCATTAGCGCCCTCTTAAGGCGCCAACGGGAGGCGCAACCAACTAAATTTTTGCCCCCAAGTCTCATTGTCCAAAGTAAATGTCTTTTCCATAGTTAAACTGAAACTCAGAGGTGTGTCTGTGCTTCTGGGTCCAACTGCACCTCGCCCCTACCACTGGGCCAAACAGGCTGCTGGTCGATCAGCAGTAACAATCAGACAAAATGTCTGATACAAAAAAATCCTTGGGGCCTGCGCTGATGCTGACACTTGCGGAGGCAGCGTTGGTGGTACCTCTCCAGTGCTTTGAGGTGCCTGCTGTACATGGTCCATGTCTCTGAAGCAGACAGGAGGGGTTGCTCGATTGCCCAAAGAAATCAATTTAAAGCAGGTGTGTCGGAAAAGCTCGAGTGGAAAGGAAGAAAGACTTGCATTTATATCGCGCCTTTCACCACCTCAGGACGTCCCAAAGCCCTTTACAGCCAATGAAGTACTTTTTTGAAGTGAAGTCACTGTCATAATGTAGAGCTTATACTATACATTTCCGTGATACTTTCAGAAGATTTAAAGCTGGATTTTCAATAAATACAGGACAGTAAACGTTGCTGTTGAACAGAATGTTTTAGTGATATTAGTTGAGGGTAAAATGCAAAACTGACTTGCTATCCCATCTCTCCCTGGCCTGGACTCCATAGCAGGCCAGAGTTAGGTGGATTATAACCTGGCTTGCGGGTGAGTTCATCTCGTTATTTTAGTCCATTCCCTATTTTATTCCAAATCCTGGCAGATCCGCAAGTACAGTGACAGGAACGCTCAACTAACACCAGTTAATGCATTCACACACGGGAACATCCGATCTCAACAAAGTGGATGTAACCAGTCTGGGAGTTACTTAGTGCAAGTCTCAGGACAATAGCTAACATGCCGAAGAAAGTTCTTTTGGGAAAGATAAAACGTTCTTAAAAACTACATTTTAGAAGAAAAAACCTTCTAACTTTCATGACCACCAGACGCCCCAAAGCGCTTTACAGTCTCTGAAGTACTTTTGAAGTGTAGTCACTGTTGTAATGTAGGAAGCGCGGCAGCCAATTTGTGCACAGCAAGCTCCCAAAGCAGTGAGATAAATGACCAGATAATCTGATTGAATGATGTTGGTTGAGAGATAAAATGTTCGCTGGGTCACTGGGAGAACTCCCCTGCCCTCCTTCCAATAGTGCCATGGAATCTTTTACGTCCACCTGAGAGGGCAGGTGGGGCTTCGGTTTAATGTCTTATCTGAAAGACGGCACCTCCGACAGTGCAGCACTCCCTCAGCACTGCACTGGAGTGTCAGCCTAGGTTATGGGCTCAAGTCGCTGGAGTGGGACTTGAACCCACAACGTTCTACACTCAGAGACCAGAGACCTACCTCTGAGCTGAGGCTGGTAGCTATTTTAATAACCTTTTTGCTTTATGTAACTTCTTTGGGAATGATGCGGAGATGCCGGTGTTGGACTGGGGTGGACAAAAATGAGAAGTCGCACAACACCAGGTTATAGTCCAACAGTTTTATTTGAAATCACAAGCTTTCGGAGCTATCGATCGCCCCTTCCTCAGGTGAAGTAAAGAGATACAGAATCGCCAAAGCATATATAGATAGAGAACAATGCATGTGTTACTTACAAAAGCAGACGACTACATTTAAATCACCCTGACTGTTTATCTGCCGAGGTGTGACAAAAGGCAATCAGGTCACATCAAAGACATAGCAAGATACAACTGAGACAATGAGGTGGAGCCACAGGGGGTCCAATGTGTCAAAAGCCGCAGTATGGGAAATGATAAACTTTAAAATTTTTACTTTTTTACTGGGAATCACATCTGTGAACAAGCCAACGACGACTCGAGTCTGGATCACATCATGTATCGTGACATAAACCCAAGATCCCGGTTGAGGCCGTCCTCATGAGTGCGGAACTTGGCTATCAGTTTCTGCTCGATGATTTTGCGTTGTCGTGTGTTTCTAAGTCCGCTTGGAGAACGCTTACCCACAGATCCGAGGCTGAATGTCCTTGACTGCTGAAGTGTTCCCCGACTGGGAGGGAACACTCCTGCCTGGTGATTGTTGCGCGGTGTCCGTTCATACGTTGTCTCAGTGTCTGCATGGTCTCGCCGATGTACCATGCCGCGGTGCATTCTTTCCTGCAACGTATGAGGTAGACAACGTTGGCCGAGTCACATGAGTATGTACCATGTACCTGGTGGGTAGTGTCCTCACGTGTGATGATGGTATCTGTGTTGATGATCTGGCATGTCTTGCAGAGGTTGCCGTGGCAGGGTTGTGTGGTGTCATGGTCACTGTTATCCTGAAAGCTGGGTAATTTGCTGCGAACGATGGTACTTCTGAGGTTAGGCGGCTGTTTGAAGGCAAGTAGTGGAGGCGTGGGGATGGCCTTAGCGAGGTGTTCGTCGTCATCGATGACATGTTGGAGGCTGCGAAGAACATGGCGTAGTTTCTCCGCTCCGGGGAAGTACTGGACGACATAGGGTACCCTGTTGGTTGTGTCCCGTGTTTGCCTTCTGAGGAGGTCTATGCGATTTTTTGCTGTGGCCCGTCGGAACTGTCGATCGATGAGTCGAGCGTCATATCCCGTTCTTACGAGGGCGTTTTTCAGCGTCCGTAGGTGTCCATCGCGTTCCTCCTCGTCTGAGCAGATCCTGTGTATTCGCAGGGCTTGTCCATAGGGGATGGCTTTTTTAACGTGGTTAGGGTGGAAGCTGGAGAAGTGGAGCATCGTGAGGTTGTCCGTGGGCTTGCGGTAGAGTGAAGTGCTGAGGTGTCCGTCTTTGATGGAGATTCGTGTGTCCAGGAATGAAACCGATTCTGAGGAGTAGTCCATGGTGAGTTTGATGGTGGGATGGAACTTGTTTATGTTATCGTGTAGTCTTTTCAGTGATCCTTCACCATGGGTCCAAAGGAAGAAAATGTCGTCGATGTATCTGGTGTACAGCGTTGGCTGGAGGTCCTGTGCAGCGAAGAAGTCTTGCTCGAACTTGTGCATGAAGATGTTGGCGTATTGGGGTGCGAATTTGGTCCCCATGGCTGTTCCGTGTGTTTGGGTAAAAAAATGGTTGTCGAAGGTGAAGACATTGTGGTCAAGGATGAAACGAATGAGTTGTAGGATGGCGTCTGGAGATTGGCTGTTGTTGGTGTTGAGTACTGAGGCAGTCGCAGCGATGCCGTTATCGTGGGGGATACTGGTGTAGAGTGCCGATACGTCCATCGTGCGACAGCCTCAGTACTCAACACCAACAACAGCCAATCTCCAGACGCCATCCTACAACTCATTCGTTTCATCCTTGACCACAATGTCTTCACCTTCGACAACCATTTTTTTACCCAAACACACGGAACAGCCATGGGGACCAAATTCGCACCCCAATACACCAACATCTTCATGCACAAGTTCGAGCAAGACTTCTTCGCTGCACAGGACCTCCAGCCAACGCTGTACACCAGATACATCGACGACATTTTCTTCCTTTGGACCCATGGTGAAGGATCACTGAAAAGACTACACGATAACATAAACAAGTTCCATCCCACCATCAAACTCACCATGGACTACTCCTCAGAATCGGTTTCATTCCTGGACACACGAATCTCCATCAAAGACGGACACCTCAGCACTTCACTCTACCGCAAGCCCACGGACAACCTCACGATGCTCCACTTCTCCAGCTTCCACCCTAACCACGTTAAAAAAGCCATCCCCTATGGACAAGCCCTGCGAATACACAGGATCTGCTCAGACGAGGAGGAACGCGATGGACACCTACGGACGCTGAAAAACGCCCTCGTAAGAACGGGATATGACGCTCGACTCATCGATCGACAGTTCCGACGGGCCACAGCAAAAAATCGCATAGACCTCCTCAGAAGGCAAACACGGGACACAACCAACAGGGTACCCTACGTCGTCCAGTACTTCCCCGGAGCGGAGAAACTACGCCATGTTCTTCGCAGCCTCCAACATGTCATCGATGACGACGAACACCTCGTTAAGGCCATCTCCACGCCTCCACTACTTGCCTTCAAACAGCCGCCTAACCTCAGAAGTACCATCGTTCGCAGCAAATTACCCAGCTTTCAGGATAACAGCGACCACGACACCACACAACCCTGCCACGGCAACCTCTGCAAGACATGCCAGATCATCAACACAGATACCATCATCACACGTGAGGACACTACCCACCAGGTACATGGTACATACTCATGTGACTCGGCCAACGTTGTCTACCTCATACGTTGCAGGAAAGAATGCACCGCGGCATGATACATCGGCGAGACCATGCAGACACTGAGACAACGTATGAACGGACACCGCGCAACAATCACCAGGCAGGAGTGTTCCCTCCCAG
Organism: Squalus acanthias; assembly: GCA_030390025.1. Lineage (NCBI taxonomy): Eukaryota > Metazoa > Chordata > Chondrichthyes > Squaliformes > Squalidae > Squalus > Squalus acanthias. Next base: position 117,467,625 of record CM059435.1, read on the forward strand.
TCGGGGAACACTTCAGCAGTCAAGGACATTCAGCCTCGGATCTGCGGGTAAGCGTTCTCCAAGCGGACTTAGAAACACACGACAACGCAAAATCATCGAGCAGAAACTGATAGCCAAGTTCCGCACTCATGAGGACGGCCTCAACCGGGATCTTGGGTTTATGTCACGATACATGACGTGATCCAGACTCGAGTCGTCGTTGGCTTGTTAACAGATGTGATTCCCAGTAAAAAAGTAAAAATTTTAAAGTTTATCGTTTCCCATACTGCGGCTTTTGACACATTGGACCCCCTGTGGCTCCACCTCATTGTCTCAGTTGTATCTTGCTATGTCTTTGATGTGACCTGATTGCCTTTTGTCACACCTCGGCAGATAAACAGTCAGGGTGATGTAAATGTAGTCGTCTGCTTTTGTAAGTAACACATGCATTGTTCTCTATCTATATATGCTTTGGCGATTCTGTATCTCTTTACTTCACCTGAGGAAGGGGCGATCGATAGCTCCGAAAGCTTGTGATTTCAAATAAAACTGTTGGACTATAACCTGGTGTTGTGCGACTTCTCTTCTTTGGGAACAAAGACTGAATAAACTCACCTAGAACTGAAACTCTCAGGGGAGAAATTCGGTATCGCCCTGTTTGGGGCGCAATTATCGGCCGGGCGCAAAGTTTAGCGCCTGTTGCTAATTATCGCCTCCGATTGCAAACTTGGCTTCTATCGCCCCTGGAGGTGATTGGAGCGCTAAATCAGGCGCTACACACCTCTCTTAAGGCGCTAACACCGAGGAGCGAGGGGCTAACTAAGAGCGCTGGCGAAGCTCATGTGATGTCAGTCAACAATGGAACACAGACACACTGGAGCCAGCCAGTTCTTAAAGGGGAGGGTTGATCTTGCTCTCCATCCACACCCTGCTCATTGCAGCCTTGAATCTCGGCCTGGAGAGACCTGTACATCAAATCTGCTGGAAAGAACAATGGACAGGCCCAGGGAAAGAGCTCAGAGTGCCGCCCCCATAGACTCTTCTAAATCGATGCAAGGAAGGTCAAATCAAAATGAACCTGCAAAGTGCTGCTCAGAACCCAAAACTCCTTCACACAGCGTTGAATCTCTCCAGAAGTCTCTCTCTCTCTCTCTCAGAATGTGTGGTACAAAAATGTCGCCAACAAAAAAAGGCAGGAAGCAACCGCCTTTAAATAGCACTCCCCCAGTCCCTTCCCGACTGCAAAACGTTCCCCTCAACCGGCAGGCGGAAAGGCAGGGGGCGCCACTCAATATCCGGTCCGGGGCGGTACTGGGGCGTTGCATGCTCGACTGATGTCACGATCTGCGGGCGCAGGAGATCGTGGCGGCAGTGTTTAGCACCACCGCAAAATGTCTGGTCAATTTCGCGAGCGGCGCAAACATCGCCGCGCCCGGGCGCTAGTTGCTTTGCGCTCCATGAGCGCCCTCTTAGGCTGCTAACGGGAGGCGCAAAGCAACCGAATTTTTCCCCCTCAGAAACCATCAACCTACCTTAAAACTCTCCTGCCTAAAGTCTGTATGCAACTAACAGTGAGGGTACGTAACGCCTCATTGATCAGAAGTGACAGCCTCGAGTCCACCGTGAAACTGACCTGCTTGGCTGATACTGAAAACCTCCAGTCCCAGTGAAAAAAGATGACGGGATAAAAATTGGTACGCATTTTTTGGCCATGAAATGGGCGCAACACATACCAATTTAGCAGTGGGACGGCCTGCACCCAATCCGGTGTAAATACAGGGAGCTGGATTTAGTGGTGATTCTAAACTCGTGGGGCCCAATTATTTAGGTGTCCCTGGCAGCCGCCTGAAACAGGCGTCGGGCACCTTGAATATGTAAATGAGGGGCCTGATGCCTGTTGAAGGACCCCTCTGCAAAAAGCAGGCTCAGGTGTCGGGCCTACCCCACTCAGGCTTCTTCAGCAGCCCCTCCCGGCCATGACAGGTAAGAGTTTCTTGATTTTTATTTTTTTAAACATAACCTGTCTGTAGAGCCAGGAGGAGCAGGAGAGCTCCTCCCCTTCCACCCACCTGACAGTCCGAGTGATGAGACCACCCCACCCCCCCCTCAAACTGTCCGCTCCAACCCCCCTCCTGGAATGTACTTGAGGGTTGCTGCCGCTGGAGGTAGGTAAGCCCAAATCACCGATTTTAAAGGGGTTGCAGGAACAGAGAGACCTGGGGGTGTATGTACACTAATCTTTGAAGGTGGCAGGACAAGTTGGGAAAGCTGTTAAAAAAGCATACAGGATCCTTGGCTTTATAAATAGAGGCATAGGAAGCTTGACCAAGTAGTGGTGGCATAGTGGTTATGTTGCGAGATAAGTAATCCGAGAGGCCTGGACTAATGATTTGGCAGATGTGAGTTCAAATCCCACCCACGGCAGTTAACAAAATAAATCTGGAATAAAAAGCTATGAAACTACTGGATTGTCGTAAAAACCCATCTGGTTCACCACTGGAAGGAAATCTGCTGTCCTTACCCGGTCTGGCCTATATGTGACTCTAGACCTACCAGCAATGTGGTTGACTCTTAACTGCCCTCTGAAATGGCCCAGCAAACCACTCAGTTGGCCCACCACCTTCTCAAGGGCAATAAATGCCCATATTTTTTTTTAAAAAAGAAGTTATGCTAAACCTTTATAAAACACTGGTTAGGCCGAGAAAATTGTGTTCAATTCTCTGGCTCCTCACTTTAGGAAGGAAGGATGTTAAGGCCTTAGAAAAGGTGCAGAAGAGATGTGGGCCTTTAGCTATGTGGAGAGACTGGAGAAGCTGGGGTTGTTCTCCTTGGAGCAGAGAAGGTTAAGAGGAGATTTAATAGAGGTGTTCAAAATCATGAAGGGTTTTGATAGAGTAAATAAGGAGAAATTGTTTCCACTGGCAGGAGGGTTGGTAACCAGAGGACACAGATTTAAGGTGATTGGCAAAAGAACCAGAGGGGACATGAAGATTTTTTGTTGTTGCTGTGATCTGGAATGCGCTGCCTGAAAGGGCGGTGGAAGCAGATTCAGTAGTAACTTTCAAAAGGGATTTGGATAAATACTTGAAAAGGAAATATTTACAGGGCTATGGGGAAAGAGCAGGGGGAGTGGGACTAATTGGATAACTCTTTCAAAGAGCCAGCACAGGCTCTCGATGGGCCGAATGGCCTCCTTCTGTGCTGTGTGATTCTATGAAATGGAATTTCCCCATGGGACGAGCTACCTCAGGAGGTGCTGCACCAAGTCTGGGCCCGAACACAGGCCCCAGGCTGATTGCTACCCAGATTTATCTTGTCAAACGCTGACTAGCTAGCTTATAACACTGTCAGCTTAAAACACTAATGATTGGCATGTATGTAAGCATCATTTGGAGATATTTGGTTAAGACTTATTGTGGCTGTCAAGTGGCTGATGAATTTGTTTTGAAACACAGAGGTTTACACGCGTTCTGCCCACTGAAGAAAAACTAGAATTGCTTCAACAGGAGGGAAAGATGAATTGTGGATGAGCAATCACTGTACAGAGGGACTGCTGAGCACATGTGAAAAGGATAAGACCTGGGAACATCATTGTCATACTCAACATATAGGACGCCCATTGGAGATATCCTTCCATGCATGTTTTAGCATTGTAGTTTCGGGTTATGAGTTGTCCCTGCACTATAAATACTTGGAGGTACGGACTGCAGCTTATTTCCACGTAAAGAAAGAAAGACTTACATTTCTATAGCACCTTTCATGACATCAGGATGTCCAAAAGCACTTTACAGCCAATGAAGTACTGTTTGAAGTGGAGTCACTGTATTAATGTAGGAAACGTGGCAGCCAATTTGCGCACAGCAAGCTCCCAGAAACAGCAATGAGGTAATGACCAGATAATCTGTTTTTCAGTGATGTTGGCTGAGGGATAACTATTGGTCAGGACACAGGGGAGAACTCCCCTGATCCTCTTCGAAATAGTGCCATGGGATCTTTCGCAACCAGCCGAAAGGGCAGACGTCTCATCCGAAAGACTGCACCTCCGACAGTGCAACGCTCCCTCACAGGACTGCACTGGAGCATCAGCCTGGATTATGTGCTCACGTCTCTCTCGAGTGGGACTATGAACCTACGATCTTCTGATTCGGAGGCGAGAGTGCTGCCCACTGAGCCATGGGACAATGTTGACAAGGCCACATTTATTGCTCATTCCTCGAGAAGGTGGTAGTGGGTCATTTTCTTGAAACACTGCAGTTCTTGACGTGATGGTGCTCCTCTGAAGGTGTGGGGTAGAGAAGGCCTGGATTTTGACCCAGCGATAATGAAGGAGCTGGGGTATTTGTCCAAGTCAGGATGGTGTGTGACCTGAAGGGAAACCTGGAGCAAAATCCAATTTTGGTGTTCGCACTGTTCTGACTAAGATTAGCTAACTTGGCGTAAAGCTGGGGTGGAACATTTGACCTCCTTGGTCAATATGGTTGATTATCATATAATTACCCACTAGACCATTTATATTTTTTGATGAATTATCAGCTTTATTTATGGCCTGAGATGGAGAGGGTTGTCCTCTGAGGAGAGATTGAGTAGTTTGGGCCTATACTCTCTGTTGTTTAGAAGAATGAGAAGTGATCTCATTGAAACATTTCAGATTCTGAAGGGGATTGACAGGGTAGATGCTGAGAGGCTGTTTCCTTTGGCTGGAGAATCTAGAATTAGGGGGCATAGTCTTAGGATAAGGGGTTGGCCATTTAAGACTGAGATGAGGAGGAATTTCTTCACTCGGAGGGTTGTGAATCTTTGGAATTCTCTACCCCAGAGGGCTGTGGATGCTCAGTCATTGAGCATATTCAAGGCTGAGATCGATAGATTTTTGGACACTAGGGGAATCGAGGGATATGGGATCGGGCCGGTGAATGGAGTTGAGGCAGAAGATCAGCCATGATCTTATTGAATGGCGGAGCAGGGCCGAATGGCCTACTCCTGCTCCTAATTCTTATGGTCTTATGTTCTTAAGCGCCCTCACATTCCCAGACTTTTATTTGAAGAAATGATCTAACCTTTCTCGGAGTTAAGTAATGGTTCACTTAGTTTGGCACTGCTCCAGATCTCAGTGAGTACCAGGCCAGAACTAATTATTCCCTGGTGTTTTCTTTATGTAAGACTCTTATGTTCATTTTGACTCCCCTTTGAGTCTTTTTTTTCCAATGGTGCATAAACAAGGTTTTGAAGTTCAACAGTCCTAATTGTATATAGCAGCTGTTTGTTAATTTATTTCTCAAGGGCATTCTTCAGAAACTTGGGTTCTGCTCATCCTCTTAGTGCATGTTTTTTGCTGGAAGTTTGAGAACAGATACAATACATAATGGAACTGTTATCAAACACATACACACACATACATATATATATCCTTTATCTACTATATTCCACACATACATACATACACATATATTTATATTTATTATATACATACAGGTTGAGCGTCCAAAATCCAGAGATCCGGAATGTTCTGGAATCCGGACTCCGGGACGATTGGTGGCAGGGTCGTTCGGAATCTGTAAAATGTTCCGGAATCCGGACACCCTGTCAAACCGTTTCCGCCGCCAGCCGAGTGACGTCCAAAACCGGAAATATCACAATCTGGGCCCAGGCATTTCCGGACTCGGAACGTGTTTCTGATGTCCGAAGTCCGGAAACGCCCGAGCCCAGGTTGCGACTTCGGATATCAGAAACACGTTCCGAAGTCCGGAAAAACACGAAAACCGGCTCGCTCGACCTGTGTGTGTATATATATATATATATATATATATAAAAGCAGAGCTCCCATGGAAGCTTGTATTCCCTTGAGTATAGAAGATTAAGGGGTGATCTAATTGAGGTGTTTAAGATGATTAAAGGATTCGAGAGGGTAGATCAAGAGAAACTATTTCCTCTGGTGGGGGGAGCCCAGAACAAGGGGGCAGAACCTTAAAATTAGAGCCAGGCCGTTCAGGGGTGATGTCAGGAAGCACTTCTTCACACAAAGGAGGCAGACTCAATTGTGGCTTTCAAAATGGAATTGGATAAGTACCTGAAGGAAAAAAATTTGCAGGGCAAAGGGGAGTGGGACTGGCTGAAGTGCTCTTGCAGAGAGCCAGCACGGGCTCGACGGGCCAAATGGCCTCCTTCTGTGCTGTAACCATTCTATAATTCTAGGAAAGTGGAAATCTGGAACTCCCTCGCCCCCAAAAAGCTGTTGAGGCTGGTGGGGGGGTGGGTGGGAAGGCGGGGGGTGGGGGGTGGGAAGGGTGGGCGGGGGGTGGGTGGGCGGGGGGTGGGTGGGTGGGAAGGGTGGGCGGGGGGCGGGTGGGTGGGTGGGCGGTGGGTGGGAAGGGTGGGCGGGGGGCGGGTGGGTGGGTGGGTGGGAAGTGGGGGTGGGGGGGTGGGGGGGGTGATAGGATGGCGTCAATTGGAAATTTCAAAACTGAAAGTGATAGATTTTTTTTTTAGGCAAGGGTATTAAAGGTTACTCTTTGCTCTTCGAAAGAGCCGGCGCAGACTCGATGGGCCGAATGGCCTCCTTCTGTGCTGTACTATTCTATGTTACGGAACCAAGGCTGGAGTTGAGATACAGATCAGCCATGATCTCATTGAATGGTGGGACAGGCTCGAAGGGCCTCCTATGGCATTGCTCACATTGAATCAGGTATCATCACGACTGAAAGGTGGGCGCGAGCTGATGTATGGAAGTGGCGGGAACTACATCTCCACTGAAAGAACTCGGAAAGAGGTTTGTAAGAAATCGCCTTCGAAACAGTAAAATAGGTGTTTTTGATTGGTCCCTAGAAACCAAAATAATGGTTTGTTTACCAATTGCAGCTAAATTTATGTAAATTTGCAGTTGCATAATGTGAAGGAACAGCTTTTTTTGTACTGTCCATCTGTTTAAGATTGTGGGTTTATAACAAGAGTCAGAAAATATCTATAAAACTTAAGATAAGATTAAACTAATAGGCATTTTTTTATTTTACTAGATATATATGGCATAACTCAAATATTCTGCTTAGCTAATCTTCAAATTCAGAACTTTTATTTAGACCCTCCCTCAATAATTTACACTGTTCACACTAATCATTATTTATGGTTGTATTTAAATTTTGAGCCAAACATTAAAAAATGGAAAGCAATCACGGCCATTTGGAATACATTACAAGAGATAGTGCCAGATTTCCTAGTACACAGTTTTACTTGCCAACTGTACCATAATTACTTCAGCAAAGTTATCGCACAAAAAGTTGGAGAGCTATTGCTAATTAAAATCTGGTTACTTTACTGCTCTCAAAAGATAAGATTCCCCTCGAGATACTCATCCACAGCAATGTTTCCAATAATATGCAGGAGATCATAAGAACATAAGAATTAGGAGCTGGAGTCGGCCATTCGGCCCCTCGAGCCTGCTCCGCCATTCAATAAGATCACGGCTGATCATCGACCTCAACTCCACTTTCCTGCCCAATCCCCATATCCCTTGATTCCCTTAGTGCCCAAGAATCTATCGATCTCAGCCTTGAATACTCTCAACGACTGAGCCTCCACAGCCCTCTGGGATAGAGAATTCCAAAGATTCACCACCCTCTGAGTGAAGAAATTCCTCCTCATCTCAGTCCTAAATGGCCGACCCCTTATTCTGAGACTATGATCCCTGGTTCTGGACTCGCCAGCCAGGGGAAACAGCCTCTCAGCATCTACCCTGTCAAGCCCTCTAAGAATTTTATACATTTCAATGAGATCACCTTTCATTCTTCTAAACTCCAGAGAATATAGGCCCATTGTACTCAATCTCTCCTCATAAGACAATCCTCTCATCCCAGGAATCAATCTAGGAATGGCGAAGGGAGGGCATGTTACAAACAGCACATTCTATGAATGGCTAGTCTAATTTTCAATCTTAAATAATAATTCTGGGAGTTGTAGACATGAAAGCATTTATATTCTCAACTTCCTTCGCTCCACCATTGGCAGCTGTGCCTTCTGCTGCCTCGGCCCTAAGCTTTGGAATTCCCTCCCTAAACCTCTCTGCCTCTCTCTCCTTCTTTACGACGCTCCTTAAAACCGACCTCTCTGACCAAGCATTTTGACCCCTGTCCTAATATCTAGTTATTGGGCTCGGTGTCAAAATTCTGTCTGGTTATGCTCCTGTGAAGCGCCTTGGGACGTTTTACTACGTTAAAGGTACAAATTGTTATTGACAGTGACACTCCAGGAAGCCCCATGAACTTAAAGCCTCAGGAGGAAAAATTCGGTGTCGCCCATTTTGGGGCGCTAATATCGGCCGGGTGCAAAGTTTAGCGCCTGGCGCTAATTATCGCCTCCGACTGCAAAATTCGCATCTATCGCCCCTGGAGGTGATTGGAGCGCTAAATCAGGCGCTACACACCTCTCTTAAGGCACTAACGTCAGGGAGCGAGGCGCTACCTCAGAACGCTACCGAAGCTCAGGAGATGCCAGTTTCCATGGAAGCCAGACAGACTGGCGCCGTCCAGTTCTTAAAGGGAGGGGCTATTTTGCTGGCCAGCCACACCCTGCTCATTGCAGCCTTGAATCTCAGCCTGGCGAGACCTCAAAAGCAATTGTGTTGGAAGCACTAATGGATAGGCCCAGGGAAAGAGCTCGGCACTTAGGAACCTCAAAAGTGTTGCTGAGGGCCAAAACTCCTTAGGACAGCGTTAAAACCAAAACTTTTGCCGACAAGAAAAGGCAGGAAGCGCCTGTCTTTAAATAGCGCTCCCCCAGCCCCTTCCCGACTTCAAAACGTTCCCCTCTACCTGTCGTTCCGAGCGGCGGGCGCTAAGGCAGGGGGCGCGACTCAATATCCGGTCTGGGACGCTACCGGGGCGTTGCACGCTCGACTGACGTCACGATCTGCGGGTGCAGGAGACCGTGGTGGTAGTGTTTAGCACCGCCGCAAAACCACTGGTCAATTTCGCGAGCGGCGCTAACGTCGCCGCGCCCAGGTGCTAGCTGCTTTGTGCCCCATTAGCTCCCTCTTAGGGCGCAAACGGGAGGCGCAAAGCAACCAAAGTTTTCCCCCTCAGGCTTTTCAGTGAGGCATGGGCCTTCAATAGAAAATACAGTTGGAGGCATTTCAAACACATAAAATCGCACAGAATTACATAGAATGTACAGCACGGAAACAGGCCATTCGACCCAACTAGTCTGTGCTGGGGTTTATACTCCACACGAGTCTCCTCCCATTCTCTCTGCCTTTCAGCATATCTTTCAGATACAGAATACAGAAAATGCTCTTGCAGGGATATGTGCTTAATCATTTTTCTTGAAAATGTTTATGCCTTTATTAAGTTACAAGCCCTATTTCCAGTAGTAAGTCCTTGGCTTAGTGGAGAAACCAAGATGGCGACTGAAAAATATTTGGAGTGATTTAATTGGTTCCCATTATTTCATTGGTAGACTTTGCTGACCTCTCATTCTTGATTCGCTGTATTGGAACATCCTTATAAAGATAGACAATTACCTGCACACATTTTCCCTACTCCAGTCTATTCTGGGATAATTAAGATCTCCCACAGTTGCAACTCTTGTTGTTAATACCCACCTGGCTAAGTTATTTGCAGATTTGATCCTCCATTTGCTTTTAGCTGTTCAACAATCTCTGATGGTGGGGCAGAGGAGCAAAGGGATCTGGGAGTACAAATACACAAATCGCTAAAAGTAGCGACACAGGTTAACAAGGCCATAAAAACAGCAAACCAAGCACTAGGGTTTATTTCTAGAGGGATAGAATTAAAAAATTGTGAAGTGTAAGCGGTTTTGATCCTAGCCCAATTGCTAGACGGACGGTTCGAATCGCCCCCGCCTTACGAAAGTTCTATACCCGAGAATTATTATTCAGAGTGTAATTGAAATAAGTCACGGACAGGAATGCTTCGGTGAAAAATCGTACTTATATTTATTTGGTCTAACATACACTGGCTAAAACATGCACTACTAAACTAAATCACTGTCTCTGTGGAGAATAAAAATCCAGGTTACAAACAACATACATACAGTACCCAACTGGGGACTATGACAAGCAGTAATTCCCTTATTGCTATGGTGGACTCTAATTCCACCCCTACCAACGAATAACCCAGTCGCATAAGCCCCTTCGCCTGGCTGAACCAAACGAAGCTCCCACCCTCGGAATAGCCCAAAAGCTTCACTTCTGAGAAAACTCTGAGCCCTCTGGTTACCGGCTTGGGACACTCGAGACCATGCTTACCCCCACACACACAGTCGGTCTCGATCGCTCCGCTTAGCTGCTTCTTCCTCTGGTACTACTTCTTGTTAGGTCGATCTTGGTGCAGTGAGAGAGAGAGAGAGAGAGATGGTGGGAAAGGGTTTATCTTTATAGGAGTCTTGCTACCCCTATCTTTCCCGCCAATCTTTAAAATCCTTTTGTTTCTAAGCACTCCGGTGCTTAATCAGTGATGGGTCATCCTCAGACCCATGAGTATTCCGTGATTGGATTAATGGCCCTAAGTCTGGGACACCTCTCGGTCTTTGTGTTGGGAAAAACTGGTTCCTCTCCAGCTGGCTAGGCCAGTGGGTTCATTATTCTGCTTCTCTTCTGAGATGGAGGTGAGAAGTGCTTTTGCATATTAGAGTGGCTTTCTAATAGGTTCAAGTTCAACGGGTCAATGGCCCCCTTCCCTTTTCCAGGACTGTCGGGCGAACCCATACATTCGGGATGACTGACAGTTCTTTTGTCACAGCCAACTGCCATGCATTCTCTGGAGTTTTAACAAACCAGTTTTTCACATATCTGCACAGGGTGATCCCATCACAGGGAAAATACCCTCAGAAAAATCCCATAAAGTCCACAAAATATACTCGACTGAGTCCATTCTTCAAACAGAGACTTTGCGATCTCTTCAGAAGTTATGCCAAACTTGTATTGAACCTTGGTTAGACCACACTTAGAGTGCTGCGTGCAGTTCTGGTTGCCATATTATAAAAAGGATATAGAGGCACTGGAGAGGGTGTAGAGAAGATTTACAAGGATGAAACCAGAAATGCGAGGGTATACATATCAGGAAAGGATGAACAGGCTGGGTCTCTTTTCTCTTGAAAAAAGAAGGCTGAGGGGTGACCTAATAGAGGTCTTTAAAATCATGAAAGGTTTTGATAGAGCAGAGACAGAGAGAATGTTTCCACTTGTGGGGAAGAGCAAAACTAGAGGCCATCAATATAAGATAGTCACCAAGAAATCCAATAGGGAATTCAGAAGAAACTTCTTTACCCAGAGAGTGGGGAGAATGTGGAACTCGCTACCACAGGGAGTGGTTGAAGCGAATAGTATAGATACATTTAAGGGGCGGTTAGATAAGCATATGAGGGAGAAGGGAATAGAGGGTTATGCTGATAGAGTTAGATGAGGAAAGACGGGAGGAGGCTCAAGTGGAGAATAAACGCCGGCATGGACTGGTTGGGCCGAATGGCCTGTTTCTGTGCTGGATATCCTGTGTAATCCTATGTAATCCTATGATATACTTTCAGTAACGAGACCGAACCCTTGCAATTCCTCAGCTTAACCCAAAGGGATTCTCTTTGACCCACTTCCCTGTTTAAATCCTACGCTCCAGTGCTATGATACTGTCATTAATTAACATCTCCCTTCCCTCTTTCCCCATCCTTTCTTAAAGTTGTAAACCCAAGTACTTTTAATTGACGCAGTTGTAGACAAATTTCAGTTACTGCGATTAGGTTATCATTTTCTGTTTCAATCAATGACTCTTGTTCTCCAATGTTGTTCCTTGAGCTTCAGTTATTAATATATGTCGAGTTCTGTCTGGATTCCCGTCATGTGTCTGTTTTTCTTTTATTTTGCCTGATTTATTTTTCTTACAAATTGTCCTGTTTAACCTGTTTCAAAAGTTCTACCAGCTTTATTATTTACAGCTTCCTTTCCATTCCAAGCTGTGGCTCAGTGGGCAGCACTCTCTCGCCTCTGGGTCAGAAGGTTGTGGGTTCAAGTCCCACTCCAGAGGCTTGAGCAGAAAAATTCAGGCCGACTCTTAAGTGCCGTGCTGAGGGAGTGCCGCACTGTCGGAGGTGCCGTCTTTTGGTTGTGACGTTCAGCCTGTCTATCCTCTCAGGTGGATGTAAAAGATCCCATGGCACTATTTTGAAGAAGAGCAGGGGAGTTCTCCCCGGTGTCCTGGGGCCAATATTTATCCCTCAATCAACATCACTGAAACAGAATATATGGTCATTATCCCATCGCTGTTTGTGGGAGCTTGCTGTGCGCACATTATCTGCTGCGTTTCCCACATTACAACAGTGACTACACTTCAAAAAGTACTTCACTGGCTGTACAGCGCTTTGGGATGTCCTGAGGTTGTGAAAGGCGCTGTAGAAATGCAAGTCTTATTTCATTTTACTCTTCCTCTCTGCAGTAGTACTTCCCAAATGCCTCTGAAGCTACCGACTGAGCCAAGCTGACACAGAAGTGGAGGCGTAGGAAGACAGAGATGGAAGGGAAGAGAGAGAGAGAGAGAGAGAGAGACGCCAATTCCTGGAGTGGGGGTTGAACCTACAAAAAGAAGAAAGACTTGCATTTCTATAGCGCCTTTCACAACTACTGGACCTCCCAAAGCGCTTTACAGCCAATGAAGTACTTTTTGAAGTGGAGTCACTGTTGTAATGTGGGAAACGCGGCAGCCAATTTGCGCACAGCAAGCTCCCACAAACAGCAATGTGATAATGACCAGATAATCTGTTTTAGTGATGTTGATTGAGGGATAAATATTGGCCCCAGGACAATCTTCTGACTCAGAGTCAAGAGTGCTACCAGCTGAGCCAAGGTGATGGGAAGAATCACTGAGGGGAGTTGGTGTGAGTACAGAATGAAGGAGGAGAGACAAAAAGGGAAGTGGAGGAGAGAGAGAATGAAGTAAAGTGAGGGAAATAAATGGAAAGAATATGGGCGCGAAATTCGGTCACGCCCCGTTTGGGGGCAGTAACTGAGTAAAGACCGGACATTTAGTGCCCGGCGCGGGAGTAGCGCCCCGGCCGCTAAATTCGGCTTCCCGCCCCGCACGGGAAGTGGAGCGCAATCTCGGGCGCGTCACCTCCTGTTGGGTGCGGTAACCGAGGCGATGCCGGGGCGCGATCGGCAGCGCTCTACGGAGCGCTGCCGCGTTTCAACGCCCCTCCCCTTCAGTTAAAGGGGGGCGGCCGCTGTGCACTCTGCAGGGCCCCCGATGGCCCACACTAGGCCACCAGGGCGGCGTGGTGACGCGGCCACACCAGGACCGTGCCATGGCCCACCAGTTCGGCCCAAAAAAAAGGCGGCCCGGGTCGTGGCTGCACCTCCCCTTTAAATACCGCCCCGCAGGCGGAGGTTGGCCCGGTTCGCGACCCGCGAGGCTGGCGCTGACATCACCCGCGGCAGCCTCGCGGGGCGCAGCCGAATTTCTGGCGCGGGGCGGTAAGGGGACGCGGCGCTCGATAGCGCTACCGGTGGGGGGCGCAGCGCTATCGGGTAGCGCCTCAGCAACGCCCCGCCAAATTTCTCGGGAGGTGCTTTTTTCGCCCCCCTCCGGGCGATAAGCCATTTGCGCCCCATTAGCGCCCCCCTGAGGCGCTAACAGCAGGCGCGAAGGAGCCGAATTTCTAGCCCCAGATATCTTTTTTTTGCACATTTACCAGTATCGCAGTATATAGCTAGAGGGGGCTCAAGAGGCAGAGAGCTTCGTGGGGCAGGAATATTTTGGAAAATTTGTGAATTCGATGGATTTTGGCCACATTAATCGTTAAGGATAACATTGGATGATGAGCGATGCAGGTTTAAGAACAAGCGCGATCGGTACATCGACTTGGTCCAAAGTTAGCGTGACCACCTCTGAATCACAGCTGTCTTTCATTGACCGGCAACTCTGAGTTTGGAATGTATCGCTCGATGGACTGCTCACTAATTAATGCAATTAATCATCTTAAACTTTCATTGCTTCAGCTTCTCTTACTGACTCAGCTTTCACCAATTCTTGCTCCAGGCTACAAGTCATTTCTTCAGCTTTCTGATTAGCCAAAGATCGAAATGGCCACACTTTTCTCGGTCCACCCTATAGAGCGGACTTCGGTCTGTCAGCAGGTGAGTTTCCCTGCGGTTACCCAATATCCACGGCCAATAGGAGTGGCTTTCCGACAGCGGGCCGATCTTGAAAAATTGCTCCTTGTGTGTTTTCCCTCCCCCCGGCGTCCGCCTCTAATTCCTTCCCTCTGCTAAAGGTGCTGAATCATACTCTGGCACAAAGCCACTGGCAACAATATCCTCTGGTACCTTGTCCACAAGTGTATGTTCGTGAGGTGTGAGCTGGATACTGAGGGTACATGGAATTACATAGCACTGAAACAGGCCATTTGGCCCAACTGGTCCGTGCCGGTGTTTATGCTCCACTCAAGCCTCCTCCCACCCCATTTCATCTCACCCCATCAACATATCCTTCTATTCTTTTCTCCATTTAAGGGAATCAAGGGATATGGGGATAGTGCGGGAAGGTGGAGTTGAGGTCAAAGATCAGCCATGATCTTATTGAATGGCGGAGCAGGCTCGAGGGGCCTTATGGCTGACTCCTGCTCCTAATTCTTATGTTCTAATGTTCCCTCATGTGCTTATCCAGCTTCCCCTTAAATCCATATGTGCTATTCGCCTCAACCACTCCCTGTGGTAGCGAGTTCCACATTCTCACCGCTCTCTGGGTAAAGTAATTTTCTTCGGAATTCCCTATCTGATTTATTAGTGACTATCTTATATTTATGGCCTCTAGTTCTGGTCTCCCCCACAAGTAGAAACATCTTCTCTACGTCTGCCCTATCAATCCCTTTCATAATCTTAAAGACCTCCATCAGGTCACCCCTCAGTCTTCTCTTTTCTAGAGAAAAGAGCCCCAGCCTGTTCAATCTTCCCTGATAGGTATAACCTCTCAGTTCTGGTAGCATCCCAGTAAATCTTTTTTGCACCTTCTCCTGTGTCTCTATTTGTAATATGGAGACCAGATCTGTGCACAGTACTCCAAGTGTGATCTAACCAGGGTTCTATATAAGTTTTGCTTAACTTCTCTGCTTAGGTCGGTCGAGTACTCGACCTTGGAGCATTGTAACGGAGCCAGTTCCTACCTGAGTCAGCTTAGGAATGTGTAGTGACGGATCGTGGGTAACCGTGGTCCCCTGGAGCCTGCCTCATTTCCTTCGAGATCCGCGCTTGACCGCTTTACATCAGGAGCTGCTGGATAGGAGCAGAATGCAAGAAATCTGCCGAATTTGTCACGGGTCGTGACGCTGCATCATGCTATTCCATGCCATGCCATTCCCAGAGCACGCCATGCCATTCCCAGAGCACGCCAATGCCATGCCTGAGCACAAGGAACAGGTTTCATATTCTAGTTACATTTAAACCATTCTGTATCAAATAATGCATTTCTTGCACCAAATATTATGGCCCAGAAATTCGGGTCTCCACGGGTGAGTACGCGCTGTTTACTCACCCGTAGGGCCACCGGAAGTGCCGGTTTTGCGCATGCACAGGAAACTGGAACTTCCGGTCTCGTGAAGGAAGGGGTTCGCGGGTGAATCACGTGCGCGGGAGAGGCAGCGCGCACGCAGCGAACTTCGGCTTTTTTTACAGGTTTCCCCGTGCGGGTAACTCTAGCAGCTGCGCGGGGAAAAAGCAGGCGCAAGGCCTGCTTTTAACAAGGTAAGTGGTGAATTAAGTAAAATTAAAACATTTTTTCCACAGGTTTATTATTTTTAAATACTTTAAAGAAAGGTAAGTTTATTTTTAGCCCTGTTAAAAACTTTAATTAATTTTTTCAAAAATTTAAATTATTGTTTAAAATAGTTATTTTATGTAATTTATAGTTATTTTAAAAATGTGATGTTTTTAAAAAAATTTATTTGAAGTTTAAGTGTGGTTTTGGGGCCGATCTCTATTCATAGATTTGACAGGTCCTCCTGTCAAATCTATGAATGGAGATTCCCTGCTCCGATTGGCTCCCCATGGCCCACGTGATCCCAGGGGACGCTTCGAACTAACTGTGCCCCTGGGATACGCGAGCACTGCGCGCTGGCAGCTGGAGGAGGCCCAGGATCGGAATTCCACGCGGGCCCACAGCACAACGGCAGGCGCGCTAGGTAAGTGCACCCACTATGCTTGTACCCGCGGGAAGCCTCCGACCCGAATTTCTGGCCCAATGGCTTCTGTTAATGTGCCAGAAACAGAAAAAAACACCACAATGTGAAATGATTCCAGGATGAACAGTAAAACTTTATTGACTGTGAACATCACTCAAAGATCTGTTTATTAAATAGAAGAAGTAACAAATAATAAAAATTCCTTCAAATTATTTGAGACAGATTATATAAAACACTGTAATTATTTCCAGTGTACATTCCAGTCCAGTACACCAGATTTAATACTAATTTCTACAACACTGTCTAAATTCTTCAAGTAAAATGACTCCTGTAAATACATGAATAAATTTCTTCATTCAATCCGTGGATCCCAAAACCAGGCGTCACAGTCTCAAGATTGTCCACAAGTCCTTCATAGTTCAATGTTTCATTCCTGCGGTTTTGGACCAGTCTTCATCAATCCCATGGAGCAAAATCGTACCGCCGAGAGATGGTCACATGGTAACTGAGAAAAAGAATTCGGAAAAAAGTCATTATAACAAGACAAATGCAAGACTGAATTATTGATTTTCCTGTAATTATTATTTCCTTTGCATCATCTACACTCCAACAATTTTAAGGGGTGCATCCCTGCAAAGTTGTCCTGAAACACTGCTGTAAATATTGATACACTCCCGGTGCTCCCCTGCAAATACTGCCACTCTGGAATGCCCCCTTTAATTGTCCCCATCCCTTTAAAGCTGCACTTAAACACACTGTTCAACTCCCACCGTCCGTGTGATTCCCAGAACCGGTTCAATTCATGCGTTTGGAGTTAATGCTAATGAGCTGACGCAGAAAAATCCTGGGAGGAAAAAAAATCATAGAGGCTTTAAAAATGCGTTTAAAAAAAAATTTCTGTCAACACTTTTTGTTTACTGGGAGTGGGGTGGTTGGGGGCAGGAGGTCATGTGATGAAAGCTCCAGGACTATGTCTGACCAGAGTTGAAAACCCGAGGCCCAGGGAGAATTTTTTTTTATCAGTGCCACCTTAATTTTGAGTGGAACACGAGGCGCGAGTACAACCGGCCCAGCGCACTTGATCGTTCTGTCTTTTCCCCTTCGGCAGTTAAATTTTGGGGCCTGATTGACAACAGACCAAGAATAAAAAGAAAAATGTACAAATCCAGTGCAGGACATGCCCCGGCAGCTTGGCCTCGTATCTGGGAATTTGTGTAATTTGAGGGCTCTCTGCTTTCGACCAATCTTAGTGCAGCCAAAGTACTTTCATTGCAGGGAGAAAACTTCAAGCAACGCTGAAGGCGTGAGATGCAACTACATTTGCCTGTTTTAGGCTCATTGAGCTCTCATGAAGCCTTCATGTTTTGAGACAGTAAAAAAAAAATGTCCCAGTAGACTAAATAACGTCAAGATCACAAGATAATTACAGACGAGAGACCCCTTTTAATTCGTCTGACCAGAGATATCCTACAGTCCCTCCATCTTAGCCCAGTTGGTTCTTAATCAGTAAAGGGAACAGTGCACGGTGGGTAGAAAATGTCCGTGAAATTAGTGAAAAAGCAGGAATAAAAAAACCACAATAGCGCCACGCAAGGAATGCACGCTAACATTTCTAGAAGGTTCTGAGTCGTTCCGTTTTCCTTTGACTCCCGTTATACACAACGGAGTTCCCGTCAAAATCCTGCCTCGTGTCAAACAGCGGAAAAAGTTGCATCAGGATAAACCTGACTTCAGCCACGTATGAAAATTTAATCAAAGGGTAAACCATCGGTAAACATTTTATTTTTGCATCTTATGAAACATTACAACATACAGATTACACATTGAAAGAGCTTTGATTCTATAAACTTTTCATGAATGAACTTGCCTAAGTCAAATCGCAGGATTAGCAAGAACATAAATCTTTACCACGCCGTTAAGATCCTCTTAAAAGATAATAATTCTGAAATGTTTTCAAACAACGCACACCCACGTATCTATACTGCGTCTGATTTATATAAATGCAAGTTTTTCTTTCTGTACATTGCTGCAACTTTATCAGCGCTTTTAACCCCGCGTTGCTCAGTCCCAAGCATTAACTTGTTTTTAAGTCATCGCTTTTTAAAAAAAATAAAAGATTGATGTGGGTTCCTACCTGCAGGCGGAATGAAGGACAGTACGATGAAACAAATTAAAATAAAACTGCTTGAGAACAAGCTGCGGCAGGCCATTGCTAACAGAGAAACAGCTATTGAACACTCGCGCAATATCGCGTCCCCCTTTTTATAAGCGCACATGGTCCTACATAACAGAGCCCATTCCATTGGGCAAGACTTGAGTGGACAGTCTTGATCACACCATCCCAAGGACAACCGTAACAATTATGCAAAGTCACTGCCATTATGTTCTACATGTAAATAAATAGATATCACATTCCTTACTGATTTACATTCAGTTGGTAGCACACTCTCCTCTGAGTCAGAAGGTTGTGGGTTCATAATCCCACTCCAGAGACTTGAGCATGTAAATCTAGGCTGACACACCAGTGCAGTGCTGAGGGAGTGCCGCACTGTTGGAGGTGCCGTCTTTTGGATGAGACATTAAACTGAGGCCCCGTCTGCTCTCTCAGGTGGACGTAAAAGATCCCATGGCACTATTTTGAAGAAGAGCAGGGGGAGTTATCTCCGGTGTCCTGGCCAATATTTATCCCTGAACCAACATAACAAAAACAGATTATCTGGTCATTATCACATTGCTGTTTGTGGGAGCTTGCTGTGCGCAAATTGGCTGCCACGTTTCCCACATTACAACAGTGACTCCACTTCAAAAATACTTCATTGACTGTAAAACGCTTTGAGACGTCTGGTAGTCGTGAAAGGCGCTATATAAATGCAAGTCTTTCTTTTCTTTCTTTATGTTGTGCTAGTGCCATATATGGAGGTTCTGTGGCAGCCCAAAGCTTCTGGGCACCTAAAACTGCCCCTGAAACACCAGAAAAGCTCATTGCACCTGGCATTTTGCCACAAGCTGAATTATCACCTTAATGAAAGTTTTGTGGTAGATCTGTAGTAAGTACTGTACACAGCTACCCCTCCCCTACCCATAGACTAACCCTTGACTACCTGCTAAAACACCATCAGAAACTTGTAAGCTGCCAATCTGGTATTTGGACACAAGGTAGCACCGTGCCCCTCTCTACTCACTTTCCCACAGCTCCAAACTTGCTATGTGTTGAAAGGGTGGCATTCATGATCATTGCTTAAGGCAGAACTGTCGGTTTCTGTGTGGTTTCAGCTGTGGCTAAGTGGTAGCGCACTCACCTCTGAGTCAGAAGGTTGTTGGCTCAAGTCCCACTCTAGGGAGAAAGATGGAGAGGGAGAGATAGGAGGAAGGGAAAGACGAAGGAGGCTGGAGGGATGGAAAGAGAGAGGAAGGGAAGGTTGAAGCGAGAGAGCGAAGGAGGAAGGGAGAGAGGGATCAACTCAATTGTGCAGGACGATGATTGGGCTGAGCAGATGTCAATCAAAGCTGGGAGCAAGGCTGTGATTGGTCCGGTTGGGTATCAGGGGCTTCCAGTCAATGCATCCTTAATGCAACCTCTCAGGTAGATGTCCTTGTCCCCGTTAAAACCATTACTCTCTCACACCCTGGTCATTGCCACTGGTATGGCCCTCATCTCCGCTACCTTAAGTCCAAGGAATGCAGACTTGAACGCCTATGGCGGCCAACTGGTTTAGCCATTCACCGCCAGATCTGACTGGACCACATAAAGCACTATCGGGTCCTGTTCTCCTCTGCCAAAGCTGCTCACTACTCTAGGATCATACAGGAATGCAAAGAAAGCCCCTCGGGCTTCTCTTCCCCACTACAAACCGTCTTCTTAAACTCCTCCAACCTCACCACCAACAACATCCTGTGCGATGTGGGAACTCCAGAAAACCACATAGTCAGGCAACTGCTCGAGCTCTGAGTTTGAGGGGTGGCTGTTGTCACTGCAGTGCATACGGAAAGCTGAGAGTTTTGTGGATAGCACGTTTCAGGAGGTGGTCACCCTGCAGCCACAGAGTTCAGGGGGAGAGAGAGTGGGTGACCACCAGGCAGACTAGGAGGAACAGGCAGGCAGTGCAGGAATCTCCTGGGAGTGTGGCACTCACAACACAACAGTCAGTGTTGAACACGAGTGAGGGTGATGACACCTCGGGGGAGTGCAGTCAGAAGCAAATCCACGGCACTGTGGCAGACTCGGCTGCATAGGGGTCACAAAAAAGTGTAGAAATGCAGTTGCTATAGGGGATTCGATAGTCAGGGGGATAGACAGATGTGTCTGCAACTGCAGACGTGAGTCCTGAATGGTGTGTTGCCTCCCTGGTGCCAGGGTAAAGGACATCACTGAGAGGCTGCAGAACATTTTGAGGGTGGAAGGGGAACAGCCAGAAGTCGCGATCCATGTGGGAACCAATGACAGGTAGAAAAAGGGTTGCGGTCCTGCAGTCAGAGTTTCAGGAGCTAGGAAAAAGATTAAAGAACAGGACCTCAAAGGCGGTAATCTCTGGATTACTCCCAGTGCCACGCGTTAGTGAGTACAGAAACAGGAAGGTAGTGCAGGAGAGAGTGGCGGGAGAAGTGGTGCAGGAGAGAGGTCTTCAGATTCCTGGGGCATCGGGACCAGTTCTGGGGCAGGAGGCATCTGTACAAGTTGGATGGGTTGCACCTCAATAGGGCCGGGACCAGTGTCCTCACGGGAAGGTAAAGTAGTGCTGTGGGGGAGGGTTTAAACTCATTTGGCAGAGGGAGGGGCACCAGGACGCAGCTGCGGAGAGGAGGCGATAATATTTCTAGAAGGTTCTGAGTCGTTCCGTTTTCCTTTGACTCCCGTTAACACAACGGAGTTCCCGTCAAAATCCTGCCTCGTGTCAAACAGCGGAAAAAGTTGCATCAGGATAAACCTGACCTTCAGCCATGTATGAAAATTTAATCAAAGGGTAAACCATCGGTAAACATTTTATTTTTTGCATCTTGTTTCAAGATATGAAACATTACAACAAACAGATTACACATTGAAAGAGCCAATCTGCAGAATTAAACATTTTAAGTAAGCTTTGATTCTATAAACTTTTCATTAATGAACTTGTATAAGGGACATCCCCAGGATTAGCGAGAACATAAATCTTTACCACGCAGTTAAGATCCCCTTAAAAGATAATAATTCTGAAATGTTTTCAAACAACGCACACCCACGTATCTATACCGCGTCTGATTTATATAAATGCAAGTTTTTCTTTCTGTACATTGCTGCAACTTTATCAGAGCTTTTAACCCCGCGTCGCTCAGTCCCAAGCATTAACTTGTTTTTAAGTCATCGCTTTTTAAAAAAAATTAAAGATTGATGTGGGTTCCTACCTGCAGGCGGAAGGAAGGACAGTACGATGAAACAAATTAAAATAAAACTGCTCGAGAGAAAGCTGCGGCACGCCATTGCTAACAGAGAAACAGCTATTGAACACTCGCGCAATATTGCGCCCCCCTTTTTAGAAGTGAGCATGGTCCTACATAACAGAGCCCATCTTTTGGGCAAGACTTTATTGGACAGTCTTGATCACACCATCCCAAGTAGAACCGTGACAATTGCGCAAAATCACCTCCTGTGCTATGTGGTAAACTCCAGAACGCTTCCTGAGTCCCGGTAAACCACAACTGCTCGAGCTCTGAGATTCTGAGTTTGAGGGGCAGCTGGTGTCACTACAGTGCATACGGAAAGCTGAGAGTTTTGTGGATAGCACGTTTCAGGAGGTGGTCACCCTGCAGCCACAGAGAGTTCAGGGGGAGAGAGAGTGGGTGACCACCAGGCAGACTAGGAGGAACAGGCAGGCAGTGCAGGAATCTCCTGGGAGTGTGGCACTCACAACACAACAGTCAGTGTTGAACACGAGTGAGGGTGATGACACCTCGGGGGAGTGCAGTCAGAAGCAAATCCACGGCACTGTGGCAGACTCGGCTGCATAGGGGTCACAAAAAAGTGTAGAAATGCAGTTGCTATCGGGGATTCGATAGTCAGGGGGATAGACAGATGTGTCTGCAACTGCAGATGTGAGTCCTGAATGGTGTGTTGCCTCCCTGGTGCCAGGGTAAAGGACATCACTGAGAGGCTGCAGAACATTTTGAGGGTGGAAGGGGAGCAGCCAGAAGTCGCGATCCATGTGGGAACCAATGACAGGTAGAAAAAGGGTTGCGGTCCTGCAGTCAGAGTTTCAGGAGCTAGGAAAAAGATTAAAGAACAGGACCTCAAAGGCGGTAATCTCTGGATTACTCCCAGTGCCACGCGTTAGTGAGTACAGAAACAGGAAGGTAGTGCAGGAGAGAGTGGCGGGAGAAGTGGTGCAGGAGAGAGGTCTTCAGATTCCTGGGGCATCGGGACCAGTTCTGGGGCAGGAGGCATCTGTACAAGTTGGATGGGTTGCACCTCAACAGGGCCGGGAGCAGTGTCTTCACGGGAAGGTAAAGTAGTGCTGTGTGGGAGGGTTTAAACTCATTTGGCAGAGGGAGGGGCACCAGGACGCAGCTGCAGAGAGGAGAGACAAGGTGCACAGAAAACTAGGAGGGACAAACAGCAACAGAACAAAGAATGGTGTAGTAAGGGCAGGAAGTAAATGGGGGAAAAAAAGCGGTCTGGTATGGTGTTGGAATGCACGTGTGTTAATGCGAGGAGTGTTACAAATACGGTGGACGAGCCACAGGCGCAAGTTGCCACATGGGGTTATGATATCGTGGCTATCACAGAGACCTGGCTTAAACATGGGCAGGAATGGGAACTAAACATTCCTGGCTACAATGTATCCAGGAGGGATAGGGAAGGGAAAAAGACAGGAGTGGGTGGGTGGTGGGGGGTTGGGGGGTGGGGTGGCAGTATTGATCAAGGATAAATTCTACAGAGGGACGATAGATAGAGGGTTCAAAGACTGAATCTGTTTGGTTAGAGTTAAGGAACAGAAAAGGAGCTGTTACATTGCTGGTTGTTTACTGTAGACCCCCAAATAGTGAGAAGTGAGAGAAACAAATCTGGAGCCAAATTTCAGAGAAAAATAATAGAACAGTAATTGTAGGGGACTTCAATGACCCCAATATAGACTGGGAAAAAACAGAATAAAGGGGCAAGGGGGGTGAAGAATTCCTAAAATGTGTGCAGGAGAACTTTCTTAATCAGTGTGTTTTCTCGCCTAACGAGGAAGGAAGCATTGCTGGATCTAGTTCTGGGGAATGAAGTTGAGCAAGTGCAGTGTGTATCAGTTGGAGCACATCTGGCTAATAGCGATCATAATATAATTAGGTTTAAAGTAGTTATGAAAAGGGACAAAGAAAGATCAAAGGTGAAAAAACCCAACTGGAAGAGAGCCAATTTCAGTGATTTGAGCAGGGCTCTAGCACAGGCGGACTGGAAACAAAGATAGGCCAGGAAATCAGTAAATGAGCAATGGCAGGCCTTCTAGGCAGAAATAGTTTGGGTACAAACCAAGCATATTCCCATAAGGAGGAAAGATGGGGCATCCAAAGCTCGAGCTCCTTGGATAACAAAGGAAATAGAGGATAAAATAAAACAGGAGAAGGACATTTATGACAAATATCAGGTTCAGAATATAATCGAAAACCAGGCAGAATAAAGAACATATGGGCAGACCCGCCTTCCCCCCAGCCAATCGGAAAGCAAACAGACTCTTCATTATCCGATTGGATGATTCTGGACAAGTCAGTCAAACAGTCTTTTGTTCCCCATATCTGATGAACAAAGAATGTTTTTCAAACAACATAATTTTTCTCCTGGGCATTGCTCGCAGCAATGTCCTGGGGATAATGTCTGGAGACTCAAGGGTAGTCCTCGAGATTTGGCAACCTGGGGTGTAGTTGTTCTTTCTCTCAGCGAGCTAGGTCAACGGTCTAGGCCCCAGGGAATGGGATAGATACTTGAAAAGAAAAAATTTGCAGGGCTATGGGGAAAGAGCAGGGGGGAGTGGGACTAATCGGAGAGCTCTTTCAAAGAGCCGGCACAGTCACGATGGGCTGAATGGCCTCCTTTTATGTCATAGAGTCATAGGGGGAAAAATTCAGCTGCTTGCGCCTCCCGTTAGCGCCTTAAATGGGCGCTAATGGGGCGTAAAGCAGCTAACGCTCGGGCGCAGCGCCGCCCACGCCTCCCGAAAAATTTAGTGGGAGGTTAGCGGCGGCGGCAGCCGGTAGCGCCCTGTGGCGCTGCGCCGCCGGCGATGACGTCATCGCCGTGTGCAGCGCCCCGCTCGCGCCCCGGCCGTGATCTTCAGTCGCGCCCCTGATTTACCGCCAGACGCTATGTCCGACGGGTTCAGGGGGGCGTACGTGCGGCCGGGGCGGCGATATTTAAAGGGGAGGTGTCAGGCGGCCATTTTTGTTGCTGGCCGCCTGCCAGCACCTGCCCCCGTTGCTGTCCCCGGCCCCCGTGAAGCCCCCCCACCGTGAAGTGCCGGCTGCGCTCCAAGAGCCCGGCACTTCTCTTGAGTGCCGGGCTCTTTTGCCGGCACTCCCGATCCCTGGGAGCCCAGCTGGGCCCCGGTTCGCGCTGCGCAAGGCCCCTCCCCTTTAAGAAGGGGAGGAAGGCCTGCAATACCGCGGCGCGACGTGCCGCAGCGCGTGGCGCTGCGGCACGTAGCGCCAGGATATTCACTCGCAGCGCCCCAAGAGGGATGCGGGGTGCTTCCAGTTGCGCCCCGCTTCCCTCTTGGGGCGCAACCACTGAAGTTCCGGCGCGGGGCCGCTAATTTTTTCGGGGCGCTAAAAGTCGCGCCCCGGCGAGGTTAGCGCCCCAAATGGGGCGCGACTCAATTTTTACCCCATAGAGTTATACAGCACAGAAAGAGGCCCTTCGGCCCATTGTGTCCGCGCCGGCCATCAAGCCCTGTCTATTCTAATCCCATTTTCCAGCACTTGGTCCGTAGCCTTGTATGCTATGGCGTTTCAAGTGCTTATCTAAATGCTTCTTGAATGTTGTGAGGGTTCCTGCCTCGACCACCCTTTCAGGCAGTGAGTTCCAGATTCCAACCACCCTCTGGGTGAAAAAGTTTTTCCTCAAATCCCCTCTAAACCTCCTGCCCCTTACCTTGAAACTATGCCCCCTTGTTATTGACCCCTCTACTAAGGAGTTATTGACCCCTCTACTATGCTGTACGACTCAATGATTTTAAATTGATGACCTCCTCATTACCAACGCCCCAACCATAGGAAATGCACTTTCTCTCTAAAGCTACGTTTTTTAACTAAACATTTTTAGATTGTTTTGTTGAAATACGATTTTCGGAGTCTGTTACACGCTTGGTCTCGTCGGACTGTGTACCCGTTTCATTTACACAGATGCTAAGTACCACGGGTTTTTTTGGATTATAATGAAGTTGCCAAAAAAATGACAGTCACCAGCTGTTTCTCCTCTTCACGCTTGATGCCAGGCAGTGTTTTTCGCCCTGACTGCCTTCATTCAAATTTTTCCCCAGAGGATCCTGAAGTTCAACTTTCTGACATCGTTCGGTGTTGGCACAAATACCGAGAAATGTCACCGAGGCGCAAGATTGCGGCCGCAGCAGTCAAGGTGATCCGAGTCTTGAAATCAGCAGCAGATTGAGAGAAGATTACTGCTCATTGCAGTTAAAAGAAAGAAAGACTTGCATTTATATAGCGCCTTTCACGACCTCCGGACGTCTTAAAGCGCTTTACAGCCAATGAAGTACTTTTGGAGTGTAGTCACTGTAGTAATGTGGGAAAGTTGGTACCTCTTGAAGAGCTGAAGGTTGTTGTCACTTGATGTAGTGTCAGCGTTGGCTCAGTTGGCTCAGCACTCTCACCTCTGAGTCATAAAGAGTGTGGGTACCAGCACAAAATAGAAGCTAACGCTTCGGTGGGAGTACTGAGGGAGCGCTGTGCCATCTTTCAGATGAGACATTGGGCTGGATTGTCTCAATGGAGACGAGTTGGAGGCAGGACTGTTGCGTGTCGGGTCAATGTCCCACCTCCATCATCTTCTGACCAATCAGAGGGATTTTCCCCTGATTGACCTTGTTAAGCCCGTCCTGCGGGCTCAGCAGGCCGATTAGGGGGGAAGTCACTGACGTGCCATCTGTCAAGACTTCTTGAAAGAAGAAATGTCAGCGTTTGACAGCTCTGTGAAGCTGTCAAACACTGACATTCTCTGTAGTTTGATGAGTCCTTGTGTTCAGGACTCATCAAACCTTTCAACTTTGTAGATTTCAGATGGCTGTTGGGTCGGAGGATCCAACAGCCAATCTGTGAAATCGACAAGGAAGATGTCGGGTCTCCCGATCCAGGGTGGATGAAGGCTGTAGGCAGAAAACAAGGTAAGTGAACATTTTTTGACACTTAACACTCACCTTACATACTTACCACTCCACACTTGCACCCATCACTCACCTCTACATCTTACTTCCAGGTGCCTCCGACCCCCGCAGACCTCCTCCACGTCTCCTCCAACCCAGCGGGGTTCTCCGAGGTCGGGAAGCCTTCACCTGTGAAGGTAAAATGGCACTAATCCTTTTTTCTGCCTGTTAACTACCTGTTAACAGGCAGTTAAAAGGATTTAATCCCTTTCCCGCCTCCAGGGGACGGGACCCGAAGCAGCACATCTTCCCGCCTCCTGGCAAATGGGCACGGAGGCTGGATGGGGGCGGGTTTGCCTTCCGCCCCCACTTTCTGCTACTTTACCGGCAGTCCTGTCTCCATACCCGCCTCCTCGGGGCTGAGGAAATCCAGCCCATTATATCAGGTCTGCCTCTTCAGAGCCCATGGCACTATTTGAGGAAAAGCAGGCAGCTCCCTGCTATCACCTGACCAACATTTCTCCCTCAATCAAAACCACCCAAAAAAAAAACCATGAGTAGCAATCTGGAACTCTCCCCTCCAAATGGCTGTAGATGCTGGGGTTCAATTGAAATTTTCAAGACTCAGATGGATAGGTTTTTGTTGGGTGAGGGTATTAAGGGATATGGAGCAAAGGCGGCTAAATGGAGTTGTGGTACAGAATGACAGAACAGGCTCGAGGGGCTCAATGGCCTACTCCTGTTCCTATGTTCTGGGTTGCAAGTCCACTCAAACTAATTCAGGAATAGAAAGAAAGAACTTGCATTGATATAGCGCCTTTCATGACACCAGGACATCCCAAAGCGCTTTACAGCCAATGAGGTAGTCAACTTTGGGAATGCGGCAACCCATTTGCGCACAGCAAGACCCCACAAACAGCAAATGAGATAACGACCAGCCATTCTGTTATTAGGTGTTGGTTGAGGGATAAAGCTTCACGAGGATGTGGTTGTCGATGGCGAGAGGCTTATTCACGGGGGACTGGAGGTGTTGAAGGACAGTGTGGAGTGGATGAGTAGTAGGAGACCCGTGGGGAGGGTGGGACCAGTGGAGAGAGTGATAGTGCGGAGATTGAAGAGGTTTGCCAAGCCTTTACTTCTAGATCTCATACAATAATTGGATTTTTGCAACGGAATCATGTGATAGTATCTCCCTCTACTAGGCTGGAGGGCAGTGGTCATGGTAACACCTGTATCCGTTTTCCCGGTAATAAACTGACTTGGAATATTTGCAGTGATGTCAGTTCGATCACAGGCTGGAGGCTGATGAATGGTAACCAGGCCGAATTAATGCTCGTGATAAATGCAGTGTGATGTACCCAGCAGCCCTAATCTCACAGCACTGCGCGTGTCTGAAGCATTGAAATGAGATACCTGGCTAAGTCTTTCAACAAGCAGAGCCGGTTACTTTAGTTAAAACGGCAAAGCCCACAGCATCTCGAGCCAACAGGTGTTGGAGTTTTCGGCACCCAGCTCCCACCACACGGCCATTTCCACCACCTCAGTTCACTGACGAAAGACTGTTTCTCAAATTACAAACATGCGAACAATGACGGACATGTAAAGACCCTCTGGTCCATCCAGCCTGTCCCACACAATTGCGATACCTCGTGTCTCACAATATAGACGTTCCCCCGCCACCCCAAACCATGTGATCTTCTGGGCAAGGCGAAAAACCAGGTTAAAAAAAACCCAGGCCAATTTGGGGGAAAAATATCTGGAAAATTCCTCTCCGACCCATCTAGGCGATCGATTATAGTCCAGGAGATCACTCTGGCCCTGAATTCCCTGCAGTACCCACCTTCTGTACAAGGTGATCTCCGCCCCAGACAGAAACAGGTCCAGCTCTCGCTTGAAGGAATTCAGCGAATCAGCGTCCACCGCACGAGACGGCCGCCTGTTCCAAAGGTCCACTATTCTCTGGGAAAAGAACCACCTCCTGACATCTAACCTCGATCCGGCCTTACACAACTTAAAATTGTGACCCCCTGGTCCTCCCTGACCTATTTAATTGGAACAACCTGTCAACTGGAACAAAATCTATTCCCTTCATCATCTTATAAACCTCAATCAGATCATCCCTAAGTCTATACTTCTCGAAGGTGTGGAGTCCCAACTCTATTAGCCTATCTTGGTAACTGAGATGCTTTAAATTGGGACAGTCTAGTGGTCCTCCTCTGCACCCTTTCCAAAGCCTCAATATCACCCACCATGTGAGAAGACCAAACCTGGACGCAGTATTCCAAGTGTGGCCTGACTCAGGTCTTGTACAAGGAAAAAATATTATGCTTCGTCTTATACTCAGTTGTCCTATGGATACACCCCAACACCCTATTTGCTTTAGTTATAGCTTCACGGCATTGCTCATGTATCTTTAGAGATATATGCACTAGAACGCCCAGATCTCTTTCTCCACCTGCTTTAATGCTTTTCCCTGAAGGGTTCATGAATGCTAAGTATTTGCCCCCTGCCCACATGCATAACACTGCACTTATCCAAAATAAACAAGCCCAATCTTCCAACATATTAAAATCCGCCTGAAGCCGTCGAGCATCATCTTCAGTCCTAACACTCGCACAGATCTTCGTATCATCTAGAGATTTTCAGATCGTGCCCCCAACACCTAGATCCAGATCATTAATAAAAATAGTAAAGAGCAACGGTCCCAACACCGTCCCTGCGGAACACCACTGGTGACCGGTCTCCAAACAGATCCAAATCCATCTATAACTACTTTGCGCCTATGTCCTGCCAGCCAGTTCTCAATCCAGCTCAATATATTACCACTAATACCAGAGGCTTCGATCTTCTAGAGAAACCTCTTGTGCGCTACCTTATCAAAAACTTTTTGGAAATCTAAGTAGACAATGTCTACTGGGCTTCTCTCATTCACCATCTTCGCAACTTCAAAAAATACAATTAGATTTGTAAGACATGACCTACTTTTTTATGTAGCCATGTTGGGTATCCCTAATATGTCCCTCTCTATCCAAGAATTCATATATTGTATCCCTAATGATTCCCTCAAGCATCTTACCTATTACTGATGTTAAACTAATGGGCCTATAGTTACCCGGGCCTGTCTTGTCACCTTTTTTAAAGATGGGGACTATGTTAGCCTCCTTCCAGTCTACAGGAACCATTCCAGAGTGCAGTGAGCTATTAAAAATACAGGCTAGGGGCTGGCACAGCACATGTCCCATCTCCCTGAGGACCCTCGGGTGGATATCATCTGACCCGGCTGCTCCATCTACTTTCAAGTTCTTAATTCTTTCTAAAACAATATGTTCATCTAGTTTAATATTATTAGTTTTATTTTTTAAATCATTCAATTCTAATAGTCGAGCATCATCTTCAGGAGTGAAGACCGATGCAAAGTACTCAATTAATATTTCCGCCATACCCAGTGAGTCCTTTGTAACTTGTCCTTGAACACCCTTCAATGGCCCAATACAGTCTTTGACAGTTCTCTGACTCTTCACATAACTGAAAAAGCTTTTCCCATTACTTCCACTGTTATCTACGATCCTTTTCTCCATTTGCATTTTTTGCTGATCTAATAGCAGCTTTTATTTTCTTAAGCTGTTCCTTGTACTCAACTCTGTTTAGTTGAGTATTATGTGCCTTTAATTTATAGAAGCATTTCTGTTTACATCTTATTTCTCTGAAGAGCCCAGGACCCAAGCATAGTGCGAGACTGACCCACGGTCCATCTAGTCTGTCGCGCTGTATGTTAATCCTCGGTAAGTGGTACTCTGTGCTCATGAAATTAAAATGCTTTATTTGGATGGGATTGAAATGTCCTGTTAATAAAAACGTTGAAGATACCAACTTGCTGAGAAATTGCTTAGCTTCCTTTGGGTGCTGTGGAAAATACAGACGGAACACCAGAGCAATGAAATATGTTTTTGGATGTGTGTAAAGTAAAATTGATGTTCTGCGACTTATGATGAGCTGTCTGATGTGTAATTAAACACCTAAGTGAAATGCATTTTTAATTTCCATGTGATACCAGTACCAGCTTAGCTCAGTTGGCAGTGCCCTTGCCTCTGAGTCAGAAGGACTTGGATGTCAGTGCCATGCCGGCTATTTGAGCTCATTATCTCAGTTAATGTTCAAGCCCAGTGCGGAGGTGGGGGGGTGGTTGGGTGGTGGGTGTGGGGGGGGGGGAGTTGTGGTTGATGCATTGTAGGAGGGGTCTTTCTTTGGAGGAGATATTAAAACGAGAAGGGCGTCTGTCCGTTTATCAGATTGATGTCTAAGGTCATATGGGCACTACTGAAAGAAGAGCAGGGATTTGACCCAGTGTCCTCGCCAATATCATCCCTTAACCCAATACCACGCAGTGTCCTCGCCAATATCATCCCTTAACCCAATACCATGCAGTGTCCTCGCCAATATCATCCCTTAACCCAATACCACCCAGTGTCCTCGCCAATATCGTCCCTTAACCCAATACCACCCAGTGTCCTCGCCAATATCATCCCTTAACCCAATACCACCCAGTGCCCTCACCAATATTATAGAATTATATAGGATATACAGCACAGAAACAGGCCATTCGGTCCAACCAGTCAGTGCCGGCGTTTATGCTCCACTCGAGCCTCCTCCCGTCTATCATCATCTAACTATCAGCATAACCCTCTATTCCCTTCACCCTCATATGCTTATCTAGCTCCACTTAAGTGCATCTATACTATTCGCTTCAACCACTCCCTATGGTAGCGAGTTCCACATTCTCACCACTCTCTGGGTAAAGAGGTTTCTTCTGAATTCCCGATTGGATTTCTTGGTGATTATCTTATATTGATGGCCTCTAGTTTTGCTCTTCTCCACAAGTGGAAACACTCTCTCTGTTAGGCCAGGACCCAAGCATAGTACGAGACTGACCCATGGTCCATTCAGTCTGTCGCGCTGTATGTTAATCCTCAGTAAGCAGTACTCTGTGCTCATGAAATTAAAATGCTTTGGGGTAAAAATTCGGTAGCGCCCCCTTTGGGGTGCTACCTTCGCTAGGGCGCTAATTTTAGCGCCCCGAAAAAGTTAGCGCCCCCGCGGCCGATTTTCCCAGGTAGCGCCCCGAGAGGGAGGAGGGGCGCTACTGGAAGCGCCCCGCGTCCCTCTTGGGGCGCTGTGAGCCAAAACGCGCCGCGGTACTGCAGGCCTTCCTCCCCTTCTTAAAGGGGAGGGGCCCGGTGCAGCGCGTCCCGGCGCCCAGCTGGGTCACCAGGGATCGGGAGTGCCTGCAAACGAGCCCGGCACTCAAGAGGAGTGCCGGGCTCACGGAGAACAGCTGGCACCCCGCGGGGGGGTTGGGGCTTCACGGGGGCCGGGGACAGCAACGGGGGCACGTACAGGCAGGCGGCCAGCAACAAAAATGGCCGCCCGCCACCTCCCCTTTAACTAGCGCCGCACCGGCCACAGGTAGGCCCCCCTGACCCAGTTGGACATAGCGTCCGGCGGTAAGTCGGGGGCCGCCACCCAATATTACAGCCGGGGCGCGAGCGGGGTGCTGCGCACGGCGATGACGTCATCGCTGGCGGTGCAGCGCCGCGTGTTGCAGCGCTGCGCGTCGCTAACGGTTAGCGCTGCCGCTAACCTCCCGCTGAATTTCGCAGGAGGCGTTAGTGGCGCCGCGCCCAGGCGTTAGTTGGTTTGCGCCCCGTTAGTGTCCTCTTAGGGCGTTAACGGGAGGCGCAAATCAACTGAATTTAGCCCCCTTTATGTTTTCCTTAAAGCAATATCACACAGTGTGCTCGCCAATATCATTCCTTAAACCAATACCGCCAAAAACAGGATAGCCAACCTGGTCTGTCCATGATGACTGTGTTGGCCATTTGCTGCTTCTGTCTCTAAAACTCCCAGATCTTCCTCAGCCCCTACCTTACCGAGATTGACACCATTATTAAACAAGTACGTTCCCCATGCTTGCTTCACCAGACTCCATCGCTACCCTCCCCTGTCCGTTCAGGTTTAGTATTATCTGCAGGTTCGACCAACTAACTTGTGTTGCGTTTCTGCAGTTTCTGCATATCAGATACATTCGGGGTCCCACCACCTTGACCTTCACTTGACGGTTCCTCTGTGAACGATGACTGGCATCAGTAACTCGGTGGAGGTGGGCATTGGTTGCGTGAATGCCTGCCTCACGCCTCACAGCAGCATGGGATAGTGCTGAAATATGTCGCAGCAGCTGCCACTCTGAGTCAGATCTGATTAAAATCGGCATTTGGCAGATATTCCAAGGGCTGCGTTTCTCTTAAATGTGTTCATGACATCATTAGGAATACCAACTTGGAACGCTGAATCAGAGAGTGTGATGAGAGCGCGGAATTAATGTGTGCACCGAAATGACTGTGTGTTTCTTCCAATGTTAACTCAGTCTCCTTGCATCATGTGACTCAATAACCGTTCCATCCCATTAGCCCCACTAGTGGCTGGATAACGCAATAGAGAGCCCTATATCCAAGATTGACGATGTGCAAAGATCGGTGGTATAGTAAGTCGTGTAGACGGGAGCATAAAATCACAAAGAGACATCGATAGATTAAGTGAGTGGGCAAAACTGTGGCAGATGGATTTCAACATAGGTAAGTGTGAGGTCATCTATTTTGGACCAAAAAAGTTTCGATCCGAGTATTATTTAAATGGTGAAAAGCGAGGAACAGTGGAGGTCCAAAGAGATTTAGAGGTCCATGTACACAGATCACTAAAATGTAGTAGTCAGGTACAAAAAATAATCAAAAAGGCGAATGGAATGTTAACCTTTATAACTAGAGGGTTAGAATACAGGGGAGGAAGTTTTGCTACAGCTGTACAAAGCCCTGGTTAGACCACATCTGGAGCACTGTGTACCGTTTATGGGCACCGCAACTCGGAAAGGATCTATTGGCCTTGGAAGGAGCGCAACGCAGATTCACCAGAATGTTACCAGGGCTCCAAGGCTTAGATTAGGAGAAGAGATTACATAAACTAGGCTTGTATTCCCTGGAATATAGAAGGTTAAGGAGTGATTTGATTGAGGTTTTTAGGATTTTGAAAGGAATTGATAGAGAGAAACTTTTTCCGCTGGTGGGGGGAGTCTAGGACAAGTGGACATAACCTTGAAATCAGAGCCAGGCCATTCAGGAGAGAAGTTAGGAAACACTTCATCACGCAAAGGGTGGTAGAAGTGTGGAACACTCTCCCACAAAAAGCAGTCGATGCGAGCTCAATTAATCATTTTAAATCTGCGATCAATAGATGTTTGCTAGACCAGGGTATAAAAGGATATGGAGTCAAGGCGGGTGGATGGAGTTAGGTCACAGGTCAGCCATGATCTCATTGAATGGCGGAACAGGCTCGAGGGGCCGAATGGCCTCCTCGTTTTCCTATGTTCCTATGTCATTAGCATAAAGTGTGTCAACAAAAATACTCAAAACACTGAACAAAAGTTTGGAACAAATAAAAAAGAAAGAACTATCATTCAACCAACAGCTTTCACATCAACAACTTGCATTTCTACAGCGCCTTTAACGTAGTAAAACGTCCCAAGGTGCTTCACAGGAGCGATTATCAAACAAAATTTGACACCGAGCCACATAAGGAGATATTAGGACAGGTGACCAAAAGCTTGGTCAAATAGGTAGGTTTTAAGGAGCGTCTTAAAGGAGGAGAGAGAGGCAGAGAGATTAAGGGAGGGAATTCCAGAGCTTAGGGCCCTGAAGGTACGGCCACCAATGGTGGGCAGGGATGCGCAAGAGGCCAGAATTGGAGGAGCGCAAAGATCTCTGAGTTCTGTAGGGCTGGAGGAGGTTACAGAGATAGGGAGGGGGCGGGGCCATGGAGGGACTTGAAAACAAGGATGAGAATTTTAAAATTGAGGTGTTGCTGGACCAGGAACTCATGTCGGTGAGCGAGCACAGAAGTAATGGGTGAACAGGACTTGGTGCGGCTTAGGATATGACCTTGGGATGTCCCAAACAAATTACTTATTTTTGAAATGCAGCCACTGTTGTTATGTGGGTAAAGTTGTTGGTCTTTCTGATTTTTACTTGGTACTGACCATTGCTTTTGTTTTATCTTTCCCCCCTCATTTTCTCTCCTCCTTTTCTCGCTGGAGTGTCAGTTTGGCTCAGTGGGTAGCACTCTGGCCTCTGACCTGAAGGTTGTGGGTTGAAACATCACTCCATGAGACTTGAGCACATAATCTGGGTTGATACTCCAGTGCAGTACTGAGGGAGCGCTATATCGTTGGAGATGCAGTTGTTTGGATGTGGTAGACACATGGTACAACGTTAATGGAGTTGTTGACTGATCGTGGCAATCAATCTCTTATCAGTTAGTCTCCAACAGACCCAGACACGAGGCGAGGAAAACCCCCAGTGGTGGAGAGCTTTGGGAACCACAACAATTACAACTTGCGTTTATATAGTGCCTTTAATGCAGTTTTATTTTTGGGCTGGGAGCCAGCATACCCATGTGTATTTTATAAGAGTAAAGGGGGGAGAAATTCGGTATCGCCCCGTTTGGGGCGCAATTATCGGCCGGGCGCAAAGTTTAGCGCCTGGCGCTAATTATCGCCTCTGACTGCAAACTTGGCTTCTATCGCCCCTGGAGGTGATTGGAGCGCTAAATCAGGCGCTACACACCTCTCTTAAGGCGCTAATACCGAGGAGTGAGGCGCTACCTCAGAGCGCTGGCGAAACTCATGTGATGTCAGTCAGCAATGGAACATAGACACACTGGCGCCGGCCAGTTCTTAAAGGGTAGGGTCAATCTTGCTCTCCAGCCACACCCTGCTCATTGCAGCCTTGAATCTCGGCCTGGAGAGACCTGTACATCAAATCTGCTGGAAAGAACAATGGAGAAGCCCAGGGAAAGAGCTCAGAGTGCAGCCCCCATAGTCTCTTCTAAATCGATGCAAGGAAGGTCAAATCAAAATGAACCTGCAAAGTGCTGCTCAGTACCCAAAACTCCTTCACACAGCGTTGAATCTCTCCAGAAGCCTCTCTCTCTCTCAGAATGCGTGGTGCAAAAATGTCGCCGACAAAAAAAGGGAGGAAGCGGTCGCCTTTAAATAGCGCTCCCCCAGTCCCTTCCCGATTACAAAATGCTCCCCTAAACCTGTCATTGCTAGCGGCAGGCGGAAAGGCAGGGGGTGCCACTCAATATCCGGTCCGGGGCGCTACCGGGGCATTGCACGCGCGACTGACATCACAATCTGCGGGCGCAGGAGATCGTGGCGATAGTGTTTAGTGCTGCCGCAAAATGTCTGGTCAATTTCGCGAGCGGCGCAAACATCGCCGCGCCCGGGTGCTAGTTGCTTTGCGCCCCATTAATGCTCTCTTAGGAGGCGCAAAGCAACCAAATTTTTCCCCCAAGATGTCTTTTATATAGGGCCCTGGTGAGACCACACCTGGAGTATTGTATACAGTTTTGGTCTCCTTACCTAAGGAAGGATATACTTGCCAGAGAGGGAGTGCAATGAAGGTTCACCAGACTGGTTCCTGGGATGAGGGGATTGTCCTATGAGGAGAGATTGAGTAGACTAGGCCTATATTCTCTAGAGTTTAGAAGAATGAGAGGTGATCCCATTGAAACATACAAAATTCTTACAGGGATTGACAGGGTAGATGCAGGGAGGATGTTTCCCCTGGCTGGGGAGTCTAGAACCAGGGGTCACCGTCTCAGGATAAGGGGTCGGCCATTTAGGACTGAGATGAGAAGAAATTTCTTCACTCAGAGGGTGGTGAATCTTTGGAATTCTCTACCCCAGAGGGCTGTGGAGGCTCAGTCGTTGAGTATATTTAAGACAGAGATCGATAGATTTTTGAATATTAAGGGATTCAAGGGATATGGGGATAGTGCAGGAAAGTGGAGATGAGGTAGAAGATCAGCCATGATCTTACTGAATGGTGGAGCAGGCTCGAAGGGCCAAATGGCCTACTCCTGCTCCTATTTCTTATGTTCTTATCTCATGATGTAAGTAAGGTGTATTTCAATATAATTTAATCTAATGTATCACCTGTTAGGGTTTGCTGAACACTTTCTCTTTCAATGACGGTGCCCCTTGGAACCAATTTGGCTCCGAGGCAAAGTTCATAATGAACCGCTGAGATGTTAGAAGTGGAGAACTGACTTGCATTCACAGACTGAAACCCATATCCCAAACTGACAGTCGGAGGAGATGCCTTGGATGGAATTTTACTGCACAGGAGAACTCCGCTGCTCTTCTTCAAATCGTGCCATGTGTCAACGGAGTTCTCCTGTGCTGCAAAATTCCATCTCAGGCATCTCCTCCTCAGTGGGTAGCTCTCTCTCGCCTCGGAGTCAGAAGGTTGTGGGTTCAAGTCCCACTCCAGAGACTTGAGCACAGAAATCTAGGCTGACACTCCCAGTGCAGTGCTGAGGGAGTGCCGCACTGTCGGAGGTGCCGTCTTTTGGATGAGACGTTAAACCAAGGCCACGTCTGCCCCTCTCAGGTGGATGTAAAAGATCCCGCGGCACTATTTCGAAGAAGAGCAGGGGCGTTATCCCCGGTGTCCTGGGCCAATATTTATCCCTCAATATTTCTCCCTTTATCACTAAAACAGATTATCTGGTCATTATTACATTGCTTGCTGTGTGCAAATTGGCTGCCACGTTTCCTACACTTCAAAAATTACTTCATTGGTTGTTAAAGCGCTTTGGGATGTCCTGAGGTCATGAAAGGCGCTATAGAAATGCAAGTCTTTTTTTTTATGTGATCTATTACGTCCGACTGAGCAGGCAGGCCAGGCCTCGGTTTAACATCTCATCTGAGAAGACGCTGCCTAATGACAACGCAGCACTCCCGCAGTGCCGCACTGAAAGGTTGTCCTAGATTACGTGCTCTCATTCTTGGAGCGTGGTTTGAACCCACGGCCTTCTGACTCCAAGGTAGCAGGTTGGCGAACACGCTCTCATTTTTCGGGGACGGCACTAACCTGCGGAGTTCTTGCCCCCCCCCCCTCTCTCAGCTTGCTTTATTTTTTTACTCCTTCGGTCTTCTCACAGGTCTTCCCTGTTAAGTAGCGCGTGAGTCACCGAACTCTTGTTGGAGTTGGAACTGAGAAGGCGCGAGGAGAGAGAATGCTTTAAAAGATGCAGCGCAGAGGAGGAAGCTTTTGATAAATTGCCCCTTGTTTTATCTGGACAATGTATGCTTTTGTTCATTTAAATTCTCCAATAGTCTGATTTCTTCCAGCGCCACCAAGGTGTATGATTAATGGCATCCTTCTATGTGCTAACTCTGTTCTGCCACTGCAGTTTGGTGATTAACTGATATTGAAAGGATTTTGCCCCTCTTAGGGGGAAAAATGTGTTGCATCTTCAAACCTGCATTCATGCTGCACAAAATATAATTATAGTTCTACAGTCTTATATCATTTAGAAAAAAAAAACCTTCAATTTCAAGCCAAAATTCTCTACAAGTATGGAACCATCTCATTCCTGTTTGTGCTCTCGGGCAGACAGCTCCCAGGGGTAAGGGATGGGGTGGGGGGTGGTGGGAAGTGATCAACTTGCTTCTGGCAGTGGCGCTCTTTCGAAGGCAAGCAAGAGTGGGCGGCTGGTGACTCTCGCTGAACTTCCCCCCCACTTACCCACCCCACACTGTTGGGAGGCTCGTGGCCTCTGCTCACTGCCACCAATTACAACTTGTATTTATATAGCGCCCTTAATGTAGTAAAACATCCTGCGGCGCTTCACAGGAGCGTTCTCAGACACAGTTTGACACAAGCCACGTAAGGAGATATTAGGACAGGAGACCAAAAGCTTGGTCAAAGAGGTAGGTTTTATATGAGCATCCTAAAGGAGGAGAGAGAGGTAGAGAGGTTCAAGGGAGGGAATTCCAGAGCTTGGGGCCCAGGCAGCTGAAGACACGGCCGCCAATAGTGGGTCGATGGAAATCGAGGATACACAAGAGGCCAGAGTTGGAGGAGCGCAGAGATCTCGGAGGGTTGTGGGGCTGGAGGAGGTTACAGAGATAGGGAGGGGCGAGGCCCATGGAGGGATTTCAAAACAAGGATGAGAATTTTAAATTCAAGGCGTTGCTCAACCGGGAGCCAGTGTAGGTCAGCGAGCACAGGGGTGATGGGTGATGGGGACTTGGTGCGAGTTAGGACATGGGCGGCCGAGTTTTGGATGACCTCAAGTTTATGGAGAGTGGAAGGTTACTCCAGGGTAACAAAATTCCATCAGTGGCCGGATGTTGGATTTCTGAAAAACTGTCAGATGTAGGGGTAAGCTTTCTTAATCAGAAAAATGGAAGTTGGTATCTCTACAATGTATTATCACCACCATTAATAGAGTAGGGAGGTTATGTCACTTACTCAAACAACCATCAGAAACATTCTTGCAATAGTTGAGTAAATAAGGAGAAACTAGTTCCACTGGCAGGAGGGTCGGTGACCAGAGGACACAGATTTAAAAAATTAGCATAAGAACCGGGGGGGGGCGGGAGGGGAGGTGGCGGAATGGGGTGATGGGTGGAATTTTTTTTAACGCAGCCAGTTGTTGTGATCTGGAACGCGCTGCCTGAAAGGGCGGTGGAAGCAGATTCAATAGTGACTTTCAAAGGGAAATTGGACAAATACTTGAAAATGAATAAATTTGCAGGGCTACGGGGCAAGAGCAGGGGGGTGGGACTAATTGGATAGTCCTTTCAAAGAGCCGGCGCAGGCATGAAGGGCCTGCTATTCTGCTGTAAGATTTTCTGATTCTATGAATATTAACGTGACTCTCAGTTACTGATATGCTATCTCGGGCTGTGAAGATTAGGCGGTGACCTGATGGAGCTCTTTAAGATTACGTGGGTTAGTGATAGATCGGTTGTTTCGCCTGGCTGGTGAAGTGGGAACGAGTGGGGCACAAATTGGAGGTAATCATCAGATGAATTAACGGGAGGTTAGGAAAAATTCTTCACAAAGCGGGGGTGGTTGGAAGGTGGAACTCTCCGTTGCAAACCATTGTTGAAGCAGAGTCTGTAAATGATTCAACAAGGGAATTAAGCAGTTGTTTGAAGAAGAGGAATATTAAAGAGGAGCAACTAGGAGACTCGGTGACTCATGTGGAGAAAAACACTGGTGCTGACTCATTGAACCGTTTTTGTTTTTGCGCTGTTGCAATCGAAGGTTGCACACAGTA
Organism: Squalus acanthias; assembly: GCA_030390025.1. Lineage (NCBI taxonomy): Eukaryota > Metazoa > Chordata > Chondrichthyes > Squaliformes > Squalidae > Squalus > Squalus acanthias. The sequence continues at coordinate 117,507,281 of CM059435.1, forward strand.
ACTGCAAGTAAAATACAGTTCAATTAGACATTTCAAGTTAAATGAATGAACCATGCTGGAAGAATGTTGTTCTAACTGATATTAATGACAATCCCAAACACAAATGAAACAATACATGTCGCAAGATGCAGTCAAGCGTCAATCCCAACAATTTTCAAATGCTGTTTAATAATCTCCCACTGTGTACTCCATCCATAATTTTTTGAATCATAGAATCGGCCCATCGTGCCTGTGCCGGCTCTTTGAAAGCACTCTCCAACTAGTCCCACTCCCCGCCCCCGACTCTTTCCCCATAGCCCTGCAAATTTTCCCTCTTCAATTATTTATCCAATTCCCTTTCATTCCCCTTTTTGCATTGCATGTTGTCAGTAAATGTGGGTATTCTTTTAATATTGCCGCAAAACTCTTCAACTTGAAATAATAAGAACATAAGAATCAGGAGCAGGAGTAGGACATTCGGCCCCTCGAGCCTGCTCCGCCATTCAATAAGATCATGGCTGATCTTTAACCTCAACTCCACTTTCCCGCCCGATCCCCACATCCCTTGATTCCCCGAGAGTCCAAAAATCTATCGATCTCAGCCTTGAATATACTCAACAACTCAGCATTCACAGCCCTCTGGGGGCAGAGAATTCCAAAGATTCACAACCCTCTCAGTGAAGAAATTCCTCCTCATCTCAGTCTTAAATGTCCGACCCCTTATCCTGAGACTGTGAACCCCCTGGTTCTGGACTCTCCAGCCAGGGGGAAACAACCTCTCAGCATCTACCCTGTCAATCCCCCTCAGAATCCTAAATGTTTCAATGAGATCACCTCTCATTCTTCTAAACTCCAGAGAGTATAGGCCCAATCTACTCAATCTCTGCTCATAGGACAGCCCTCTCATCCCAGGAATCAGAAAAAGAAATAAAAATGCCTTGCTTTCCACGAGATGCTACCATTTGATAACTAATTATTTTACTTTTCCACCTCGTATAAAAATGTCTGTTTAATTAAACCATTAATACCATCATCTTAAAATGAAATAATTATTGAATAAGGCCAGCACAAGTGGTAGTGTAGATAATGTAGAACAGTGAATGTATAATAAAGGTGGCAAAGCAGTCACCCAATCTACGTTTAGTCTCCCCAGTGTAGAGGAGACCGCATCGTGAGCAGCGAATACAATATACTAAATTGCAAGAAGTACAAGTAAATCGCTGTTTCACCTGGAAGGAGTGTTTGGGGCCCTGGACAGTGGGACGGGAGGAGGTAAAAGGGCAGGTGTTGCATCTCCTGCGCTTGCATGGAAGGTGCCGGGCGAAGGGGAAGGGGTGTTGGGGGTGATTGAGGAGCGGACCAGGGTGTCGCGGAGGGAGCGGTCCCTTCGGAATGCTGAAAGGGGAGGTGAGGGGAAGATGCGTTTGGTGGCGGGATCACGCTGGAGGTGGCGGAAATGGCAGAGGATGATCCGTTGAATGTGGAGGTTGTTGGGGTGAAAGGTGAGGACAAGGGGATCTCTATCGTGGTTCCGGGAGGGAGGGGAAGGGGTGAGGGCAAAAGTGTGGGAAATGGAATGGACACGGTCAAGGGCCGTGTCAACCACGGTAGAGGGGAATTATCGGTTGAAGAAAAAGGAAGACATATCGGAAGCACTGGTATTTGCTTTGCCCAAATTGGCTGCTGTGTTTCCGACATTACAACAGTGACTACAGTTCAAAAATAGTTGATTAGCTTTAGGATTTAGGATGTCCTGAGGTTGTGAAAGGCACGATATAAATGCAAGCTCATTCTTTCCTTCACTTTTCCTTTATGTTTACTCAGTGATTGCTAGGTGTGTTTTGAGGAAGATCGCAAATTGATAAGACTGTTGACCAGTATTGTTGTATTCTCTTGCTCTTGGCACAGCTATATCCCCATTAACAGCAAATCATGCCGTGAAATGCAGGTTGAAATCATGCAAATTGAATCAGCTTAATGATCTGGAAATCAGCCAGTTGTCATTTCTCTATGAGCGTTCTGCTGGTTGTACGGGCAGAAAATAGGAGGGAAGAAGCTAAGAGGAAAATCAGAGCCCACGGAAGCTGAAGAGGAGCTTAACTCTCAGCAAGCGAGCGATAATGTATCACTTGGCCGTTCCTTCATCGTCGCTGGGTCAAAATCCTGGAACTCCCTCCCTAACAGCACTGTGGGAGCACCTTCACCACACGGACTGCAGCAGTTCAAGAAGGAGGTTCACCACCACCTTCTCAAGGGCAACTAGGGATGGGCAATAAACGCTGGCCTTGCCAGCGACGCCCACATCCAAGAATGAATAATCCATGCTGACTCCTTCTTATCATGCCATATCTATCTCGATGTGTCATTGACCTCTCGTTCAGGGTGCCTTCTAATACTTTACTCACAGATGTTAGGCTCACTGGCCTATTGCTCCCTGGATTTACCCAATGCTTCTTTTTAAAGTTTGGTGTAATGTTAGCTATTTTGCAGTCCTCAGTCACTCCGCCCATTTCTAATGCCTTCCTAAAGATTCTGGCAAGAATGCTCACCACTTCGGGTTGAAATTTCTCCCAAAATCTCTCCTCACTCTCTTAATGACAATTATGAGATATTGTTTCCGCTGGCCGGTAACCAGTGGCCACAGATTTAAGATAAAAGAACCAGAGTGGAGATGAAGAAGAATGTCTTTACGCAGAGAGTTGTAATAATATGAAATGCCCTGCCTGAAAGTGTGGCGGAAGCAGATTCAATAGTAATTTTCAAAATGAACATTTGCAGGGCTATGGAGAAAGAGCGGGTGAGTGGAACTAATTGGAAAGCTCTTTCAAAGAGCCAGTACAGGCACAATGGGCCGAATGGCCTCCTTCTATCCTGTAAGATTTTATGATTCTTTAAGTACCCTCCTACGAAGATCATTCGAACTTGGTGTCTTGCCTTCCTTTCACGCCCTCAAAACGTATCCAATGCCCTTAAAGTGACAGCACCCAACAACTTGGACTGATGTTCCGTCTTTGATGTAATAAACCGTCACAAGGAGCTTCACAGAGGCAAAACCTGACGGGAAGAAGTGAGGAGAGAAGAGTTAGAGAGGTGGCCGAAGGAATGGTTGATGAGATATTTTATCTCTTAAGTTATCTCTGAAAGCTTATCTCTTCAATCATGCTTTCAGCCACCTCTCTAACTTTTCTCTCCTCACCTCTTCATGTCAGGTTTTGCCTCTGTGAAATGTATTTGACCTATTTCAGCACTTCCTCCATTCCCCCTTCCGCCAAGATGACACAGCTTTTGCAATATTAATGCCATAACTCGAGCTCTGCTGTGAAAATCTGAAATAGGGAAAATTATACATCCCGTGTAATGTATGGTTACCCATCAGAATTTTCATAGCATCTTTGGTTGTCCAACAAAATAGGTATAAGAACATAAGAACATAAGAAATAGGAGCAGGAGTCGGCCATTTAGCCCTTCGAGCCTGCTCTGCCATTCAATAAGATCATGGCTGATCTTCTACCTCATCTCCACTTTCCTGCACTATCCCCATATCCCTTGATTCCCTTAATATTCAAAAATCTATCAGATCTCTGTCTTGAATATACTCAATGACTGAGCCTCCACAACCCTCTGGGGTAGAGAATTCCAAAGATTCACCACCCTCTGAGTGAAGAAATTTCTCCTCATCTCAGTCCTAAATGGCTGACCCCTTATTCTGAGACTGTGACCCCTGGTTCTAGACTCCCCAGCCAGGGGAAACATCCTCCCTGCATCTACCCTGTCATGCCTTGTAAGAATTTTGTATGTTGCAATGAGATCACCTCTCATTCTTCTGAACTCCAGAGAATATAGGCCTAGTCTACTCAATCTGTCCTCATAGGACAATCTGTAGAGTTCGTTGCTATATCTCAATAACTGTTCTCATCCTTGTCTTCAAATCCCTCCATGGCCTCGCCCTCTCCCTATCTCTGTAACCTCCTGCAGCCCCACAACACCCCGACATCTCCGCGCTCCTCCAATTCTGGCCTCTTGAGCTTTCCCAATTTCCATCGCTCCACCATCGGTGGCCGTGCCTTCAGCTGCCCAGGCCCTAAGCTCTGGAATTCCCTCCCTAAACCTCTCCGCCTCTCTACCTCACTCTCCTCCTTTAATGTGAGAAGTCACACAACACCAGGTTATAGTCCAACAGGTTTATTTGAAATCACAAGCTTGTGGAGCGCTGCTCCTTCGTCAGGTGAAGTGAAGAGATACATATAGGCACAACATATATAGTCAGAGAACACAGCCAGATGATTACAGTTAATCTTTCCAACTGCCCTTTATCACACCTCAGCAGAGAGATAATCACGGCAATCAAAGGTGTGGATGGTGTCCAAACAGGTCAGTCAGGAAAACATTACATCAAAGACAATGTGGCAGATGCCTCATTGTCTTTGATGTAATGTTTTCCTGACTGACCTGTTTGGACACCATCCACACCTTTGATTGCCGTGATTATCTCCCTGCCGAGGTGTGATAAAGGGCAGTTGGAAAGATTAACTGTAATCATCTGGCAGTGTTCTCTGACTATATATGCTGTGCCTATATGTATCTCTTCACTTCACCTGATGAAGGAGCAGCGCTCCACAAGCTTGTGATTTCAAATAAACCTGTTGGACTATAACCTGGTGTTGTGCGACTTCTCACATTTGTCCACCCCAGTCCAACACCGGCATCTCCACATCATCTCTCCTCCTTTAAGACGCTCCTTATGTGGCTCAGTGTTTGATAACGCTCCTGTGAAGCACCTTGGGATGTTTTACTATGTTAAAGGCGCTATATAAATATAAGTTGTTATTTCCAATCCACATAGAGAGTGCTGGATGTCTGAGATAGCAGCAGCAACATAGATCAGAGGTATCTGTGGTGCCTGAAGATTTAATTACTGCTCTTCCATATCAGTGCACAGCAGCAGTGGTTGGAGACAATCACAGGTGGAAGGATCTGGTTCGTAAGGGCTGATTTTTGAGGTTATTCACTTTGGTAGGAAGAATAGAAAAACAGAATATTTTTTAAATGGTGAGTAACTATTAAATGTTGGTGTTCAGCGAGATTTAAGTGTCCTTGTACAGGAAACACAGAAAGTTATCCTGCAGGTACTGCAAGAAACTAGGAAGGCAACTGGCATGATGGTCTTTGTTGCAAGGGGGTTGGAGCACAAGAGTAAGGAAGTCTTGCTACAATTGTACAGGGCTCTGGTGAGACCACACCTGGAGTACTGTGCACAGTTTTGGTCTCCTTATCTGAGGAAGGATATACTTGTCTTAGAGGCGGTGCAACAAAGGTTCACTAGATTGTTTCCTGGGATGAGAGGGTTGTCCTATGAGGAGAGACTGAGTAGAATGGGCCTATACTCTCTGGAGTTTAGAAGAATGAGAGGTAATCTCATTGAAACATATAGGATTCTGAGGGGGATTGACAGGGTAGATGCTGAGAGGTTGTTTCCCCTGGCTGGAGAGTCTAGAACTAGGGGTCACAGTTTCAGGATAAGGGATCGGCCATTTAAGACTGAGATGAGGAGGAATTTCTTCACTCAGAGGGTTGTGAATCTTTGGAATTCTCTACCACAAAGAGCCGTGGATGCTGAATCATTGAGTATATTCAAGACTGAGAGCGATAGATTTTTGGACTCTCGGGGAATCAAAGGAATATGGAGATCAGGCGGGAAAGTGGAGTTGAGGTCGAAGATCAGCCGTGATCTTATTGAATGGCGGAGCAGGCTCGAGGGGCCGCATACATAGATACATAGATACATAGAAGATAGGAGCAGGAGTAGGCCATCCGGCCCTTCGAGCCTGCTCCGCCATTTAATGAGATCATGGCTGATCCTCCAATTCAGTATCCCGTCCCCGCCTTCTCTCCGTAACCCTTAACCCCTTTTGCCTGTAGAAATATATCTAATTCCCTCTTAAATATATTTAATGAGCTGGCGTACACTGCCCTCTGTGGCAATGAGTTCCACAGGTTCACCACCCTCTGAGCATGGCCTACTCCTGCTCCTAATTCTTATGTTCTTACGTCCCTGAAATTGGACCACTTCACAACCAAGTAATCACTTTGTTGAAAGGCATTTGCTGTCATTTGTGAATATTAAGGGAATCGAGGGATATGGAGATTGGGCAGGAAAGTGGAGTTGAGGTCGAGGATCAGCCATGATCTGATTGAATGGCGGAGCAGGCTCGAGGAGCCATATGGCCGACTCCTGGTCCGAATTCTTATGCTCTTATGAAACGGGAATCTGGGGTGCGGGGGTCACAGTGTGGGGGGGTGGGGGTGAATCGCCTGGCTTCCTCCCCCTCCTGTGCCTTCAGAGCATGAGGCTCGGGAGATGTTAAGCCCCGGGTCTCATTTGCAAGCCCTGATCCTGACTCCCACCCGAAGCTGGTGGGAATGATGTCACTGCTGGTGGGCAGGAGTCAGAATTGGTGGAGTGGTGGGGGGGGGAGGGGGTGGTGGAAGGAAGGAGGGTCAGGTCGTTGTAAGGGAATTCTGAATTGGGATGTTTAGTTTGAGATGCTCCATGCTGCACAGTGTCTCTGTCCTGCTACCTCTCTGCTCTTCCCCCCCCCCCCACCTTTCTAAAGCTCCCTGAAAAATTATCTCTTCAATCATTTCTTCAGCTTCTTCCCTAATCACTTCTTCATGGCAGTTTTTGTCTCTGTGATGTTTCATCGCGACACTTCATTACATTAAAGGCGTGACATCTGTCCAAGTTGTTGGGTGCTGTCACTTTAAGGGTCAACAACGTCATATTGATTGTAATGTGTTCATGCACATTGATCTTCTTGCAGCCTAAAACGCTTTAGGCATTAACTGTCAGAGACAAATATTCCTGAGGTGCATGATAACGTCAGCAACTTGGGATTGCATGCAGTCAATAAACTCAGATTCAGTTTGTGTGAGGATGATTCAGAGTTAAAGAAAGAAAGACTTGCATTTCTACAGCACCTTTCACGACCTCAGGATGTCCCAAAGCGCTTCACAGCCAATGAAGTACTTTTTGAAGTGGAGTCACTGTCGCAATGTAGGAAACGCGGCAGCCAATTTGCGCACAGCAAGCTCCCACAAACAGCAATGTGATATTCACCAGATAATCTGCTTTAGTGATGTTGATTGAGGGATAAATATTGGCCCAGGACACCGGGGAGAACTCCCCTGCTTTTCTTCGAAATAGTGCCATGGGATGTTTTACATCCACCTGAGAGAGCAGACGGGGCCTCGGTTTAACGTCTCATCCGAAAGACGGCACCTCCGACAGTGCAGCGCTCCCCTCAGCACTGCACTGGAGTGTCAGCCTGGATTTTGTGCTCAAGTCTCTGGAGTGGGACTTGAACCCACAACCTTCTGACTCCGAGGGGAGTGTGCTACCCACTGAGCCACGACTGACAAGAGTCCAGAGTGGGACTATGACGCTCCATGTTATTATAAACTCAGTTGCATAGTTTGATCATATAGATGTGTCTGCCTCCCCTCCCTGCCCCACATTGTTGAATTCCTGCTGAATTGGAAACTCCCTCAGCGCTGCTGTGTTTTCGTCAGCACAATAGCTGGGAGAGCGGGAGTGGGAGAGTGACTTGGAATTAGCTTCAGTGTGCCGATATTTAAAGCTGGAATTTATGATGGGAATTTTAACTGTTTTCTGTGGTGCCCTCCCTTACTGATTTAATTGGGTTCTCATCATAGAATTTTACAACACAGAAGGCCATTCGGCCCATCGTGCCTGTGCCGGCTCTTTGGTCGAGCTCTCCAATTAGTCCCACTCCCCCCTGCTCTTTCCCCGTAGCCCTGCAAATTTTACCTTTTCAAGTATTTATCCAGTTCCCTTTTGAAAGTTACTATTGAATCTGCTTCCACCGCCCTTTTCAGGCAGCGCATTCCAGATCACAACAACTCACTGCGTAATTTTGTTTTTCCTCATCTCCTCCTCTGGTTCTTTTGCCAATCACCTCAAATCTGTGTCCTCTGGTTACCGACCCATCTGCAAACAGTTTCTCCTTATTTACTCAATCAAAACCCTTCAAGATTTTGAACACCTCTATCAAATCTTCCCTTAACCTTCTCTGCTGTAATGAGAACAATCCCAGCTTCTCCAGTCTCTCCACGTAACTGAAGTCCCTCATCCCTGGCACCATTCTAGTAAATCTCCTCTGCACCCTCTCCAAGTTCTTGACGTCCTCCCTAAAGTCCGGCGGCCAGAATTGGCCACAACACTCCATCTGGGGCCTGACCAGTGTTTTATAAAGGTTTGGCATAACTTCCTTGCTTTTGTACTCTGTGCCTCTATTTATTCCAGCCAAGGATCTCGCATGACATTTTAACAGCCTTCTCAACTTATCCTACCGCCATCTAGGACTTGTGTATGTACACCCCTAGGCTTCGCTGTTCTTGCACGATGAGTGGTAACTCTTCCCATCAATTGGAAAATATAAGGGAATTTACTGCACTGAAAACCCCTCTTTCATCCTGGACCTGGGATATCCTGGTCCCGGATTATTTCCGGGACCTTCCTCTGTACCCACGCCAGGGGCGACATTGAGCGAGGGCTAGAAAGACCAAACAATTTTGTGCCCCAAGTTTCAGAGGTGGACCAAGAAAGATAGAAAGAATCTTCATTGATATCGAGTCTTTCCTGACGTCAATGACTGTAAATCACTTTGGGACGTCCTGAAGTTGTGAAAGGGGGCTATATAAATGCAGGTTCTTTCTTTCTGGAGAGTGGGGCCATGGTAATTGAAGGCTCTGGTTCGGGCCAAGGGAGTGCAGGAGGCACGAAAGAATTTCTTGATGCTAGATTCTTATTGACGCAGTGCAGTTTGCAGTATATTTTCATACACTGGTTGCTGTATGACATCTGTTAGGAATAACATATTACCATATATGCCATATCGTTTAAATTTCTTTCATCTCCAGAGTCTCATTTTAATTCTGTTCATTAAAGCAATGTGAGGCAGCAACAGCTGCAACCAAGTATGTTCTTTTCTCTGGTGCTCAAGGTTATTGCTTTGTTAAGATCTTCGCTTTGCTTGATTTGCATTTAATATTCAGAAATAGTTGAATATTAAAATTAATTTGATTTTTGTATGCAAGGTGAAGACATGAATGATTATATTTGCAACCTGACTGTAAAGTGAGTACAAGGCGGTTTCTCTTTTCACTGACTGCTGCACTTAGAGTGCAAATGGAGCCTGAATCCAGAGCCAGGACTTCACCAGAGAGCTGGAGCAAGATGCCGGGAAGGAGAGAGTCTCAATGCAATTCACTTCCGGCCTTGACACCCGTTGAAACTGCTCCGCCCCCTCCCCCCCCCCACCCCGCCCCCAGTGGTAAACTTGTTGGTGTGAATGCGCCATAAGTTCGCCCTACACCAACTCCACCACCTACGTCCTGTCCTGCGTTTCGTCCAGCTCACATATCGCCCCAGACCTCACTGATCTCCAGTGGCTTCCCATCTCCCAGTGCAATTTATTACACAATTCCAATCCTTGCCTGGTAATCCCTCTGTGGCCTTGTTCACTCCCACTGCCCCCCCCCCCTCCCCCCCACCGACGCCCAGCCTCCCCTGCTTCCTCTGCCACCATCTCCAGTTATATAGGATTAATTTTCTGACATCATGCTCCCGATGGACCATCTCACCCACTGTGAATACATATCAGAAATGTAGAAGTGCATTGCTCCAGGTTACTTTGCACCCTTTTTCCAACACCGCCCTACCTTTGTCCTCAACTTTAAATCCTTCCATTACCTCTTCTTGCCCAATCTCTGCAGTCTGGTCCAGACTTATATTTTGGCCACGCACTTTTGCCTTCCGATGCTTTTGTGCATCCTGCCCTCGCTTGGGCCCATCATTGGTGGCCAGAGCCTTCAACTACCATGACCCTACTCTCTGGAGAGAAAGAAATTCCATTTCTACAGCACCTTTCACAACTTCAGGACATCCCAAAGCGCTTTACAGCCAATGAAGAACTTTTTTGTAGGCACTGTTATAATGTAGGAAACGCAGCAGCCAATTTGCGCACAGCAAGCTCCCACAAACAGCAATGAAATAACACTAGTGGAGTTCTCCCCAGTTTCCTGGCAAATATTTATTTCTCAACCAACATCTAAAAAAACAGATTATCTGGTCATTATCACAGTTCTGTTTGTGGGATCTTGCTGTGCACAAATTGGCTGCTGCGTTTCCTACATTACAACAGCGACTACACTTCAAAAAGTACTTCATTGGCTGTAAAGCGCTTTGGGATGTCCAGAGGTGTTATATACAAATGCAAGTTCACTCTTTCTTACTAGAATGTCTTGAGCATTTTTCAACAGGGGTCCTGAAGGATCTATTACTGTTGGGGCAGGATCTGGGGAAAATGTCACCTTCTAATGTCATCCAATCTGCAGAACTTTTCAGTACAGACTGTAACCTAAATCTTTTCAGAAGGTCACACTTTAATCGGCTGCAGCAATTGGAAGCTGGGGTCGAGCTTCAATTTTAAGCAATCTGTTCTTGTTGCTCTGCTTTGCTGCCGGATAGCAGAAGTTGACACCAGCTACAGTGTTCGCTAAGAAAGAACGTCCGCCCTCTCAGGTGGATGTAAAAGATCCCATGACCACTATTTCGAAGAAGAGCAGGGGGGCGGGGGGGGGGAGTTCTCCCCGGTGTCCTGGGCCAATATTTACACCTCAACCAACATCACTAAAAAAAACAGATTATCTGGTCATGATCATGTGGGAGCTTGCTGTGCGCAACTGGCTGCCGCGTTTCCTACATTACAACAGTGACGACACTTCAAAAACACTTAAGCAAAATACCGCGGATGCTGGAAATCTGAAATAAAAACAGAAAGTGCTGGAAATACTCAGCGGGTCAGGCAACATCTGTGGGGAGAGAAGCAGAGCTAACGTTTCAGGTCGATGACCCTTCGTCAGAACTGGAAAAGGCTGGAGATGGAACAGGTTTTTAAGCAAGTGTGGGGGCAGGGAGAGGGGGGAGGGGAGGAAAGAACAAAAGGGAAGGTCTGTGATAGGACGGAAGGCAGGAGAGATTAAGAGACAAAAGGGATGACCATCTCCTTTTGCCTTGCACCATCATCCCTTTTGTCTCTTAATCTCTCCTGCCTTCCATCCAATCACAGACCTTCCCTTTTGTTCTTTACTCCCCTCCCCCCTCTCCCCGCCCCCACACTTGCATAAAAACCTGTTACATCTTCCAATTTTTTCCAGTTCTGACGAAGGGTCATCGACCGGAAACGTTAACTCTGTTTCTCTCTCCACAGCTGCTGCCTGACCTGCTGAGTGTCTCCAGCATTTTCTGTTTTTACTGCAAGAAGTACTTCATTGGCTGTGAAGCGCTTTGGGACGTCCTGAGGTCGCGAAAGGCGCTGTAGAAATGCAAGTCCTTTCTTTCTTCTATTCCTTTCTCCCTAATGCACTTATCTAGCTTCCACTTAAATGCATCATACATGGATGGGTGCAGTGCTATCAATGCAAGCTGCAGGGCATCAGACTGCAGGGCCCATTCTTTCTAAAACGCTACACAGTTTACAATTAGTGCCTGATAAAATCATTTTGAATCTGCATTCACAGATGATGAAGAATTGTTACAGGGTTTATTGGTTCCTTTTTTTGTTGCACAATCTTGGACTTCTAAGCAATTTATTTTCACGCACAAAGATCACATTATTGATAAGAGTCTGGTAATTGTAATCCTTTTCAGCAGCATTGCTCTCTCCCTGGGACTCCCTGATTGATTGTATGGCCTTCCTGATTGCATTGTTGGAGCCACGAGTGCTTGCTGCTGTTGAGGCACTGCTGACATTTTGCTGGCCTATTTATTTTAGTACAGCGCTGTTTCTTCTCGACTGGGGAACACAGGCTGAATATTCTTTCAAAGACATCCTCCAGGGCTTGGTGAAATGATTGTAGCTGTGTTTTCAAACCGGTAAATATTTCCATAACGTACAAATTAGCGCAGTAGGACACCCACGACCGTTCTGTTCTGTGTAGCTGCTGGAGTTCGACAAGTCACCACAGATGCACAGTCTTACAGCACAGAAACAGGCCATTCGGCCCGTCTGATCCATGCTCCACACGAGTCTCCTCCCACCCAACTTTCACCTAACCCTATCTGCATATCCTTCTCATTCTTTCTCCCCTCATGTAGCTTATCCAGCTTCCCCTGAAAGGCATCTACGCTATATGTGTTATACAACTGTATTGAACCAATTCTCAGATCCTCTTTTTGAGGCTTTGGTGAAGCAAAAGTAAAAAAAAATCACTGGGTAGAAAAGAATCTAATGAGTATGTTAAAAAGAAAGAAAGTCTTGCATTTCTATAGCACCTTTCACGACCTCAGGATGTCCCAAAACGCTTTACCCAGCCAATGAAGTACTTTTGAAGTGCAGTCACTGTTGTAATATAGGAAACGTGGCAGTCAATTTGCACACAGCAAGATCCCACAAACAGCAATGTGATAATGACCAGATAATCCTGTTTTTGTGATGTTGATTGAGGGATAAACATTGGCCAGGACACCGGGGATAACGCCCCCAGCTCTTCTTCAAAATAGTGCCGTGGGATCTTTTACGTCCACCTGAGACTTTTCAAAGGATAATTACATAGAATGTACAGCACAGAAACAGGCCATTCGGCCCAACTAGTCTGTGTTGGTGTTTATGCCTCACACGAGTCTCCTCCCATCCCATCTGCCTCGTCTCAGCCTTTCAGCCTATCTTTCTATTCCCTTTTCTCTCATGTACTCGTCTAGTTTCCTTTTGAAAGCACCTAAGCTATTTGCCTCAACCACTTCCTGTGGTAGCGAGTTCCACATTCTAACCACTCTCTGAGTAAAGAAATTTCTCCTTATTTCCCTATTGGATTTATTAGTAACTATCTTGTATTTATAGCCCCTAGTTTTGGATTCTCCCACAAGTGGAAACATTCTCTCCACATCTTCTTCTTCTTCTTCTTAGCCAGTCCCTCGGAACCGAGGATGACTTGCTTCCACACTAAAAATGAGTTCTCAGGTGACTGATGAGTCCAATGCGGGACCTACAGTCTCTGTCACAGGTGGGGCAGACGGTGGTTGAAGGGGTGCTTGGGTTGACGTGCGCTCCTTCCGCTGTTCGCACTTGGCTTCCGCTTGCTCCCGGCGAAGAGACTTGATGCGGTCTTGGGCCAGGGATTCCCAGGTGTCGATGGGGATGTTGCACTTTTTCAAGGAGGCTTTGAGGGTGTCCTTGAAGCATTTCCTCTGCCCACCTGGGGCTCTGTTGCCGTGTTGGAGCTCCGAGTAGGGCGCTTGTTTTGGGAGTCTCGTATCGGGCATGCGGACGATGTGGCCCGTCCATCGGAGCTGATCGAGCATGGTCAAAGCTTCGATGCTGGGGATGTTGGCCTGAGCGAGAACACTGACGTTGGCGTGCCTATCCTGCCAATGGATTTGCAGGATCTTGCGGAGGCAGCATTGGTGGTACCTCTCCAGTGCTTTGAGGTGCCTGCTGTACATGGTCCATGTCTCTGAAGCATACAGGAGGGTGGGTATCACTGCTGCTCTGTAGACCATGAGCTTGGTGCTAGGTTTGAGGTCCTGGTCTTCAAACACTCTCTTCCTCAGGTGACCGAAGGCTACCCTGTCCAACCACATCTACCCTGTCCAAACCATTCATAATTTTAAAGACCTCTATCATGTCTCCTCTAAGTCTTCTCTTTCCTAAAGAAAAAAGCCCCAACCTGTTCAATGTTTCCCGATAGCTGTAATCCCTCAGTTCTGGTACCATCCTTGTAAATCTTTTTTCACTTTCTCCAGTGCTTCTCTATCCTTTTTATAGTATGGAGACCAGAACTGTGCACGGTACTCAAAGTGCGGCCTGACCAGGATCCAAGACAAGTTTAACATAACTTCACTCCTTTTGAATTCTATACCCCTAGAAATAAATCCCAGTGCTTTGCTAGAATTTTAAATTGATCTGCTGAGCTGCGATGCTGCTTTTAATGATTTGTTCACCTGTATCCCTAGATCCCTTTGCTCTTCTATCCCATCATGAAAGGCTTGCATTTATATAGCGCCTTTCATGACCATCGGAAGTACTTTTGATGTGTAGTCACTGTTTCCTACATTACAACAGTGACTCCACTTCAGAAGTACTTCATTGGCTGTAAAGCGCTTTGGGACATCCGGTGGTCGTGAAAGGTGCTATATAAAAAAAAGAAAGACTTGCATTTCTATAGCGCCTTTCACGACCACCAGACGTCTCAAAGCGCTTTACAGGCAATGAAGTACTGTTTGAAGTGGAGTCACTGTTGTAATGTGGGAAACGTGGCAGCCAATTTGCGCACAGCAAGCTCCCACAAACAGCAATGTGAAATTGATCAGATAATCTGTTTTTGTTATGTTGGTCGAGGAATAAATATTGGCCAGGACACCGGGGAGAACTCCCCTACTCTTCTTCGAAATAGTGCCTTTGGATCTTTTACATCCACCTGACAGAGCAGACGGGGCCTCGGTTTAACATCTCATCCGAAAGACGGCACCTCCGACAGTGCAGCACTCCCTCAGCACTGCACTGGAGTGTCAGCCTAGCTTTATGCGCGTAAGACCCTGGAGTGGGACTTGAACCCACAACCTTCTAGACTCAGAGACGAGTGTGCTACCCACTGAGTCACAGCTGACACTGTGCAAGTCTTTCATTCAATTTCTTATTTTCTAAGGTGTAGGTGATGTTTCTATTTTTCCTACCAAAGCGCATCACCTCACATTTATCTATGTTAAACTTCATTTGCCACTTAACCGCCCAGTTTTCTATGATATTTAACATTAAAAAAACCCACAAAATGTTAAGGAGTGTTTGTCTCCTGTATTATCTTCTTTGCTGGCCAATTTTGTGCAGGAACCCATTATTTTGAATTGACTATTCTTGACATCATTGAGATATGAACTTAAAGCTAAGTTGAAATATGAACTTAAAGCTATGAAATCTGTACTGTTCATCTTCAATTCCAGAGTGCAGCCTCTAAAACTGTCAGCAGAGATCAATCAACTGAAGGTTAATAAACAGCCAAGAAAGGCATTGCAGGTATTTATTTTTGGGAACAATACACCCACTGTAAAATTCTATACATCAGAATTCAGATTTTGTTGTGTCTGAGAGGCGTGAATTGAAAAAGTGGTTCTGCCAAAGAGTCAGTCCTGTATTTCTAGAGTCACGGAGTGAGCAGTTTCAGTATTAGTCTAGAATGTTCAAGCTTGTGTGGTGGATATAAATAACAAATTACCTTGAACATAAGAATATAAGACGTAGGAGCAGGAGTCGGTCATTTGGCCCCTCGAGCCTGCTCCGCCATTCAATAAGATCATGGTTGATCTGATCTTAGCCTCAACTCCACTTCCCCGCCCGCTCCCCATAACCCTTGACTCCCTTACCGTTCAAAAATCTGTCTATCTCCACCTTAAATATATTCAATGACCCAGCCTCCACAGCTCTCTTGGGGCAGGGAATTCCAAAGATTCACAACCCTCTGAGAGAAGAAATTCCTCCTCATTTCCGTTTTAAATGGGCGACCCCTTATTCTGAAATTATGCCCCCTAGTTCTAGATTCCCCCACGAGGGGAAACATGCTCTCTGCATCTACCCTGTCAAGCCCCTTCAGAATCTTATATGTTTCAATAAGACCCCCTCTCATTCTTCTAAACTCCAACCTGAAAACCATAAAGCATTTGCCAAACTTGGGCAAATTAGGAAATGAGTAATGATTAATCTGTGAGATATGGGGGAGGAGCAGTGCACAGGTCCCAGATGAGTGTGAATGGATCTGATGCACAAAAGATGCTCACAGAATGTCATCTTAGATTTCTCAGGGTTACTTAATGTCAAGTCGGGAGTCGATTCTGACAAATTAATAGGGATGGCAGCAATTTTATTCAGAGTGTTTATCTTGCTCCCTTTAAATGTTAATCTGATACAATTGAATCAATGTAACACATTGTTTGTGCCTGACAGAAATGTTAATGTAGCTGATTTATTGGCCAGTAATTTGTGGTCAGTGGCGAAGCAAAGGTGCTCGCAGCTGGCCCCCCCCCCCGAAGAAAGCTGCCCACAGAGATCTCGTTGATCTCTCTATGACGAGAAGTTTGCCTTTCTCGACGTGCAATTGATTGCAGCGCTCTGGAATGGGTATTCCCAGCGGAGAGCTACGGTGATGTCAACAAGCTGTCTAAGCAGCCAATCACATTGAAGAATTCTTACAGACAGCAAACCAGGAAATGAAAAGCAGTTTTTCAGCTGCACTTTTAAAAAAATGTTACAGAGAGCGAAATAAAGATTGGGACTTTCACATGGGGATGAGGTAGAAACTGAAATATCATGAACAAACTTAATTAAAATTTTTAAAAAAAAATATTGTAATTTTTATCATAATGGAGAAATTTGACACTCCACAAATATAAAAGTTAGTTTTTCAGGGTCAGAACAGTTGTTTTGCAGTCAACACGCCCTTAAAACCCCAGTTATACCTATTCCAACATGGCTGCAGATTTAATGGGGTATTTAAAAGCGATATTACCGTGGAAAAGCCCAAGTTTTCATCCGTTTCACTGATTACGCTGATTGCCAGCCACGGGGAGGGATCCAACGCGCAGCCTGTGTCGGAGCAGTGAACGACTGACCACAACTTCAGGATTTCTGCGTTTAGATGCGCATTCGCTAAATTCTGATGTCGCGGTCAGTTTCAGAGGGGTAATGACGGCGAACGCTGACAGCTCTCCGTCATTAACCACTGGCAAAAAATCTTGGCCGATTAACTCATTGATACAGAATGTTACAGCATAGAAACAGGCCGTTTGGCCCGTCAAGTCTGTGCCAGTATTTTTCTCCACGTAAGCCACCTAGTCTGGTCCCACGCTCCTGCTTGCTTACCCATACTCTTCAATATTCTCCTTGTTCAAGCAACTATCTAATTCCTCTTTTAAAGAAAAATATGGACCCTGCTTCAACAACAGGAGAGAAATCCGCGTTCTAACCACTCTGTGCACAGAAATGTTTCTCACGTCTCCTTAATTCTTACCTGAAATTTGTGTCTTCTTACCAAGCAGTGCAAACAATCTATCGCTATTTACCTCATCATAACTGTTGTAAATTTTCTAGTTATTTTGATTCTTTTGTTTGGCCAGTTGCGTGCACAGAATCTCATCATCATGCTCAAGTGTCTCCGGACCATGCCACTGAGAAACCCACACCGAGCTTCTGTTTGCCCGATCTGGAGGGCTTACATTCTCTTACGAGATGCTTTCCTTCATTAGCCGAGGCATAGAATATAAGAACAGGGAGGTTCTGTATAAAACACTCGTTAGGCCACAGCTAGAGTACTGCGTGCAGTTCTGGTCACCACATTACAGGAAAGATGTGATTGCACTAGAGAGGGTACAGACGAGATTTACCAGGATGTTGCTCCCCAGGACTGGAGAATTTTAGCGATGAGGAAAGATCGGACAGGCTGGGCTTGTTTTCTTGCAACAGTGGAGGCTGAGGGGAGACTTAATTGAGGTGTAAAAAATTATGAGGGGCCGAGATAGAGTGGATAGGAAGGACCTATTTTCCCTAGCAGCGAGGTCAATAACCGGGGGGCATAGATTTAAAGTAATTGGTTGAAGGATCAGAGGGGAATTGAGGGTGGTGGGGGTCTGGAACTCACTGCCTGAAAGGGTGGTCGAGGCAGAGACCCTCATCACATTTAAAAAGTACTTGGATATGCACTTGAAGTGCCGTAACCTCCAGGGCTACGGACCAAGAGCTGGAAAGTGGGATTAGGCTGGGATAGCTCATTTTCGACCGGTGCAGATACGATGGGCTGAATGATCTCCTCTGTGCTGTAAATTTCTATGATTCTATGATTCCTCATTGAGACACACCCTAGGCTTTGGGACCTCCCATTGCACGCAGGACTGGATACTCCCGGACTTTAACCAGATAAAACTGTGTTGGTTGCCATCACAGAAAACCGTTCAGCTCCTTGCTGCATCTCTCACCAGGACAACGATAGCTCAATTGCCAACAGTGCCATGGACTGCCGTGGGCAAACCCTGCTCAGGTATCGAATGACTGAGTCCACCAAGAAGGCTTTGAACAAACCAATTTGCATTTGCATAGCGTCTTTCACATCTTCAGGAAATCCCAAAGCACTTCACAGCCAACCAATTGCTTTCGCAGTAGCAAAATACTGCGGATGCTGGAAATCCGAAATAACAACAGAAAATGCTGGAAACACTCAGCAGGCCAGGCAGCATCCGTGGAGAGAGAAACAGAGTTAACGTTTCAGGTCGGAGAAGTTAACTCTGTTTCTCTCTCCACGGATGCTGCCTGGCCTGCTGAGTGTTTCCAGCATTTTCTGTAATTACTTTTGCAGTGTATTTTCTGCTGTTTTGTAGGCAGCAAGCTCCCACAAATAGTAACGAGATGAATGACCTGTTAATGTGTTTTAGTGATGTTGGTTGAGGGATAAATGTCAGCCAGGACACCGGGGAGAACTCCCCTGCTCTTCCGTGAATCGTGGCCATAGGATCTTTTACTGATCAGGCAGACTGGGCCACGGTTTAGCGTCTCATCCGAAAGGCAGCGCCTCCAACAGTGCAGCACTCCCTCAGTACTGCACAAGGAGTGTTAGCCTGGATTCTGGACTTAAGTCTCTGGAGTGGCGCTTGAACCCATGACTGAGAGGCAAAAGCGGTACAAACTGAGCCAAGGCTGACACTTGATTCTAATCTTCCATCACCAGGCCTGTCAACTCAGAGGCAACTGAACTCCAAAGAGACTCGGTGTAATTCTTGCCCTCCCCAATGAGGAGGATTACTTGTCATGAGCGGAATGGTAAGGAGCTCCTTCAATGGGATGAGAGGCTTGTCCGATGAGGAGAGATTGAGTAGAATGGGCCTATACACTCTGGAGTTTAGAAGAATGAGAGGTGATCTCATTGAAATGTAGAAAATTCTTAGAGGGTTTGACAGGGTAGATGCTGAGAGGCTGTTTCCCTTGTCTGGAGAGTCATAGGGCTGGGTTTTATGAGCCTCGGCAGGTCTGTGGCGGGCGATGTCGGTGGCGGGTCCCAACCCCGCTGCTGGCTCCAATCCCGCCTCTGAAATGAATTTCCCCTGATTGGGCTTGTTAAGCCCGCTCAGCACGTTTCCCGGCCAATTAGAGGAAGCGGGTCTGATGACGTCATCTGATGACGCGTCATCAGCTGGTTTTCTTAAAGGGACCATGGCCAACTTTCTTTTGACATTTGTGTTGTCAGTGTTCTACAGCATTGAGGTGCTGCAAACACTGACAAGCACTGCACATCCCATCACTCCCTCCATATGCTTATGGAAGGAGTCACAGCACACAGGGAGGTCCTCTTCCCTTCCCATGGGTAGAAGAGACCTCCCTAGGAGATCAATACAGCCTGGTTGCACATTGTAAAGGAGGGCACAAGCAGGGACGTGGTCAGGAGGACCTGGGTGCAGTGCCACAAACATTTCAATGATCTCAGTAGATCAGGAAACATTAGTACAAAGCCACACTCAACCTCATCCTGCTGTGCCTCTCATCACATCCCCATCACTCTGCCTTCCCTACCCTACTCCTGCACATCCTTACTCACACCAACTTAACTTGCACCTCCATCCATCCCTTTCTATCTACACTATCATATCCCCATCTCACTAGCCACTCCCCACACTCATCCTCATCCTAGTTCAATCATACCAACTAACAACACATAAGGGTAGGCACTTGGGTGTTTTATGCAATGTTCATGTAAAGTTTCTGTTAATGTGGTGTCAAACATTGAAACCTTTATTTTCAACACTTTACGTTTTTGGACAGATTTGTGTGAACCTTTGGAAGTGGCTTAGTGAGTTGCAGTGAATGGTGAGACATAACGGTACCCCCCACAATAGTCATGAGTGTGAAAGGAATGGCTTGGGCATTGTAGAGATGCTTTATGGTGCTGTTGTGGGGTGGTGCCAACCTGACACATCATGTGGCAGCCATATGGGTGTACAGCGTCAAGTGAAGTAAATCTGGCCATGGTGAGGCCATCCCTGGCCTCCCGGGCAGCAATGTGGTTGGGTGCTGATGCCCTCTGTCCTGTGCAGCATCAGTTGATTGCGGAGAAGGTTGGTGTCGGTGTTGATGTTGGTGCTGCTGGTGTGCCTGGTGATGCTGGTGTGCCTGGTGATGCTGGTATTGGGGCTGATCGTGGTGGGATTGTGAGGACCAAGGTGAGAGAGTTTCAAGGGCACCCATGCTGATGGAATAGATGCCAGGTGAAGTAGAGATGACAGAAGCAATCTGTCAATGGTGGGAGAGGTAATGAGGTCAGACTGGATGGAGACTTGTGTAAACATAGAAACATAGAAACATAGAATCTAGGAGCAGGAGTAGGCTTGCAGCATTCTGAATCTGTAGTGAAAATGCAATTTAGAGAAGCTAGTGGATAAGGGAACATTTCTCAATTAGCTTGGAGCTTTGACTTGACATTTGAAGCTGTCAACTCATCAGCTGATTCAATGGCGGTGACCTCCCGCCTCAGCTTCACAGACAAGGTCTAGGCACAGCATGAAACCGATGGCAACCTATCAAATCCAAAAAGCTGGGGAAAAAAACGTTGTTAAGTGACTGTAAACAAGCCACTAATGATTTTAATTGCCTCCCCAGCTGCTGTGTGTCGGGTCTGCTCAGCACTGATTCACCTAACATTTGGTAAAGGCGCGTGGCGGCGGGTTCACAGCGGGGTCCCGAGCCACTGGGGAAAAAAAACACTTTCCCACCCGACCCGCCACCGATCACGCCCGCTGACCCCTCGCAAAATCCAGCCCATAGTCTCAGGATAAGGGGTCGGCCATTTAGGACTGAGATGAGGAGAAATTTCTTCACTCAGAGGGTTGTGAATCTTTGAAATTCTCTACCCCAGAGGGCTGTGGAGGCTCAGTCGTTGAGTATATTCAAGACAGAGATCGATAGATTTTTAGACACTAAGGGAACCAAGGGATATGGGGATCGGGCGGGAAAGTGGAGTTGAGGTCGAAGATCAACCATGATCTTATTGAATGGCGGAGCAGGCTCGAGGGGCCGTGTTGCTTACTCCTGCTCCTAATGCTTATGTTCTTATTGCAACAGTGACTACACTTCAAAAAGTACTTCAAAAAGCGTTTTGGAATGTCCTAAGGTCATGAAAGGTGCTATAAAATGCAAGGAAAGAGGAATAATGGAATATGAACTTAAATTCCCTTGAGTATAGAAGATTAATGGGTGATGTAATTGAGGAGTTTAAGATGATTAAAGGAGTTGATAGGGTAGATAGAGAGAAACTATTTCCTCTGGGACAGAACAAGACGGAGCAGGCTCGAGGGGCCGAATGGCCTACTCCTGCACCGATTTCTTATGTAATGCCATCCAGCGCCTGATCGATGAAGATGCAGAATTGAATTGGGTGAGAGTGGACAACTTTGCCCTCCTCTTCTTTTGACGTCACGGACTGGGAAACCTGTGCTGCTTTATTTTTGATGTATTAAAAAGAAAACCATTGGCGGTATTTAACAGACTGCTTCTCAATACCTCGAAAGGGCCCAAATTCTCTCTCTGCCGAATTTGTTGATTCTCTTTGAAAGCGGATAAATTGTCCTCAGTATTTGTGTCTATCTTGTCACAACAAAGGATTTGTTTGTCGGAAGATTGTTACGGTTTGATGATAAGAATATTGTATGTATGTACAACCTGCTATAATGGCTGTCTAAAATGTACTTTTTGATTGTTGTCAGGAGGCACTTATGAAAGCCAGTGGAAGCAATGTAAACAGGTTTCCTCTGCACCTTTGAAAGCTCCATAATCTTACATAAAGCCACAATCTGCCCTACACATTCTTTACGAGAGAAAACTTCAGCATGCTCCCTTCTGATTACTCAACCAGCCTGCAAAGAATCCAATATATGGACAGCAGCAATCCAAACAACTACCCTAAGAGACACTGATATCAGTGAGATTCTTTGCTAGTTTTTGTTCTCACAGGTTGCTCTCAGTGAGTGAGGTCTCTTCAAGGTCAAGATGTCGCCACGATGATATTCCAGGTGATGAAAGTTCAGCGCCATGTCAACCCTCCATTGCAGACTGGGTGATCCACAATACTCCAGGGCAGTCTTGACGATTGACCGGCTCGTCTTGGCTCAATAATGGAACCTAGAGCTGTCAGTGGCTGGCTAGGATTCTTCTCATTAGATAACCGTGTTAAGCTGCACAGTTTTAGCTAGTTAAAACAGGGATGTCCTGCTGCAGTTGTACAGGGCCTTGGTGAGACCACACCTTGAGTATTGTGTGCAGTTTTGGTCGCCTTATCTGAGGAAGGATGTTCTTGCCATGGAGGGAGTTCAGCGAAGATTCACCAGGCTGATACCTGGGATGGCAGGAATGACATATGAGGAGAGATTGGGTCGATTGGGCTTATACTCGCTGGAGTATAGAAGAATGAGAGGGGATCTCATCGAAACATATAAAATTCTGACAGGTCTGGACAAACTAGATGCAGGAAGAATGTTCCCGATGGTCGGAGAGTCCAGAACCAGGGGTCATAATCTAAGGATAAGGGGTAAGCCATTTAGGACAGAAATTAGGAAGAATTTCTTCACTCAGAGAGTGGTGATCCTGTGGAATTCTCTATCACAGAAGGTAGTTGAGGCCAAGTCATTAAATATATTCAAGAATGAGTTAGATATATTTCTTAAAGCTAAAGGTATCAAGGGATATGGGGAGAAGGCAGGTACAGGGTACTGAGTTTGGATGATCAGCCATGATCTCATCGAATGGCGGAGCAGGCTCGAGGGGCCGAATGGCCTACTCCTGCTCCTATCTTCTATGTTTCTATGTAAACATCAGCAGTACCCTGTGCCACGCTCGATTGTCCCCTCTGCCTTGGCTCTGCCAAGCTGCAGAAACAGAAATTCTACCAATACTAATCCGTGTTGATCTTTAATCTCTACACGAGTAGTAGTTCCAATCCCATGTGCCCACCTTGCTCCCATACCCTTTTAATCCGCTTTCCTCCAACCCTCCATCCAACCTATGTTGAGATGCTCTCACTCAGATCGCGCATTCCACCCGTCGATCTGACTTCATTTCCCTAATGAGCCTCTCAGCCGCTAAAGATGCTTCAAAGGTCCTCTGCTCGCTCCAAAAAAGGTCTCCTTTTCAGAGTTACCTTAACAAGATCCTGCTTGATGGATCGTTTCAGTTCCAGCTTCAGTTCCCTTGTGACAAAGGCAATAAAATCATCGACCACCTCTTCCTCTATCGAGGTTGTCTCATCACACCGACCTGGTCCCAGGCTTCTTGTGGAGTGTGGCTGAACAGCTTGGCAATATCACTCGTAGCACAGAGGCCACCAGCCACCAACAGCAATAACAACTTGCATTTACATAGCGCCTTTAACATAGTAAAACATGCCCAAGGCGCTTCACAGGAGCGATTATCAAACAACGTTTGACACCGAGTCACATAAGGAGATATTAGGACATGTGACCAAAAGCTTGGTCAAAGGTAGGTTTTAAGGAGCGTCTTAAAGGAGGAGAGGTTTAGGGAGGGAATTCCAGAGCTTAGGGCCTCGGCAACAGAAGGCACGGCCGCCAATGGTGGAGCGATTAAAATCAGAGATACGCAGGAGGCCAGAATTGGAGGAGCGCAGTGATCTCGCTATGACATGGCAGTCAACTCTTGGTTATGAGGCCAGTGTCTTGCCCCAGGCAAGTAGAAGCTGCGGTCTCGATGAAGGAGGTGCAAAAGTCCCTAGCGACATCGGACCAGCCAATGGGAAACACACAGGACAAGTTTGGCTGTTTACAATCCTGTGTGAATGCCACGTAACTAGTGAACCTTAGAAAGGAGCAGAGAGCTCCACTG
This sequence comes from Squalus acanthias, assembly GCA_030390025.1. NCBI lineage: Eukaryota > Metazoa > Chordata > Chondrichthyes > Squaliformes > Squalidae > Squalus > Squalus acanthias. The sequence continues at coordinate 117,531,196 of CM059435.1, forward strand.
CTAGATAGAGATGAATTTGACAACCTAAAACTTAAATTTGGAGATGAGGCAGAACAAGTCTCCTATTCACCAGCAAGAGTAGAGGTTCTGTCATTGCACCAGAGAACAATTGTAAACTCAGAAATGTAAGTGTAGCTGGCTTGTCCAGTTCATAGGAAGGAAGGAAGGAAGGAAAGAAAGAAGGGAGGGAGGGAGGAAGGAAGGAAGGAAGAAAGGAAGAAAGGGAGGGAGTGAGGAAAGAAGGAAGGGAGGAAGGAAGGAAGGGAGGGAGCGAGGAAAGAAGAAGGAAGGAAGGGAGGGAGGGAGGAAGGAAGGAAGGGAGGAAAGGAGGGAGGAAGGAAAGAAGGAAGGGAGGGAGGGAAGAAAGAAGGGAGGGAGGGAGGAAGGAACATAGGAACAGGAGGAGGCCATTCAGCCCCTCAAGCCTGTTCCGCCATTCAATTAGATCATGATTGATCTGTACCTTAACTCCGTCAAACCCAGTTTTTTAAGTTAATGTTCAGCAAACCCACAGAATGCCCCAGTAATTTTCCTAACTCTCTCTTTCTTCCGTGTTTGGACGCTCAGTATCCTGATTATGTAATAGCAGAGGTTCAGTCAATGATCCAATCTCGGATAGTTCAGGGCTGCACTTGGTCAAGCAATACATAAATCCTGAAACCTCAATAACATTAAGAGAAAATGCTGCATTGATGTAGGTTCAGAGCAGACCTGAGTCCCTTGGGGAATCAGGCATTCTTTTTATTTGATAATATAATTCATGTTTGAAGATTGAGCTGCCTGTATTGAAGGAAATGTCATCATCTGTAATAGAGCCTGCAATTCAGTGGAGATTATAACATTAGATCAAGGACCTATGACATTTCATAAACATTTATTAAGCTCGAAGATGTTGTCCCTTTTTTATTAAAAAAGAGACAATGCTAAACTCTTTGTGGCAAATAGGATTAGTGAATTCATCAATACCTTTACTTGGGTGTTGGGCGTAAGGAATATTCTTCACGGCCAATTATAATGGAAAAAAAAGACAGACTTGCATTTCTGTAGCAACTTTCACAACCTCAGGACATCCCAAAGCGCTTCACAGTCAATGAGGTACTTTTTGAAGTGTGGTCACTGTTGTAATGTAGGAAGTGCAGCAGCCAATTTGCGCACAGCAAGCTCCCACAAACAGCAATGTGATAATCTGTTGTTAGTGACGTTGATTGAGGGATAAATATCAGGCAGGACACAGGGGAGAACTCCCCCTGCTCTTCTTCAAAATAGTGCCATGGGATCTTTTACGTCCACCTGAGAGGGCAGACGGGGCCTCGGTTTAACGTCTCATCCAAAAGACAGCACTTCTGACCGTGCAGCACTCCCTCAGTACTGCACTGGGAGTGTCAGCCTAATTTTTTGTGCTCAAGTCTCTGGAGCAGGACTCTGATCCCACTACCTTCTGACTCAGAGGCGAGGGTGCTGCCCACTGAGCCACAGCTGACACTAATAAAAAGAAAATCGAGCTCAGGATTTGAAGTAATTTTGGCTTGGCTGGTTTTACCCTTGAGTCAGAAGGTGGGCAAGTTAAGGCCCCATTCCCAAGTTTTGGACTCGTAATCTAAGGTTGACACTTCAGGGCAGTTCTCAGGGGGGTTGGTGCAATGTCGGAGGTGGTTGCTATACCTAGTCTGCCTGTTCAGTGGATATAAGAGGTCCCACGGCACTATTCGAAGTAGAGCAGGGAATTCCCTTGGGCATCTAGACCAACATGCCTCCCTTAACACTTGTAGGTTTCTCAGTAGCTTGGATTGGAGACTCTCAGACAGGGTGACGGGTTTCCGTGTACGTCAGACATCCAACTGACCCAAATAAAAATCTAGGATGCCTCTTCATGTGAACAGAAACCACAATCGTGCTCTGGAACACCAAGGTTCTGCATGTCTGTAACAGGATCCTATTCCCCAGCTTCGGAAGGCAGTTAGGAAAGCAAATGGTATGTTGGCCTTTATTACAAGAGGATTTGAGTATAACAGTAAAGACGTCTTACTGCAATTATATAGGGCCCGGGTGAGACCACGCCTGGAGTATTGTGCACAGTTTTGGTCTCCTTACCTAAGGAAGGATATACTTGCCATAGAGGGAGTGCAACGAAGGTTCACGAGATTGATTCCTGGAATGGGGGGATTGTCCTATGAGGAGAGATTGAGTAGACTAGGCCTATATTCTCTTGAGTTTAGAAGAATGAGAGGTGATCTCATTGAAACATACAAAATTCTTACAGGGCTTGACAGGGTAGATGCAGGGAGGATGTTTCCCCCTGGTTGGGGAGTCTAGAACCAGGGGTCACAGTCTCAGAATAAGGGGTCAGATATTTAGGACTGAGATGAGGAGAAATTTCTTCACTCAGAGGGCGGTGAATCTTTGGAATTCTCTGCCCCAGAGGGCTGTGGAGGCTCAGTCGTTGAGTATATTCAAGACAGAGATCGATCGATTTTTGAATATTAAGGGAATCAAGGGATATGGGGATCGGGCGGGAAAGTGGAGATAAGGTAGAAGATCAACCATGATCTTATTGAATGGCGGAGCAGGCTCGAGGGGCCAAATGGCCGACTCCTGCTCCTAGTTCTGATGTTCCAAGATGTGCTTTGAGGGGTCAAGGAGGAATTTTCCAGAGTATTTTATTCCCTTATTGGCCCTGGGCTTTTGCTTTGTTTTATTTGCCTCTCCCAGGAGATGACATGGGGGGGGGCGGTCAGTGGGGGGGTGGGGGGGGGGGGGGCTGGCGGTCAGTGGGGGGGCGGGGGGGGGGTGGGGGGGGGGGTGGCGGGGCTGGCGGTCAGTGGGGGGGGCTGGCGGTCAGTGGGGGGGTGGGGGGGGGGGCTGGCGGTCAGTGGGGGGGTGGGGGGGGGTGGGGGGGGGGGGTGGCGGGGCTGGCGGTCAGTGGGGGGGGCTGGCGGTCAGTGGGGGGGTGGGGGGGGGGCTGGCGGTCAGTGGGGGGGTGGGGGGGGGTGGGGGGGGGTGGGGGTGGGCTGGCGGTCAGTGGGGGGGGCTGGCGGTCAGTGTGGGGGGGGGCGGGGGGGGGGCTGGCGGTCAGTGGGGGGGTGGGGGGGGGTGGGGGGGGCGGGGGGGGGGCTGGCGGTCAGTGGGGGGGGCTGGCGGTCAGTGGGGGGGCGGGGCTGGCGGTCAGTGGGGGGGGCGGGGGGGCGGTCAGTGGGGCTGGCGGTCAGTGTGGGGGTGGGGGCGGGGGGGGGGGCTGGCGGTCAGTGTGGGGGGGGCGGGGGGGCGGTCAGTGGGGGGGGCGGTCAGTGGGGGGGGGCTGGCGGTCAGTGGGGGGGGGGCTGGCGGTCAGTGGGGGGGGCGGGGGGGGCGGTCAGTGGGGGGGCCGGTCAGTGGTGGGGGAAAGTGTTTAGTCATGATGCTCCGGCCATCATTACTGTGTGGGGCCAGCTTGATGAACCAGCTGGTCTTCTCCTGCCTTTCAATTCCGTAGGCTCGTTATGAGTTGCTGGTTTCTGAAACTGATCTCAGACACCGTTCTCTTTCTCCCCGCTCCCTTTTAGAGACAAGCAACACCACAAGGAAACCAGATTAACTGGTCATGAATCTCATCTGTGGGACCTTGCTGTGCACAAAATTAGCTGCTGTCCTTGCCTGACTGCTTTTCAGAAGTAATTCACTGGCTGTGAGGTGCTGATGTACTGAGGAGGTGATAAGACCCTATATAAATGTAAATTCTTACTAGCTGAAGCTGTATTCTGATCATGGAGAGGCGTGTACATGAGATGGGCTCATGACACATCGTACCTGATGACAAAGCACATACGATAGTCTAACAGGAATGGTGAGAATTCCTGTTGTTCAGCTGAGGAAACAGAGATATTAATTGATGTCTTAGTGCTAAATTATTGCTGCTCATGTCGGTGTCCCTTAGAGGATGAGACTGGGGAATTAATAATGGGAAACAGGGAAATGGCAGAGACTTTGAACAAATATTTTGCATCAGTCTTCATGGTAGAAGACCATCCCAATAATACATAATCAAGGTGTTATAGGGAGGGGGGAACTTAAAACAATCACTATCACTAAAGAAAAAGTATTCGGTAAAATAATGGGACTAAAGGTGGACAAGTCCCCTGGACCTGATGGCCTGCATCCTAGGGTCTTAAAAGAAGTGGCTGCAGAGAGTGGATGCATTGGTTGCAATCTACCAAAATTCCCTGGATTCTGGAGAGGCCCCAGCGGATTGGAAAACCGCAAATGTAACACCCCTATTTAAGAAGGGAGAGAGACAGAAAGCAGGAAACTATAGACCAGTTAGCCTAATATCTGTCATTGGGAAAATGCTGGAGTCCATTATTAAGGAAGCAGTAGCAGGACATTTAGAAAATCATAATACAGTCAAGCAGAGTCAGCATGGTTTTATGAAAGGGAAATCATGTTTGACAAATTTGCTGGAGTTCTTTGAGGATGTAACAAGCAGGGTGGACAAGGGTGAGCCAGTAGATGTCGGTATATTTGGATTTCCAGAAGGCATTCGATAAGGTGCCACATAAAAGGTTACTACACAAGATAAGAGCTCATGGGTTGGGGGTAATATATTAGCATGGATAGAGGATTGACTAACTAACAGAAAACAGAGTCGGGATAAATGGGTCATTTTCCGGTTGGCAAACTGTAACTAGTGGGGTGCCACAGGGATCAGTGCTGGGGCCTCAACTATTTACAATCTATATTAATGACTTGGATGAAGGGATCGAGTGTAATGTAGCCAAATTTGCTGATGATACAAAGATAGGTGGGAAAGCAAGTTGTGAGGAGGACACAAAGAATCTCCAAAGGGCTATAGACAGGCTAAGTGAGTGGGCAAACATTTGGCAGATGGAGTATAATGTGGGAAAGTGTGAGGTTATCCACTTTGGTAGGAAAAATAAAATAAAAAAGCAGGATTTTCCCAGATATTGATGTCCCTCTGAGTTAGTGCAGCATTTTGAGTCCTGTCACTGTGAGTAATATTATCCTTCCGTATAAATGCTTGGATTAAAGGATACGTGTATAACTGTGTGGAGTTGTATGGGTCTGTGTCTCCTGAATTATTTCCCATCAGTAACATCCTCAGATTGAGTAAGATGGTCCGAATTTCTTCAAGGCGCTTAACCTTGAAGATGTCACGTTTTTAAAGAATAAACTATTAAATTATGCTGGTCGTATTGTGGTGTTGGAGTGTTGCAGTCAAATAAAATGAAAGTAAGATTCATATCGCGCCTTTCATGACCTCAGGATGTCCCAAAGCATTTTACAGCCAATGAAGCACTTTTTGAAGTGTTGTAATAGAGGAAACGCGGCAGCCAATTTGTGCACAGCAAACAGCAATGTGATCATGACCAGATAATGTGTTATTTCTTAGTGTTCCTGGTTGAGGGTTAACTATTGGCCAGGACACCAAGGAGAACTGCCCTCCTCTTCTTCGTAATAGTGCCGTGGGATCTTTTACGTCCACCTGAGAGAGCAGACGGGGCCTCGGTTTAACGTCTTATCCGAAAGACGGCACCTCTGACAGTGCAGCCTAGATTATGTGCTCAGATCTCTGGAGTCTGCCCTCTCAGGTGGATGTAAAAGATACCACGGCACTATTCGAAGTAGAGCTTGGGAGTTCTCCCCAGTGTCCTGGCCAAAATCTAACCCTCAATCAACATCTAAAAACACATGATCTGGTCATTTATCTCATTGGCTGCTGCATTTTCTATATTGCAACAGTGACTACACTTCAGAAGTATTTCATTGGTTATAAAGCGCTTTGGGATGTCCTGATGTCATGAAAGGTGCTATAAAAATTAGTCCCACTCCCCTTGCTCTTTCCCCACAGCCCAGGACATTTTTCCTTTTCAAGTATTTATCCAATTACCTTTTGAAAGTTATTATTGAATCCGCTTCCACCGCCCTTTCAGGTAGTACATTCTAGATCAGCGGTTCCCAACCTGTGGTCCGCGGACCACCAGTGGTCTGCGAGGGTACTGCAGGTGGTCCGTGAAAAAAAAATTATGATAATGTAATAGGCAGCCATAGGCGATGTTAAAAATGTTTTAAATGGCTAGTGGTCCGCAAAAGCTTTTGATGACGATGTAGTGGTCCGCATAAAGGAAGAGGTTGGGAACCGCTGTTCTAGATCATAACAACTCGCTGCGTAAAAAAATGTTTCCTCATGTCGTCTCTGGTTCTTTTGCCAATCACCTTAAATCTGTGTCCCCTGGTTACCAACCCCCCTGCCACTGGAAACAGTTTCTCCTTATTTACTCTATCAAAATCGTTCAAGATCTTGAACACCTCTATCAAACCTCCCCTGCTCGAAGGAGAAAAGCTCCGGCTTCTCTAGTCTCTCCACATAACTTAAGTCTTTCATCCCTGGAACCATTCCAGTAAATCTCCTCCGCACATTCTCTAAGGCCTTGACATCCTCCCTAAAGTGCGGTGCGTAGAATTGAACACAATACTCCAGCTGGGGCCTAACCAGTGTTTTATAAAGATTCAGCAAAACTTCCTTTGGACTCTGTGCTTCTATTTATAAACCCAAGGATCCCGTCTGTCTTTTTAACAGCCTTCTCGACTTGTGGTCACTGAGCTCCATTGGCTCCTCTCCCCCCAATATGCTGAATTCAAAATCTTCAAAATAGTGCCGTGAGATCTTTAACGTCCATCTGAGAGGGCAGACGGGGCCTCGGTTTAACGTCTCATCCGAAAGACGGCACCTCCGACAGTGCAGCAGTCCCTCCGCACTGCACTGGGAGCGTCAGCCTGGATTATGTGCTCAAGTCTCATGAAATGGGACTCTGCAGCCAAAACCTTCTGCCTCAGAGGCAAGTGTGCTACCCATTGAGCCACGGCTGACCTGCTCCAGGTGTTTGGGGCTTGTCACCATTTTGCTTCTAGCTGGAAACGATAAATTGATCGGTACATTTGGCCGGTTTCTTGCTCACTTGCCTTGTTCATTGGTTAACATTTGCAACTTTATCACTGCAGAGATTCCCTCCTCAGCTGTTTTGGAACCACGAGGCGTGTAACCTGGGATTCTGACTTTATAGACTGCACAATTGGGTCTAGTTTCAAATGGGAATTTTATGTTGTGTGAGGAGAATGTGAGCTTGTGTGTCAAGCGCTTGATCCTGCGGAATTGCCTTTGATGAGCAATTCTTTTGGTCTTGTTGCAGGGAAAATGATATAGTCCCAAAAGATAGAAACATAGAAGCATAGAAGATAGGAGCAGGAGTAGGCCATTCAGCCCCTCGAGCCTGTTCCGCCATTCGATGAGATCATGGCTGATCATCCAAACTCAGTACCCTGTCCCTGCCTTCTCCCCATATCCCTTGATACCTTTAGCCTTAAGAAATATATCGAACTCCTTCTTGAATATATTTACTGACTTGGCCTCAACTGCCTTGTGTGGAGGCGAGCAGATAATACAGATGATGGCGATGGTTGATTGTAACAAGTAAAAATAAAACCTCTTTCAAGTCATAAGATGTGCTGAAGTGTCAGCTTGGCTCAGTTGGTCGCACTCTCACTGCTGAGTGAGAAAGTTGAGGGGCCAGGCTGCACCACGGATTAAGCACCTAATCTAGGCTGACATTTCAGTGCAGGACTGGGGGAGTGCTGCACTGTCGCAGGTGCCGTCTTCTATCTGAGACGTTAAAGTGAGGTCCGTCATCGACTCAGGTGGATGTAAAAGATCCCACGGCACTATTTGAAGAGCAGCGCGAGTTCTCCCCGCTGTCCTGGGCCAATATTTATCCCTCATCCAACATCACAAAAAAACAGATTGTCTGGTCATTATCACATTGCTGTTTGTGGGAGCTTGCTGTGCGCAAATTGGCTGCCGCGTTTCCTACATTACAACAGCGACTACACTTCAAAAGGCACTTCATTGACTGTAAAGCCCTTTGGGATGTCCTGAGATAGTGAAAGGCGCTATAGAAATGCAAGTCTTTCTTTCGGCAGAATTCTCCAGGTGTCCCTTAAGCTGCATCAAATTATCTCGTCATTCATTCATCTGTTGTTTATGGGACCTTGCTGTGCGCAAGTTAGCTGCTACATCTGTCTACATAATGACATAAGAACATAAGAAATAGGAGCAGGAGTCAGCCATTTGGCCCCTCGAGCCTGCTCTGCCATTCAATAAGATCATGGCTGACCTTCTACCTCAACTCCACTTTCCTGCACTATCCCCATATCCCTTGATTCCCTTAATGACAGCAAATGCCTTTCAACAATGTGATTACTTGCTTGTGAAGCACTTTTTGGATGTCCCGAGGATTTGACAACCGGCTGTATAAATGCAAATTATTCCTTTCTTCAAACATCCATACCCAGAAATGTGTTTCAAAGGGATATCGCAATTCAGAGTTTGTGTTTTGTGTGGGGCTGAGCCATAGATTCACAGCCATAAGAATCCAAACTTAATTCTCCACTGCTGCCTTTTAAAATTCTCATCCTTGTTTTCAAATCCCACCGTGGCCTGCCTACCTCTGTGACCTCCTCCAGCACCTAGAACCCTCTCAGATCTCTTCACTCCTCCAATTCTGGCCTCTTGCGCATCCCCGATTTTAATCGTGCCACCATTGGCGGCCGTGCCTTCAGCTGCCTGGGACCTAAGTTCTGGAATTCCCTCCATAAACCTCTCTGCCTCTCTTCCTCCCTCGCCTTTAAAATGCATCTAAAACCTACCTCTTTGACCAAACTTTTTGGTTACAGTGGCAGCTGTGGCTCAGTTTGGTAGCACACTCGCTCTCTGAGTCAGAAGGTTGTGCACACTAAAGCTAGGCTGACACTCCACTCCAGCGCAGTGCTGAGGGAGCGCTGCACTGTCGGAGGTGCCGTCTTTCGGATGAGACGTTAAACCGAGGCCCCGTCTGCTCTCTCAGGCGGACGTAAAAGATCCCACGGCACTATTTTGAAGAAGAGCAGGGGGAGTTATCCCCGGTGTCCTGGGCCAATATTTATCCCTCAATCAACATCACTAAAAACAGATTATCTGGTCATTATCACATTGCTGTTTGTGGGAGCTTGCTGTGCGCAAATTGGCCACCGCGTTTCCCACATTACAACAGTGACTACACTCCAAATAGTATTTCATTGGCTGTAAAGCGCTTTGAGACGTCCGGTGGTTGTGAAAGGCGCTATATAAATGCAAGTCTTTCTTTCTTTCTTTACCTGTCCTAATATCTCCTTATGTGTCTCTGATAACGCTCCTGTGCAGTGCCTTGGGATGTTTTACTACATTAAAGGCGCTTTATAAATTCAAGTCGTTGTGGTTTGACATTGATTTCTAGGACAATTTTGTTCATGGCTATCTCTGTAGGGCATAAACCATCATTTTAAAAATTGTTTTAAAAGCAAGTGCACCAATAAATGTAATGGAAAAGCAAAATACCGTGGATGCTGGAAATCTGAAATAAAAACAGAAAATGCTGGAAACACTCAGCGGGTCAGGCAGCATCTGCGGAGAGAGAAACAGAGTCAACGTTTCAGGTCGATGACCCTTCGTCAGAAATGTAATGGGACCTTCTTGTCAGCTTGCTGTTGAATTTGGCAGTTTGCTGGTTACTTGGTGGTGAAGACGGAGGTAATTGTTAGACTGCGTCCTTCGAGCAGAGAGCCTCGCCTGCCAGGAGCACACATCGTAAATTCACACACGCCCGTGGCACACGGTTGTCCGATCGCTCGTTTAAATGTTTGGCAAATTCCGTGCGTGTGCTCACGTCGCGCGCTCTCGTTAGCCGAGGCTCCCGGCTGGAATCCGAAGTCACGCCATTAAAAAAATACAAGAAAGACTTGCATTTATACAGCGCCTTTCACAACCTCCGGACGTCCCAAAGCGCTTCACAGCCAATGACGTACTTTGTTGAAGTGTAGTCACTGTTGAAATGTGGGAAACACAGCAGCCAATTTGCGCACAGCAAGCTCCCACAAACAGCAATGTGATAATGATCAGATAATCTGTTTTTAGTGATGTTGATTGAGGGATAAATATTGGCCAGGACGCCGGGGAGAAGTCCCCTGCTCTTCTTCGAAATAGTGGCTGTGGGATCTTTCATGTCCACCCGAGAGGGCAGATGGGGTCTCGGTTTAACGTCGCATCCGAAAGATGGCACCTCCGACAGTGCAGCACTCCCTCAGCACCGCACAAGAATGATTGGGGCCAATTGTTGTCATTATAATATAGGAATGATAATTGAGTATATGTTTTTGGCGAAATGGTTACAGAGGTTGAGGGCAATGACAGTAGCAACGACAGTAGCGAGGAAAGACAAGTTGGAGATGGGGCAATTGTTCAAAGGATGGCCTTTATGATCAGTGATGTTTTATTTCAACTTGCAGATGAAATTGAACGTAACCTTTTACTTTTAAACATAGATCTGCTTTGACGCTGTGCACTCAACAAAGCAAGGTCTTTTGGGATTTGCCAGGAAGGCTGAACAGTACAGAGATCTTGTAAAGATTCAATTACAAATATTTTCTGTGCTCACTTGCCTGGAACAGTGAGCTACAAGAGTTCGACTAATTAGAACTATGTGGCAAAAAATGCCTTTCTATGAAGGTCATCTTGTCTGTGAGACCCACCCTTTGCTCCCTCAACCCTTCACTCAACTCCCGATCACTCAACTCCCCTTCCTGGACCCTGTGTCAGGTGCTATCAACAATGATTCCCGCTCATCAGAACATTGTCCTTTTCCCTTTCAGAACTGCCGTCATTCACCGCCCACCCCTGAATAAAACCCAACCTTGACCATTCCATCTCCTCCAACAGCCGCTCCGTCTCCAGCCTCCCTTCCCCCTCCTCAAACGCGTTGTCACCTCCCATCTCTGGCCCCCTTCATGGGACTGCCCTTCTGAATGATGCCAACAAATATCTCCAACAATGGCTTCTCTTACTCCCTCCCCCCTACCCCCCACCGACAGTATCACCTCCGAAGTCCCACAATGACCAATCATCTTCCTGATCTACACGTTGCCCTTGGTGATATTATCCGCAAGCATGGGGTGAGCTTCTAAATGAATGCTGATGACACCCAGCTCTACCTCTCCACCAGGCCTCACGGACTTCGGCACTTGTCAGATTGCCTGTCCAACGTCAAATGATGGATAATTCCAATTTCTTCCAGCTCACCATCAGGCAGGCTGAAGCTGTCATCTTTGGCTGCTCGTGACACTGCTTGATCCTTCCAAACAGAGCTTGCACACAAGCAGAGCAGCATGCACGTAAGCGCGACTGTAAATGTCCCAGAAATAATCAAGTACATGAATAATCCTGTGTTCTTCGCCCACACTGGTTACAGAAATATCAACGCTGTTTATCTGTCCTTGTCCTCATTATGTTGGAAATAGAACAGCTGAGTATCAGGAAGGCAGAAAACATGTGAATATAAATGCAATATGTAATCAGAAAATATCACATTGTATAAATATAACCAACTATATTTATATATCATTAAAAATCTCATGCTTCTTGTTCACAGACTGTCTTGGTTTCTCCACTTAACTGAGCATTAATCAATGGAAACAGCATTTGCAACATAACAAGGACATAAGAAGTTGATTAAACGTCCCACATAGTACTTTCAGAATTTGTAATACTTGTAACAATCAGAGAATCATAGAAATTTACGGCACAGAAGGAGGCCATTCGGCCCATCGTGTCTGTGCCGGCCGACAAAGAGCCATCCAGCCCAATCCCACTGTCCAGCTCTTGGTCCGGAGCCCTGTAGGTTACGGCACTTCAAGTGCATATCCAAGTACTTTTTAAATGTGATGAGGGTTTCTGCCTCTACCACCCTTTCAGGCAGTGAGTTCCAGACCCCCACCACCCTCTGGGTGAAAACATTTCTCCTCAACTCCCCTCAAATCCTTCTATCAATTACTTTAAATCTATGACCCCTGGTTATTGACCCTCTGCTAAGGGAAATATGTCCTTCCTATCCACTCTATCTAGGCCCCTCATAATTTTATACACCTCAATCAAGTCTCCCCTCAGCCTCCTCTGTTCCAAAGAAAACAACCCCAGCCTCTCCAATCGTTCCTCATAGCTAAAATTCTCCAGTCCTGACAATGTCCTAGTAAATCTCCTCCTGCATCCTCTCTAGTGCAATCACATCCTTCCTGTAATGTGGTGACCAGAACTGCACGCAGTACTCTAGCTGCGGCCTAACTAGTGTTTGAGTGTTTTCCATCAGAGGCCTGTGCCTATGTGAGAAGCCTGCGTCCTTAGTTCATGAATACTCCCAAACCTAGAAGGATATTTTAGGGCAGGTTGAAGCAAGTTGGGGAGGAGGCTCGTGTGGAACATGAACACCAGAATAGAGTTGTTGGGCCGAATGGCCTGTTTCTGTGCTGTAAATTCTACGTCAACCAATTACTGTCCGGTGAGGAGGCTCAAATAGGCAGAGCACAACTCCCAGCACGTAACTGTGTGTAAAGCCTTCAGAAAGTTTTAATAATTTACAGTTAATTCACACAGTGTACCAGGACTTGCTGTTTGTAAGGCCTGTCCCATCTTATAGAATCATAGAATGTTACAGCCCAGAAGGAGGCCATTCGGCCCATCGTGCCTGTGCCGGCTCTTTGAAAGAGCTCTCCAATTAGTTCCACTCCCCCCTGCTCTTTCCCCACAGCCCAGCAAATTCTTTCCCTTCAAGTGTTTATCCAGTTCTCTTTTGAATGTTGCCATTGAATCTGCTTCCACCGCCCTTTCAGGCAGCACATTCCAGATCACAACAACTCGCTGCGTAAAATAATGTTTCCTCAGGTCACCTCTGGTTCATTTGCCAATCACCTTAAATCTGTGTCCTCTGGTTACCAACCCTCCTGATGGAAAATTACTGAGAAGATAAACCTCCAGGGAAACCATTTCTAGGATAGTGAAAATTATTGGAGGGATTTTTTTGGATGAAATTTTGAAGACAAGGCCAAGCTTGAATGCTTCAACTTTTTGGGGAGAATTTTCCTGAAAGACGTTTTGGAGTAGAATGTTTTTTAAGGTTGGTTAAGGAAACAGCTTCTAAAAATGTAATCTAGATATGATTAAACGGCTTGTGCAGAAGGAGAGCCATGTTCGCAATCTCTAACTAGAATAAATCACCTGGGACCCACTCTGACCTGTTGTCAAAAGTTATTTACAGCACACCATTGTTGTTTGTGGATCCTTGCTGTGCACAAATTGATATAACTGCAGCCTCTTTCGAGGCCGCAAAGGAATATCGGACAACACCAATCACCCTCCTGATGTTCATCAAATGTCATTCCTTTATAAACCCTGTATGACTTGTGTGTAAAAGGCAGGGCTTTTGTTCCACCAATCTTCTGTCTTAGGCAGAAACTTAGAATCATAGAATGGTTACAGCACGGAAGAAGGCCTTTCAGTCCGTCGAGCCCGTGCCGGCTCTCAGCAAGAGCACTTCAGCTAGTCCCACTCCCCCGCCCTTTCCCCGTAGCCCTGCAATTTATTTTCCTTCAGCTACTTATCCAACTCCCATTTGAAAGCTGTGATTGAATCTGCCTCCACCACCCTTTCAGGCAGTGCATTCCAGATCTTAACCACTCGCTGCGTAAAAAAGATTTTTCTTACGTCGCCTTTGGTTCTTTTGCCAATCACCTTAAATCTGTGTCCTCTGGTTCTCGGCCCTTCTGCCTATGGGAACAGTTTCCCTCTATCTGCCATGTCCAGACCCCTCATGATTTTGAACACCTCTATCAAATCTCCTCTCAATATTCTCTGCTCCAAGGAGAACAACCCCAGCTTCTCCAGTCTATCAATGTAACTGAAGTCCCTCATTCCTGGAATCATTCTCGTAAATCTTTTCTGCACCCTCTCTAAGACCTTCACATCCTTCCTAAAGTGCGGTGCCCAGAATTGGACACAATACTCCAGTTGAGGCCAAACCAGTGTTTTATACAGGTTCATCATAATTTCCACACTTTTGTACTCTATACCTCTGTTTATGAAGTCCAGGATCCCGTAAGCCTTTTTAACTGCTTTCTCAACCTGCCCTGCCACCTTCAACGATTTATGCACACATACCCCCAGGTCTAAACTTGAGTAAAGACGTTTTGGAGTAGTATGTTTTTTAAGGTTGGTTAAGGAAACAGCTTCTAAAAATGTAATCGAGATATGATTAAACGGCCTGTGCAGAAGGAGAGCCATGTTCACAATCTCTAACTTGAATAAATCACCTGGGACCCACTCTGACCTGTGGTTTAACAAGTCTGGACGGATTACAAGCCTTCTGTTGCCTTCTCCAGACAGATTCAGCACCACTTTATCCTTGTCATCTTGAATAGGCTGAGGAATCTTGGCAGGTAATTCTCTAGTTCAGTGCGAGGGTGGAACTGATGAGTATGTTGTAGCCAGAGTCATATGGGCTAGAAATTCGTTATAGCCAAGGAATGGGCAGTGTTTAGACTGAAAATAGTGAATTAGCGCCAGGTGCAAATCGTCTAGACTGTACACAAAATTCGTCCTCACTCCTCATTAAAATGATTGGAGCCATAAATCTAGTCTAAAAATCCAAGCTCATTGGCGTTACACTGAAAAGATGTGTAGTCTAAACGCAAGTAATGATTGCCACAGGCTTTTTTCACTGCTTAAAGGGGAGGTTCATTGATGCTGCAGCATCTCATTCTCAGCATTGTTGGGTGTGCAGCTGCCTCAACAACCATAAGAAGAAGGACAAAGAGAAGGAGCATTTATTTACAAATGCTGATGGCAGATCGCCGCCCCAGGGAGAGAGCCCAGGGTTTTCCGAGGAAGCTTTGGAGGCATTGGTTTTAGCGGTGTAAAGAAGGCGGGTGGTCCTGTACCAACTGGCAGGAGGCCCTCGCCACAAGTCTGCCGGACTATGTGGAGGGAGGTGGCACACCACATCATGGGCAGCACTGTGGTCCCCAGGACCCACACACAGTGCAGGAGGAAGTTTAATGAGCTCACACGGGTGGTCAGGGTGAGTGAAGGCTTCAACAAATGCTACAAAGCACCATCTGTACCGCAAGCTTCACACACTGCTCAATGCACCACTACCCCAGTGCTCACCCACCAACAATCTTTACCTAGCAATACTCACACCCCCATCTCACACAATGACAGCTATTCAACTATGGCAGGCACAAGGATCATTAGTTATTAGAATGCATGTGATATGTGTGATATGCTTATAGATACATTTATTAATTGTGTTTGGAATATTTTGTGGTCTCTCTCATTTCACCTTTGCGCTCAGGAGGACGCTGTGATGTGACATGACACAGGAATGGTATGATGGGGATGTGGTGAGCAACGGGGATCTGGGGTTTCATTCATTCAATTTGGAGTCTGACGAGCCAATCACGGACTGCCCGTCCGGATGCCCGTTTGTCCGGCTGCCTCCTCCCTCCCTCCTGTTCCTTATCTTCTTCCTCCTTGTCTTCTTCCTCCTTGTCTTCTTTCTCCTTGTCTACTTCCTCCTCCCTCCATGCACATGTTCCCGTCTTCCTCGTTGCCTCCGCTCCCTCCACCATAGATCCTAGAGGGCGAGGTGGACTGCCAGTACAGCCCCCATGACTTTTAGCAAGTGTTGTAGGTTGAATCTTTCAAGAATAAATTTTACAGTTTTCTACTTGCCACAACACTCCTGATAACAAAGAACCATCAAATCACGAAATAATACTGTTGCAATATCAAGAACTAACACACAGGCACTGAAACTTCACTAGCCTGTCAGCTGCGAGTAGTTGGGGCTGATCCCTTTAAATAACGTCCCTGGAGCCGGCTTCCTGGTGCTGCACACCAGCTCTCCCTATCGTTGTTAACTCCAGGTGGTGAGGTAAGTGGCGAGAAGCAATTTGGCAGATCGGGCATTCAGTGAGCATTGCACACTCACTGACGTCACGATCTCCCTGGCGTTGAAGTCCCTGGCGATTGCTGTTACCGGCAGCGCTATGGGGGGAGGGGGGGTTCCCGATTTGCCGTGCATCACTGGATTCGACAGGAGCTGTTGTTACAGCTCTCAATGCCGCATTAACGCCATCTACTGGCACTAACGGGTGGCGCTAAGGGGACAAATTTTTCCCCCATGGTCTTGTGGCTACGGACCACTAAATTTTTCCATTTATGCAACTTCCAGACCAATATCCTCTCAGGGATAATAAAATATTATCGTTTAGTGAAATGCAGTCAACCATCTACCTTACTCGAAAGCCAGGTATTCTGCAAAGGGTGGTGGAAGCAGAGTCAATAATAACTTTCAAAAGGGAATTGGATAAATACTCAAAGGGGAAAAATTTGCAGGGCTACGGGCAATATTTCCTCTAAGCTGCGTGGCTGCGCGGCCTCGCAGTAATGGGAAAGGTCCCACGCAGGCTGCTCACCGACTTTTACATTGTGGATACCGCGCATGCACTGAAATTTAAAGGGACTGCGCATTAAAAGAAACAGGCCGCGCAGAACAAAGCGCAGCTTAGCGGGAACATTGGCGCTGGGGAAAGATCAGGGGGAGTGAGACTCATTGGATAGCTCTTTCAAAGAGTCGGCACAGGTACTGTGTGCAGTTTTGTTCTCCTTACCTAAGAAAGGATATACTTGCCATAGAGGGAGTGCAGCGAAGGTTCACCAGACTGATTCCTGGGATGGCAGGACTGTCGTATGAGGAGAGATTGGGTCGACTAGGCCTGTATTCACTAGAGTTTAGAAGAATGAGAGGGGATCTCATTGAAACGTATAAAATTCTGACAGGGCTAGACAGTCTGGATGCAGGGAGGATGTTTCCCCGGGCTGGAGGGTCTAGAACGAGGGGTCACAGTCTCAGGATACGGGGTAGGACATTTAGGACTGAGATGAGGAGAAATTTCTTCACTCAGAGGGTGGTGAACCTGTGAATTCTCTACCACCAAAGGCTGTGGAGGCCAAGTCACTGAATATATTTAAGAAGGAGATAGAGAGATTTCTAGAAGCAAAAGGCGTCAAGGGGTATGGGGAGAGAGCGGGAATATGGCATTGAGATAGAGGATCAGCCATGATCATATTGAATGGCGGCGCAGGCTCGAAGGGCCGAATGGCCTACTCCTGCTCCTATTTTTCTATGTTTGTATGTTTCTAGGCACGATAGGCTGAATAGCCTCCTTCTGTGCTGTATCATTCTATGATTGAGTTCCCACCATGATTTAACTAATTCCTGCCTTATGCCGCCCACGCACATTTTGTTGTGCTTTTCCCCAAGTTTTTTGACAACTCTCATCCATCTCCATTTGCCTGGCTGTTGCAGTCCACTTCTCCCTTGAGGAGAAGGCAACAAACTGACCAAGTATGTACGGCTTGCTTTTTTCCCCACATAGTATTGCCCCATCGATTTGATTAGGATACCATGTGGCACCGGAGCCGGGAAAGCACGAAAAAACCAGGAGTGCCAAGCTGCACTATACAAAATGGCGGCATTGACTGCCTGCATTCCTCAGTACAGGTGGAATCTCTGTTCATAGAAAGGATCCCCCCCCCCCCAACCCCCAACACATCAGGAAGAGTGGGCAGGCGCCATTGTCACTTTGACTGCACGTGTCGTTATTTTAGAACATAAGAATTAGGAGCAGGAGTCGGCCATACGGCCCCTCGAGCCTACACCGCCATTCAGTAAGATCATGGCTGATCATCGATCTCAACTCCACTTTCCCACCTAATCCCCATATCCCTTGATTCCCCTAGAGTCCAAAAATCTATCGGTAATTGGCGGGGAGATCGGAAACAGAGCGGGGATAAAGGGAATGCTCTCTGATTGGCGGGATGTGACCAATGTTCCCTCATTTTTTTTTCGTGGGCAGCCCATTCAAATTTTCACGCATGCTCGGTTTCTTCCTTTTAAAAGCTGGTGTGTGGCCTGCGCGGGACCTCGAGACCGCTGCGCAGCTTAGTGTGAACACTGGATGTAACCAGTAATGTTCCCCAGAAAGCTGTACTGGGGCCTCAGCTTTTCACCATGTATATGAATGACTTGGATGAAGGAAGAGAGTTAGATATCCTACTGTGCAGATGACACTAGGACAGGAGGCACAGTAAGTTGTGTCGAGCACTATCCAGTGAACCGTGCTGGAAAGTGCAGGTGGGGCAGGAGAATCTTTTCTAAACGAGCCAGGTAGGAGGGAAGACAAGGAGGAGGTGGGGGAAAGAACGAGCATGAGAAAAGAGGTACTTTTGCTCTTCTAACATCTGTGTGTCCAGAGAGCTGGGGACAGTGGATAACACACCCTCGCAACCCGTGATAGTCGTATGAAGGCTACAGGAGAATGAAGAACTGAATTTTAGGTTAAGCGCCGTGCTATTACAAACTCAGGAACATTAGGAACAGGAGGAGGCCATTCAGCCCCTTGGGCCTGCCCTGCCATTTGATTGGATCATGGCTGATCTGTACCTCAACTCCATTTACTCACCAAAATATAAATGCAAGTTCTTTCTTTCTTTCTTTCTCTCTCTCTCTTTCTTTCTTTCTCTCCCTCTTTCTTTCTCCTCGATCAGATCATCCCTCATTCTTCTAAACGCCAGGGAATACAAGGCGGGTCTATGCCACCAGCACTCCGCTCCCCTGCCCAATCGCAGGTCTCGTGCTGCTGCTGGCGGCCACCCGAAGCAACCCGTTGGAATCGCGAGGGCTGGCCACTGGCGGCTGGGTTGACCATTGGCCACGCAAGACCTGCGCGCCCGGGAGCACGTGGCACTAACACAGGACTCGTAGAGTTCAAGAGCAGCGTACCGCAATGAAAATAATTGAAGTTGAAAGCTGGGGATTGTAGCATTCCCTGTTAAAGTTATTGTTTTATGCAAATCCCCACTGAAAGCAATTTTCAGGAATAATTTGTATACAACGGGGATTTGCATACTAATCGTCGGTTTAACACTGAGGGCTGCATAAAGCATTGGAACGTAGAGCAGGGATTTGCATGTATCTGAGGTGCATACAAGTGGAGTTAACTCCATCTAATTATTAATATTTGTGCCAACATTCCCAAAATAGTTCATTTACCAAATAATTTTATTTAACTGCAGATATGTGGATGATCAATAAGAACATAAGAAATAGGAGCAGGATTCGGCTATATGGCCCCTTGAGCCTGCTCCGCCATTCAATAAGATCATGGCTGATCATCGACCTCAACTCCACTTCCCCGCCCGATCTCCATATCCCTTGATTCCCTTCATGTCCAAAAATCTGTCTACCTCAGCCTTGAATATACTCAACGACTGAGCATCCACAGCCCTCTGGGGCAAAGAATTCCAAAGATTCACAACCCTCTGAGTGAAGAAATTCCTCCTCATCTCAGTCTTAAAATGCTGACCCCCTGATCCTGAGACTATGCCCCCTAGTTCTAGACACTCCAGCCAGGGAAAAGAATCTCTCAGCATCTATCCTGTCAATCCCCCTCAGAATTTTATATATTTCAATGAGATCACCTCTCATTCTTCTAAACTCCAGAGAGTATAGGCCCAATCGACTCAGTCCTTGCTCATCGGACAACCCTCTCATCCCAGGAATCCAGCGCAATCCTGGTTGGCCTCCCACATTCTACCCTACGTAAACTTGAGGTCATCCAAAACTCGGCTGCCTGTGTCCTAACTCGCACCAAGTCCCGTTCACCCATCACCCCTGTGCTCGCTGACCTCCATTGGCTCCCGGTTAAGCAACGCCTCGATTTCAAAATTCTCATCCTTGTTTTCAAATCCCTCCATGGCCCCGCCCCCTCCCTATCTCTGTAATCTCTTTCAGCTCCACAACCCCCCCCTCCCCCTCTGAGATATCTGCGCTCCTCAAATTCTGCCCTCTTGAGCATTCCTGATTATAATCGCTCAACCATCGGTGGCCGTGCCTTCAGCTGCCTAGGCCCTAAGCTCTGGAATTCCCTGCCTAAACCTCTCCGCCTCTCTACCTCTCTTTCCTCCTTTAAGACACTCCTTAAAACCTACCTCTTTCTGCCTTAATTTCTTCTGACATGGCTCGGTGTCAAATTTTTGACTTATAACACTCCTGTAAAGTGCTGTGGGACTACGTTAAAGGGGCTATATAAATACAAGTTTTTGTTGTTGAATCAATCTAGTGAACCTCTTAGACCTACAGACAATCAGGAATCTTTGGACTGGTTGGGCCTGTTTCTGTGTTGTAACTTCTATGATCTGTACCTGCTGAATTGGATAATCTTGCACAGCTGAAAGTGGTCAGCCAGTCCATACTCTTTTGATTAAACAAATTGACTGTAACTTAAGAAAACTTTAAATAAAACTTAACAAATTAAATTAAGATTTTGTTGGCCGGGGTGATGATGCACTCCAGTCCCCGCGGCGCCCACCAGTCGCGGAAGGCCTCAAGTGTGCCGGCGGACACTGCGTGCTCCATCTCCAGGGCCACCCGGGCGCGAACATAGCCGCGGAAGAGAGGCAGGCAATCGGGCCGTACGACCCCCTCGACCGCCCGCTGCCTGAACCTGTTCATGGCGATCTTCGCCAGGGTCAGCCAGTCCACACCTGCAGTGCACTGATGCTCATTGTCACACTTCTCCATCAATTAACAAGCTGCTTAATCACCGGTTGTTCTGAACGGGCCATAAATAGCCATTACAACGAGGACATTGGAACGGCTGCTCGCAGCACTCAAAAGCCCTTGGCTTGCTTGGTTGCTCCACCAGCTGGTTTGATGGCATCAGGGGGACTTTTAACTGGAGGGCCACTGAGTTCAAGTGTTGATGCCTGGACATGGATCACTGAGTATATTAACACTGGCTCAGGCACCCAGAGCCCATGGAGGGATGTGAGGGAGAAGTAATTGGACTTGAGGACTGTCTTGAAGGTAATGTGGCAGTGGAGCTGGAATTGCTATAGCCTTTACCGTACACTGTATTCGCATGTATCCACATGATAGTTTAAGACATTGCAAAAGATGTTGTTCGAATAATTAGCCCTTTACTGACACAGATATAATTGTGTAAAGATATACCAATGAAGGTGGTACTTTTATTTTTTTAAAAGGGGGGGAAAAAGAGGCCTCCAATTGTTGATATTATCCACGCCCTATTAATACCAGAATAAAAGAACCTGCATTTATATAGCACCTTTCACAGCCTCCCAAAGCACTTCACTACCCATTAAGTATTTTTTGAAGTGCAGTCACTGTTGTAATGCAGGAAACATGGCAGCCAATTTGTGCACAGCAAGCTCCCACAAACCGTGATGTGCTAAATGACCAGATCATCTGTTTTTTTTAGTGATACAAAAGCAAAATACTGCGGATGCTGGAAATCTGAAATAAAAACAGAAAATGCTGGAAATACTCAGCAGGTCAGGCAGCATCTGTGGAGAGAGAAACAGAGTTAACGTTTCAGGTCGATGACCCTTCGTCAGAACTGGCAAAAGTTGGAGATGGAACAGGGTTTTTAAGCAAGTGTAGGGGCAGGGAGAGGGGGGAGGGGAGGAAAGAACAAAAGGGAAGGTCTGTGATAGGATGGAAGGCAGGAGAGATTGAGAGACAAAAGGGACGATGGTGCAAGGCAAAAGGAGATGGTAATGGGACAAGTTAAGAAACAAAAGATGACTCCAGAACACCGGCGAGAACTCCCCTGCTCTTCTTCAAAATAGTGCCACGGGATCGTTTACGTCCACCTGAGAGGGCAGCCGGGGCTTCAGTTTAACATCTCATCCGAAAGACGGTACCTCCGACAGTGCAGCACTAGAGTGTCAGCTTAGGTTATATGTTCAAGTCTCTGGAGTGGGACTCGAACCCACAACCTCCTGCCTCAGATGTGAGAGTGCTATCTCCACTGAGCCATGGATGACCCTTTATTGCAACAGCATTTGAGTCTTGCAGACCAGAACCTGGAAGTGATGACTCCAGGTGGTAACCAGGTCTGTAGTAATCACGTGTTAACCGTCAGTGCTTCACACTGATGAGGGTTCGGTGTGTCCAATATGTACTTGCTGACAAAAATCCTGCTCCCCTCAGCGCCACTCTTACTTAAGTCTGTCTCCCAGTACGAAGCCTGTGCAATCGCCTGTTTTCACACGTCGGAGGCTTACAGTCGGGGGCATTCTAGATTACCAGGTGTCTGGGGTGTGGCCCTACTTTTTATTGTTGAACCTGTTGTTCAGCATTGACTTGTTTTCTAAGTGGACCTGTGAGTAAGTGTTTGCGGGGGGTGGGGGAGGGGATGCGGTGGGGCAAGATTAGAGAGGGAGATAGAAGGCGGTTGTGGGAGGGGAGGATATAGGAGATGGGGTGGGGATATAGGAGGCGGAGGTGTGAGGGAGATGTGCAACAGTTGAAGTGCTCTAGCTTTATGCTACCAACTGCTGCTTCACAAGGCTCACCTGGAACGCATTGCTTTCCAAGGCAATGGTGAATTAACAGTGTCCTAATATCACATTTTGTACGTGCTCTACTGGTCATGGCGATGGGTTTGAATGCATCCAGCCCATGACCTATGACCTTGCCTCTAATGGTTAAGGTCACACCCAAGGGGGGAAGGGGGTGGGGGGGGGGGTTCAAAATATTCGGTTTTAACGGCAAAACACTGTCTGATGTGCCTTTCCAGCTCATGGGCTGACCGTCCAGTCCATGGAGCCCAGTGAGATGACATGATTGAAGATTGCTGTCAATGAAATGCATTTTTGAGATTTGTTTAATGTGTTTCCATGTGTCGAAATTCCCAAATACAGGAATAAGAGAACTCTCCTGAGAGCGATCATCATGCTTTGAGAACCCTCTTTTGGTTGTTGATGGCATTTGTCATTTTCTTTTAATTGATTGATGTTTGGTGCTATTGATCGATTTATAGGCCCTAGTTTCCCAACTAGCCAGTTGTTGCTGTTTAAAGTACTGACAGCATCTTCGACTTCTGTGACAGTCTACCTGACAAGTTTTGCAAGTCGCAGTTCAAGTTTAGCAATGAGCGTCATTTGCATAGATCAGCACAAATGACCATCTGTTGCCCATGTTTAGCATATATTATTTATGTTTGCTTTGCACTTTTTTAATGAACCTTTTGCTCTTGGCGGGGATATTCTGCATCTACTGACATTGTCAGAATATTTTTTTTACACCCCCAGCACCATAATCGTGAGAGCCTCCCGATTGATTATCTATGTACTTCATCAATCAAGATACAAGCTTGAGACAAGTCCATGTTGATTTGCCTCCGACTATAAAGTTTCGCTCTGTCTTGAGGAATGTTGTGCTCTGGTCCTTCTCTTATGGGGGGTAGATTTTAAGCTTGTCACATGGGGGTAGATCTTGACTTTGTACTCGCACCAATCCTCTTAGCCCATCACCCCCCGCGCCCCCCCCCCCCCGCCCCCGTGCTCGCTGACCTACATTGGCTCCTGGTCCAGCAGTGTCTCAATTTTAAATTTCTCATCCTTGTTTTCAAAACCCTCCATGGCCTCGCCCCTCCCTATCTATGTAATCTCCTCCAGCCCTACACCCCTCCGAGACCTCTGCTCCTCCAAATCTGTCCTCTTGCGCATCCGCGATTTTAATCGCTCCACTATTGATGGCATTAATCTCGGATGCTGGAAATCTGAAATCTAAAATAAAAACAGGAAATACTCAGCAGGTCAGGTAGCATCTGTGGAGAGAGAAACAGAGTTAACGTTTCAGTTCGATGGCCTTTCATCATATTCCATAATCTTTGGAATTCCCTTCCTAAACACCTCCACCTCTCTCCTCCTTCACTACGCTCCATAGAACCTACTTCTCTGACCATACTTTAGGTCACCTGACTTTATATCATCTTGTGTGGCTCGGCTTCAATTTTTGGTTTGGTAACGCTCCTGTGAAGCGCCTTGGGACGCTTTACTACATTAAAGGCGCTGTATAAATGTAAGTTGTTTGTGTCATGATGTAAAATGGGTGACAAATCGGGAGAGATGTAACACAGGCTGCCGACCCGCTATCGCCCATTTTACCCAATGCACAAAGTCAAGATCTATCCCATTGCATCCACAATGCCAGTTTTAGACCAGGGTTGCAAGTGGACAATCTGCCCCATAGTCTGTTTGAACTTGCAACCTGAGCCAATGGAAACTGCAATGTCAAAAAGATTTGTGTCTTCCTGCCCTAGAGTCCAATGTGCTGGTTCCAGCAATGTGCTACTCCATTCTGCCTTATCAGCACCAATTATTCAGATTACATGCTAGTGGCAGGTTTAGAAAGGAGCCTGGATATCCCTGGGAGAGAACTGGAGTAGACTGAGACCGGAAACTGTTGGCACGTCAGACTTCCTTTAATAAATTTTTTTTTTTTTTTTTACTGTCCTTGAAATTCCCCTCCCCCACTGCACGTCAATGGGGCTTGTCTGGGTGAGGTCCCAATCAAGCCTGAGAATTTCCCCCTTTTATGCTCTCTGTAGGCATCACTGGAACCTGTGCCAACTGAGAGGGCGTGTGTCCCCATTGAGGGCCTTGGGGTTGCCAACGTTTGCTTAGGGAAAGGTCCTGGAAGGGATTGATGCTGTGCCAGTGGAGTGGACCTCTAGGTATTTTGGGGCCACTTGCAACTCCAAGGACAGCTTCCTCTGGTGGCCAGTTTAAAAAGAAATATACATCAAGTAAAGTTGGCTTCGAGCCCCCGCCTCCAATAATCTTCACCCCTTTCCTCCTGAAGGTGACCCAGAGATGAAACCCAAAAACCCGTGTGGCTCATTTCAGCACCATATCATGCATTTATCCCTTGGAGCCACGTGTTTTGTGTGGTCATCCCCTTGTAGATTTGGGGGAAATTTAAAATCTGTTCCACAGCAACTTCTTTGATTTTTTTTTTCCCAGGGCACGGAGCAGCCCTGGTTAGAACTGGGAGAACCTTGTGGCTTTGAAGGATCCCTGGGCTCGCGATCTTAATCGCTCCACCATTGGCGGCCCTGCCTTCAGCTGCCTAGGCCCTAAGCTCTGGAATTCCCTCCCTAAACCTTTCCCCTTCTCTCTACCTCTCTCCCCTCCTTTTATGATGCTCCTTAAAACCTACCTCTTTGAGCAAGCTGTTGGTCACCTGCCCTAATATCTCTTTATCTGGCTCGGTGCCAACCTTTATTTGTTAACGCTCCTGTGAAGCGCCTTGGGACATGTTGCTACGTTAAAGGCGCTGTATAAATGCAAGTTGTTGTGTTCGATCAGATAGATTATGGTCGGCTGAAGGCCAGCAAAGATGCTCCTTTATTGGTATTGGTGAGACCGCACCTGGAATACTGCATACAGTTTTGGTGTCCTTACTTAAGGAAAGACATCCTTGCTCTCGAGGCAGTGCAAAAAAGGTTCACTCGGTTAATCCCGGGGATGAGGGGGTGGTCATATGAGGAGAGGTTGGGTAGATTGGGACTCTACTCATTGGAGTTCAGAAGAATGAGAGGCGATCTTATTGAAACATATAAGATTGTGAAGGGGTTGGATCGGGTGGATGCGGGGAGGATGTTCCCGATGACGGGTGAGACGAGAACTAGGGGACATAGTCTTAGAATAAGGGGCTGCTCTTTCAAAACTGAGATGAGGAGGAACTACTTCACTCAGAGGGTGGTAGGTCCATGGAATATGCTGCCACAAAAAGCTGTAGAAGCTACAACATTAATTAAATTTAAAACAGAAATAGACAGTTTCCTGGAAGTAAAGGGCATTAAGGGTTACGGGGAGCGGGCAGGAATTTGGACATGAGTCTAGGTTCGGATCGGTCATGGCCCTGTGGGTAGTGGAGCGGGCCCAGGGACCGTGTAGCCGGATTCTGCTCCTATTTCGTGTGTACAATTCTGTTAGATGCAGGAGATGGTTCTATGATAGATAGTAGATTGGCGGTTAGGATCAGATCAGCCATGATCTTATTGAATGGCAGAGCAGGCTCGAGGGGCCGATTGGCCTACTCCTGCTCCTATTTCTTATGTTCTTATGTTCTTATGTTCTTTAAACCCTATACATGGAATACTGTCAACATTTCAAGCAAACTCTTTGGCCGTAAAATTATTTTGACATCACACCTGTTTTGCAGGCATAACAAGGACACCTAAGTTTCCAGTATGGCGGCCAGTGTGCCATTTTTTTTACCAGTTATTGCCCTGACCAGGCATCTTGCTGCCCCTTGATTGTGGTGGGTCAGAAGGTCGTGGCTTCCAAGTCTCACTCCAGAGACTTGAGCCTATAATCCAGGCTGACACTCCCCAGTGTAGTATTGAGGGAGCGCGGCACCATCGGAGGTGCTGTCTTTAAGATGAGACATTAAACCGAGGCCCTGCCTGCCCTTAGATGATGTAAAAAAAAAAAAAATCCCACCGCACTATTCGAAGAGCAGCAGGGGAGTTCTCCCCGGTGTCCTGGGGCCAACATTTACCCCTCAACCAACATCACTAAAACCGATTATCTGGTAATTATCTCATTGCTGTGTGCGGGAGCTTGCTGTGTGCGGGAGCTTGCTGTGTGCAAACTGTCTGCTACATTACAACAGTGACTACACTTCAAGTACTTAATTGGCTGTAAAGCGCTTTGGGACGTCCTGAGTTCGTGAAAGACTCTCTATAAGTGCAAGTTATTTCTTTATTACTGAAAGACAGAGCCACTGAGATGAATGCTCCCAGCAGACTGTCTACAGAAGTATAAGCAGTGCTTCTAAACAGGGTAACCTTCTGACCCTCCCCTTATCTCTGCAGTTCATTCCTGAACAGCTGCCGACCCATTCCGAGACATTTCACTGCTGATTCTTGGTCATTTCCAACTGCTCATGAATACGCATCAGCGGTCGGAACAGCTGTTCACCATTGCAACCGTGTTTGATTGACTTCACCTGCAAGCGCCCCTCTTCTGAATTGCACGGTCCGAGCAGCCGTGTTCTTGCTGATTTGTGTCACTGTATCTTTGTAATTGATTAGGTGAACACTTGGCACTGCAGCCTGGCAGAGCACCAGAGTCTCTGGAGTGGCACTGCTCCGTTGGGCAGGCACCCTCCACGTTGTGGCTGAAGAGCCTCTCCCGCTGGCAGTGCTAGTCGAGTTTGGATGGGTGCTCTGCCCGCAATTTGGTTGGAAAGTCGTGCAAATTTCCTACTTTGTGTCAGCTGTGGCTCAGTGGGTAGCACTCTCTCGCCTCTGAGCCAGCAGGTTGTGGGTTCAAGCCCCGCTCCAGAGACTTGAACACAAAAGGTGCGGCGACGGCTCACCAGACTGATTCCTGGGATGGCAGGACTGTCGTATGAGGGGAGATTGGGTCGACTGGTCCTGTATTCACTAGAGTTTAGAAGAATGAGAGGGGGATCTCATTGAAACGTATAAAATTCTGACCGGGCTAGACAGACTGGATGCAGGGAGTGAAGGGATAATTACAAGTCCTAGCCCTTTCGGACTACCCCAGATCAGGCGTATTCCCCAGACGTTCACCTTCAACTAAAGTTAGAGATAGCTGGATCCCATAAGACGCTTAATTGGGTCTAAAGGTCAGACTACCTCTCCCTAAAGGAAAGAAACGGTCTAAAGATGTTACCGTCCTCCGGATAGTACTTTTAATAAGTTTAACTAGACTGTAACCTTCCGGATATTATGAGGGTCCGGAATATCCCCCAGAATTCTGCAACTCCTTTGAGTGTACAGAAATTGAGTTCGCGAGTTTATACAGAAATACTCTGAGACAATTCTAAAAATATATAGATTTATTAAAGAACCAACATTTGGTTATGGCAATCGCAGCTTTAACCGTTCAAAATACAAATAGCTTACATTTCTTATCAGAGATCCTTATTCTCAAATCTTAACTTCGTTACATTTCCACACTTCTACTTATTTCTTAATCCAGAATATCCACCAAAATCAAATACCTTGATTTCCCGAGACTCAAAGTTTAAAAACTTACAGAGCATGTCTGTGAAGTTGAGAAACGCTTGCCTTCCCAGCGACTTGTGACTTTCCATTTGAAAAGCTCTTATTTTTATATCTTTTTTTGGTGGTTTATCCTTTGAAGTTTTCCTGATGATGTGAGCTAATTGTTTCAAGTCATTCCTTGCTGACTTTGTTCTATTCTTTACTGTCATATCAGCTGTTAGCTTTTAGACTTGTCTCCTGTTTAGGTGTTTCAAAAACCATCATAAAAAACAATATGACAGTAGTATTTATTTGATGTGATTCTTAGGAAGTCTTTCTATTGAATTTCTAATATCACTTAACTACTTGTAAGCCAGACGTCGTGTCTCCTAACTATTCCATTTTCAATACAAACACAATGTAATTGCTTGGAAATAACAACAGAAAACGCTGGAAAAACTCAGCAGGCGAGGCAGCATCCGTGGAGAGAGAAACAGAGTTAACGTTTCGGGTCGAGACCTTTCGTCAGAACTGGAAACAGCAGGAAATCAAATAGATTTAAGGCCAGGATAAAGCTGGGAAAAGGGGGAGGGGATGAAAGAACAAAAGGAGAGATTAAGAGACATTAAGAGACATTAAGAGATATTCAAGGCAAGAGGTGGTGTTAATGTGACAGGTTAAGGCTAAAAGAAGTGTGAAATGCACTGGCAGAATGAAGGACAGCTGCCAGCTTCTAGGAGGGGGAAAAAAAGGGGGGTGGGGGGCAAACAAAAGGGTGGATGAAAAAATAAAATATAAATGTGATTGGGGCTGAGGTTATGATCTAAAATTGTTGAACTCGATATTGAGTCCAGAGGGCTGTAGCGTGCCTAAACGAAAGATGAGGTGCTGTTCCTCGAGCTTACGCTGCGCTTCCGTGGAACAGTGTAATAGGCCGAGGACGGTGAGGTCAGAGTGGGAGTGGAGCGGTGAATTAAAGTGACAGGCGACCGGGAGCTCGGGGTCCCCCTTACGGACTGAACGGAGGTGTTCCGCAAAGCGGTCACCCAATCTGCGTTTGGTCTCCCCAATGTAGAGGAGACCACATCGTGAGCAGCGAATACAGTATACTAAATTGCAGGAAGTACAAGTAAATCGCTGTTTCACCTGGAAGGGGTGTTTGGAGCCCTGGACAGTGGGAAGAGGGGAGGTATAAAGGCATGTGTTGCATCTCCTGCGCTTGCACGGGAAGGTGCCGGGCGAAGGGGAAGGGGTGCTGGGGGTGGTAGAGGAGTGGACTAGGGTGTCGCGGAGGGAGCGGTCCCTGCGGAATGCTGAAAGGGGAGGTGAGGGGAAGATGCGTTTGGTGGTGGGATCACGCTGGAGGTGGCAGAAATGGCGGAGGATGATCCGTTGAATGTGGAGGCTGGTGGGGTGAAAGGTGAGGACAAGGGGAACTCTATCGTGGTTCCGGGAGGGAGGGGCAGGAGTGAGGGCAGAAGTGCGGGAGATAGAACGGACACGGTCGAGGGCCGTGTCGACCACGGTAGAGGGGAATCCTTGGTTGAGGAAAAAGGAAGACATGTCGGAAGCACTGGTATGGAAGGTGGCATCATCAGAGCAGATGCGGCGGAGACGGAGAAACTGGGAGAATGGAATAGAGTCCTTACAGGAGGCGGGGTGGGAGGAAGCGTAGTCCAGGTAGCTGTGGCAGTCAGTGGGCATGTAGTGAATGTTAGTCAATAACCTATCCCCAGAGATGGAGACGGAGAAGTTGAGGAAGGGAAGGGAAGAGTCGGAGATGGACCATGTGAAGGTGAGGGAAGGGTGGAAATTGGAAGCATAGTGAATGAAATGTTCTAGTTCAGGGCGAGAGCAGGAGACAGCACCGATACAGTCATCAATGTACCGGAAAAAGAGGTGAGGGAGGGGACCCGAGTAGGACTGGAACAAAGAGTGTTCCACATATCCCACGAAAAGGCAGGCATAGCTAGGACCCATGCGGGTACCCATAGCAACACCTTTAATTTGGAGGAAATGGGTGGAGTCAAAGGAGAAGTTGTTCAATGTGAGAACAAGTTCAGCCAGGCGGAGGAGGGTGGTGGTGGATGGGGACTGGTTGGGCCTCTGTTCAAGGAAGAAGCGGAGCGCCCTCAGGCCATCCTGGTGGGGAATGGAGGTGTAGAGGGATTGTACGTCCATAGTGAAGAGGAGGCGGTTGGGGCCGGGAAACTGGAAACTGTTAAAATGGCGGAGGGCGTTGGAAGAGTCACGGATGTAGGTGGGAAGAGACTGGACAAGGGGAGAAAAAATAGAGTCGAGATAGGAAGAGATAAGTTCCGTGGGGCAAGAACAGGCTGAAACGATGGGTCTACTGGGGCAGTCCTGTAAATGTAATTGCTTGGTGTCATCTATTGATGTTATATTTTCAAAGCCTTTCTGTAGGTATATTTTACAACTTGTAAATTGAAAACACTTCTCTGAGGGTGTTTACTTGTTTTCTTGCTATCTCAATTGGTTGCATATTTAATCGTGTTTCCTGTTTCTAAGTTTAACATAAAACTATTTTAAGACAGGTATTTCTTTTACTTGATGTC
This sequence comes from Squalus acanthias, assembly GCA_030390025.1. Taxonomy (NCBI): domain Eukaryota; kingdom Metazoa; phylum Chordata; class Chondrichthyes; order Squaliformes; family Squalidae; genus Squalus; species Squalus acanthias. Next base: position 117,561,558 of record CM059435.1, read on the forward strand.
ATTTTTTCAAAGGCACTTGGTTTTTTTAATGTTCTGTGCACCTGTTCGACGTGTTAGATTATAACACTTTACTTGGGTCATTCCATTGTTTTTCTCCCAAACTCTAGACATTCTGGAAGCGCCAATGGTTTGCTTCAATAGGGGCTTTGTCTCTGTATTTACAAACCAATTCCCATTTCAAAGCTTGTTTTCACAGCTTTGTGTTAACAAACCATCTTATCTCAGAAGTCTGTATTTCTGTTTTACGGCCTGTGTCGCCGAGGCTTTCAGATTTTTAACCCCAGTTTGTCATGTTTTAATATTATCAAATCTGTTTAAAGGATGATGTATTTTTCTGAAATATGGCTATTCCATTACTGGAGGATGTTTCCCCTGGCTGGGGGGGTCTAGAACAAGGGGTCACAGTCTCAGGATACGGGGTAGGACATTTAGGACTGAGATGAGGAGAAATTTCTTCACTCAGAGGGTGGTGAACCTGTGGAATTCTCTACCACAGAGGGCTGTGGAGGCCAAGTCACTGAATATATTTAAGGAGGAGATAGATAGATTTCTAGACACAAAAGGCATCAAGGGGTATGGGGAGAGAGCAGGAATATGGTATTGAGATAGAGGATCAGCCATGATCATATTGAATGGCAGAGCAGGCTCGAAGGGCCGAATGGCTGACTCCTGCTCCTATTTTTCTATGTTTCCAAACCCAAGCTGACACACCCAGTGCGGTACTAAGGGAGTGCCCTCTTTCCAATGAGATGTTAAACCGAGGCCCTGTCTTCCCCCCCCCGCCCCCCCCCCCCCCCACCACCCCAGGTGGATGTAAAAGATCCTACAGCACTATTTTGAACTTAATTTGTTCTCCTTCACATACCCGGAGTCGGGAAGTCCAATGGGATAAGTCCCATAGGGCAGTCTGCCTTCAAGCGGTTTGCAGTCTGCAACACTTGACCGGGTAGATGCTGAAAGGCTGTTTTTCCCCTGGCTGGAGAGTCTAGACCTAGGGGTCTCCGGATAAGGGGTCGGCCATTTAAGACTGAGATGAGGAGGAATTTCTTCACTCAGAGGGTTGTGAATCTTTGGAATTCTCTACGGAGAGTGATCGATTTTTGGACTTTAGAATAATCAGGGATATGGGATCAGGCAGGAAAGTGGAGTTGAGGTTGAAGATTAGCCATGATCTTATTGAATGGTGGAGCAGGCTCGAGGGGCCGTATGGCCTACTCCTGCTCCTAATTCTTGTGTTCTTTTTGTTCCCCCCCCTTTCTATGCCAAGGTTTGCCAACTCTGGTTGCACATATTCCTGGAGGTATCATCACATGACCTCTTGCCTTCAACCTTCCCGTCCCCCACACTCCTGCCATTCGTTGTCTGACACGTCCATCCTTGCGATGCCTTCCCACTCCTATTGGAAAGTGAACTGATTCATCGTTCCCCCTGATTGGATGAATGTTGACTGTCAGTCAAACAGCCGTTTGTTTCCCCCCCATTGTCAATATTTCTTTAACTAGTAAACTAAAGTGTTCAAAGAAAATTTTAATTAATTTTTTAAAAAAAAATCACAATTTTATTCACGGCTCGATGATTTTTCTCCCCCAGGTGTTGCTGGCAGCTGTGTGCTGGAGATTTGCCTTTAACTCCTGGGGACTCCCGGGCAATCCTGTGGAGGGTTTGCAATCCTCTGTATGCTGTGCATCCCCACTTGATCTACAGATACTTTTTTGTTAACATCAGCATCCATTGCATTGCTCCACATTGATTAGATCTTCCCAATTTTGTTTTATTAAATGCTACATATCACCGAACTGCATTTACCTGAAATTGATAGTCGGAGAATAGTACAGCACATAAGGAGGCCATTCGTCCCATTGAGTCTGTGCCGGCTCTTTTTAACGATAAGGATTGGTTTGCTTGTCAAAGCAGTTTGGCCAACGAAATAGGAGATAGAAACATAGAATCTAGGAGCAGGAGTAGGCCATTCGGCCCGTCGAGCCTGCTCCACCATTCAATACGATCATGGCTGATCATTCAAATCCAGTACCCTGTCCCTGCTTTAATCCCCACAGTACACATATCCCACCCTACCCACGTAACCCCACGTATTTAATTCCCCCTAACATATCCCATCCTATCCCCATAACCCCACATATTTAATCCCCCCCTAACACTAAGGGTCAATTTATCATAGCCAAATCAACCTAACCCGCACATTTTTGGACTGTGGGAGGAAACCGGAGCACCCGGAGGAAACCCACGCAGACATGGGGAGAATGTGCAAACTCCACACAGACAGTCACCCGAGGTCAGATTCGAACCCGGGTCCCTGGCGCTGTGAGGCAACAGTGCTAACCACTATGCCACCGTATTGCCCAGATCTTGTTGCTGAAGTTAATTTGTCTGTAATTGATGTTTTGTTGACCGTTTTTTTTTAAGCAAGTTATCGTGTTTATTCCTCCGCCCATATACGTACAGTAGTGCCACTGCCAGAATATGTAGCTGGTTTGCGTGAGAAACCATGTTATTATTTCTTGCCTGCAGTGCACTGCTGCCTGTGAAGTGATAGAATTTCAATGGAAAAATCAATGGCTTTGCAACCACCTGGGATTCACTGGAGCACAAATTACTGTGCAGTCCGGTTTGAGGTTTATTGGTGGCGGGGGTGGGGGGTGGGGAACCCAGTCAGACAAAGAGACAATTTCCCGGGGCTTTGATCACTGTTAACACTGCAGTTCCTGCTTGTGCATTCTACACTCACCAACCCTCCAGGATTGGCCTGGAGTCTCCCGGAATTAAGGATTAATCTCCATGAGGATTAATCTCCAGGACACTGCCGCAAGCTACACCCGGGAGAAAAATCACCGGGAAACAACATTTTTTTTTCATTTTCTTTGAACACTTTTCTGTTTATTAATTATAAAAATATTGAAGATGCTGGTGCAGGGGGGAGGGAGGCTGTTTGACTGACAACTCCAGAATCATCTAATTGGGCGATGAAGAGTCTTTTTGCTTTCCCATTGGCTGTGGGGAGGCGGGGCACCGTGAGGTTGGATGTGTCTGTCGACCAATGGCGGGAGTGTGGGGGCGGGGCGGTTGGAGGCAGGAGGTCATGTGATGAAACCTCCAGGGATAGCAATCCTACCTTCTGGTGCAGGTCGACCTTTAGAATAGGCCAGATAGGTGGCTGACGGGCTATGGGAACAGGGGTGGGCACTTGGGTTTAGGACTATGTGGCTCCATGTGGAGAATAAATGCCAACCTGGAACTTGTGGCCTGTTTCTCGTGTTGAAATACAAGATGCACAAATGGAATTTGCACGAGTGAGAACAGGAGGAGGCCATTCAGCTCCATCAAGCCTGCTCTGCCATTCAATTAGATCAGGACTGATCTGCACCTCAAATCCACTTTCTTAGCAAAAATCTATCCATCTTAGTCTTGAAAGCTCCAGTTGTCCCCCAGCATCCGCAGCCTTTTGGGTAAGAGGGTTCTAAATTTATACTACCCTCTGTGCGGTGGGGGGGGGGGGGGGGGGGAAAGTGCTTCCTAAATGGCCAAGCTCTAATGTTAAGATTCTGTTCCTCTCGTTCTTAATTTCCCCCACCAGAGGAAATAGTTTTTCCATATCTACCGTATCAAATCCGTTTAATTGAACCCTTTGAGCCCCGCTCTCATTCTGGTGACTCTGCGCCGCACGCCCTCTTAGGCCAAGATATCCTTCTTGAGGTGCGATGCCCAGATCTGAACGCAACGCTCCAGGGTGGGGTCTCGTCCAAGTAAGGCTGTGTACAACTAAAAATGCACACTAGCCGTGGTACAAGGAACATGCAGCATCTCACATGGTGCATCTTAAGGTGCACTGTCCGTATACCCTTTGATCATTGATGTTTGTACCAGTTAAACTAGTTGGGAAGGATCATTCCAGGCTGTACGTTTTATGGGGGTGACAACCAAGGGTTTGCTACATTCGCCGTTTTGTTAACTGGGGAGGCAAGTGGTTATGCTTACCAGGCACAGACAAGTGAGCTTTGCTGGTATTTCGAGTAAAAGCTGTATTTACATCAAGTCCGAAATCCCTCTGCCCCACTGGCGATACTTGGGCACCAGTCGGGCCCAGGAAGGCTGACGGAGGCAGGAATGTTGGTGGGACCTGGGAATGTTGGGTCTTATCTTAATTCTGCTTGCTGGAAATTTGTGTCTGCGCTCAAACACGGACCCTTGCTGTTAGAGGGAGTAATCATCAAGACTGAGGCCTTCAGAAGGTAAGTCTCTGGAGGGAGAGGAGAACACACAGGAACCTAAGAATTGGGAGCAGGAGTCGGCCACACGGCCCCTCGAGCCTGCTCCGCCATTCAATAAGATCATGGCTGATCTTCGACCTCAACTTCACTTTCCCGCCCAACCTCCATATCCTTTGATTCCCTTCGTGACCAAAAATCTATCGATCTCAAGAAAGCAAGAAAGACTTGTATTTCTATAGCGCCTTTCAATACCACCGGACGTCTCAAAGCGCTTTACAGCCAATGAAGTACTTTTGAAGTGGAATCACTGTTGGAATGTAGGAAACACGGCAGCCAATTTGCGCACAGCAAGGTCCCACAAACGGCAATGTGATAATGACCAGATCATCTGTTTTTTGTTATATTGGTTGAGGGATAAATATTGACCCAGGACACCGGGGAGAACTCCCCTGCTCTTCTTCGAAATATTGCCATGGGATCTTTGACATCCACCTGAGAGAGCAGACGGGGCCTCGGTTTAACGTCTCATCCGAAAGACGGCACCTCCGACAGTGCAGCACTCCCTCAGTACGGCCCTGGAGTGTCAGCCTAGATCTTGTCCTCAAGACTCTGGAGTGGGACTTGAACCCACAACCTTGTGACTCAGAGGCGAGGGTTCTACCAACTGGGCCACAGCTGATCTCAGTCTTGAATATACTCAATGACTGAGCATCCACAGCCCTCTGGGGTAGGGAATTCCAAAGCTGCTACCCGGCCCCTCTTCCCACCATTTGGGTATTTAGCACCACTTCCTAGGGCTTCCATGGTGGCCCTGGGAAGCAGCAGTAAATGTAGCGGAAAGTGGGAAAATCTACTTGGGACACCAGCACCCCACGCCCACCCCTGCTGCCTAGGAGGGAAATCCTAGACTAATGGGACAGCTCTTTCAAAAGTGCCGGCACAGGCACGATGGGCTGAATGGCCTCCTTCAGTGCTGTGAGATTCTTGGCATAACGAGCGGTTCACAGAGGAATTATTTTCCATAACATGTAATCCATAGATGACGGCCTCTGTAAAAGTGGCTTGTTTGCTTGTATCTGTGAAGGACGTGCCAAAATTGCGACACCAGCCTACTTTCTGCAGAGATGTTCTGCAATGTGTGTGTGTGTGTTTTACGCAAAAACTGCCTTTTTAAATGAAGGTAGGAAATACAGAGGACAAGCCAGCAGCTAAACGAGAATAACAGGTGAACATTTCATGGGCAATCCTTTGCCAGAACTGGTACAGCTGAGGAGAAAAGCCCTTCAGAGGGCTGACCATACTCGCCCTGAAGAAGATTCCCATCAAAGAATCAGCCTCCCCCTTTTTTTTGTCTTTCAGTTGCTATGTGTTTCCAGCATTTTCCGTTGTCCCCCCCCCCCGCCCCTTAACATTAAATAGTTCCGTTGCCTTTCAATTCAGTTATGTCTGTCTGTCTCTCTGTGTGTGTCTCTCTCTCTGTGTGTGTGTCTCTCTCTCTCTCTGTGTCTCTCTCTCTCTCTGTGTCTCTCTCTCTCTGTGTGTCTCTCTCTCTCTCTGTGTGTCTCTCTCTTTCTCTGTGTGTCTCTCTCTGTCTCTGTCTCTCTGTGTCTCTCTCTGTCCTGTGTGTGTGTCTCTGTCTCTGTCTCTCTCTGTCTCTGTCTCTGTTTGTCTGTCTGTCTGTCTCTCTCTGTCTCTGTTTCTCTGTCTGTCTCTCTCTGTCTCTGTTTCTCTGTCTGTCTGTCTCTCTCTTTGTGTGTGTGTGTGTGTGTCTCTCTCTCTCTCTCCTCTGTCTCTCTCTGTTTATGTCTCTGTCTCTGTGTGTGTGTCTCTCTCTGTTTCATGTGTGTTTCTCTCTCTTTGTGTGCCTCTCTCTTTCTCTGTGTGTGTCTCTCTCTCTCTCTCCTCTCTGTGTGTGTCTCTCTCTCTCTCCTCTCTGTGTGTCTCTCTCTCTGTCTGTTTCTCTCTCTTGAGTATTGACCTGCCTGTCAGAAAACTAATCTGTGCCCTGTAACCCTGTAGGATTCCAACAGCGAAATGCACTTCAAAAACAAAAGGCACCGCATCAAACCGAATGCATTCTATTTTAATTTTTTTAAATTAAAGTTGGAAGTGCACTCGTGCTGCTGTTTTGGTTTTGTGCCCTCTTCTATCCCTTGAGAATCAGCGTCTCAATCAATGGCCCACAAAAGGTCAGTTGAGCTTTCAAAAGCCGAGCCCGCAGCAATCTGTTTCTCGCAAAGAGTGATATTTGCATTCTACAGATCTTGCTTTCCGCAAGGACAAAAAACTGTGAAATAAATGGATAATTTTCAGTGTACAAAGGAGAGGGTAGGATGTCCAATCTAGGGGAAGCGTTGAAGCGTAAGGTTCAAATTTCCATGATGGTCACGGGAAGGAAAGCTCCAGACAATGAAACTGGGGCGCATCTCACACTCGGCAGGCTTTGCACGCGAAGGAACATCACTTCTCACTTTCATGCTGTTGCTATAGCAACTAACATTTCATTGTAGGAACTATAATTATTAGATCAATGGTTCCAGCTTTTTTTATCTTGCGGTTTAGGTCGTAGGTTATTGAGAAACTTTCCCTTTATGCTTGGGCACCTTAGCAACTGGAGGCTTCTTTTCCTCCTAAGTAAAGGAACCTGATCAATTGGCAACCATCTGCTATGTTTCTTACATTATGTATAAGTAAGGTACAGTAGCAGTCCTGTGGAATCCAGCAGCCTATTTCATGCCTTGCCTCCAGGTTCTTTCAAGTATCGTCCTCCTCATAGTTTATTCCAAAAGTCAGCACAGAGCTAGATCCTGGTGGGAACACATTTTCCCCATCGCATCCAGGAGGGGAACCACTGAGAGATTCTGGTGTACGCCTGCTTTTGGGGAAAGATGGTAGGTGATCTCTAACAGGATGGCCTAGAAATTGGGACGGCTAGTGCCTGTTCTCTTCAGGCGCTACACTGCCTCCCAAGTCCCCCCCACCCCCAAAATGGCGGGCAGGAAGCTCGCACGCACTTCCGACCGGCAGCGTGCCATCCACCGTAGTATGGAGACCAGAACTATACACAATATGTACTATTGTTTCCTTTCATTTTGTTCTTGGAATCCATGCCTTTGTTACCTCTAGACTTGACTATTCCAACGCACTCCTGGCTGGCCTCCCACGTTCTACCCTACGTAAACTTGAGGTCGTCCAAAACTCGGCTGCCCGTGCACTAACTCGCACCAAGTCCCGTTCGCCCATCACCCCCTGTGCTCGCTGACCTACATTGGCTCCCGGTTAAGCAGCGCCTCGATTTCAAAATTCTCATCCTTGTTTTCAAATCCCTTCATGGCCTCGCCCCTCCCTATCTCTGTAATCTCCTCCAGCCCCACAACCCCCCGAGATATCTGCGCTCCTCTAATTCTGCCCTCCTTGAGCATCCCTGATTATAATCGCTCAACCATTGGTGGCCGTGCCTTCTGTTGCCTGGGCCCTAAGCTCTGGAATTCCCTGCATAAACCTCCGCCTCGCTCTTTCCTTTTTTAAGATGCTCCTTAAAACCTACCTTTGACCAAGCTTTTGGTCACCTGCCCTAATATCTCCTAATGTGGCTCGATGTCAGATTTTGTTTCATAAAACATCCCAAGGTGCTTCACAGGAGCGATTATTACATTGAAGGCCCTATAAGAGGTGGTGGTTGTTTGTTTCGGATGAGACGTTAAACCCAGGCACCGTCTGCCCTCTCAAAGTGAACGTAAAAGATGCCAAGGCACTATATTCGAAGAAGAGCAGGAAGTTCTCCTGGTGTCCTGGCCAATATTTATCCCTCAAACAACACCATTGCTGTTTGTGGGAGCTTGCTGTGCATAAATTGGTTGCTGCATTTCCTACATTACATCAGTGACAGTACTTCATTGGCTGTGTAGCGTGTCGGGAGGTTTTACCACATGACCTCCAACCGCCCAACCCAGTCAATCAGCCTTTTTTTTTTACCCCCCCCCATCTCCAATATTTTTGTAACTAATAAACAAGTGTTCATGTAAATAAAAAAGCACCATTTTGTTAAACGCCTTTGATTTTTCTCCCGAGTGTTGCTCCCAGTAGTGTCCTGGAGATTAATCTTCAGTTCCCGGAGATTCTAGGACAATCCTAGAGGTGTTGGCTACCCGTGTGATGACCCATAATGCAGCTGGAACACCTGCTCAGCGATGCAGTTAAACAGGGCCTGCTGCTCCGTGAGTGAATTTATTCAACGTTTTGCCTTAAAGCTGTATAGTGATTGATGAGGTATAGTCGTTTCAATATAGCCAAGGCTATATGTATGGGGGAAAAAAAAAATCAATAGTTTATTTTGAAATAAACCATTGAAGGTGATTACAAGCCTCGAGAGGGATGATTTCCCCTATAATCATCTCGGAAGGAGTACAATTGCCAATTGATGTAGTTGTTGTGATAACCCTGTTTGTGTTTCAAAGGAAGAAATTCTTAAAGGTTTTTTGTTCACAACTCCGCAGTATGTTTCTGTCACACACGAAGTCCAGCTCTCCTATTGCACCTCCCCCCCCCTGCCCTCCCCCCCTCACCACTCCTGCCTCATTGCCAACCCTCCAGCATTGACCTGGAGTCTCGAGGAATGCAAGATTAATCTCCAGAACACTGCTGTGAGCAACCCAAGGGGCACAGATCACACGGGCAGCCAAGTTTTTTTTTCTTTCATTTTCTTTAAAACTTGTTATGAAAATATTGGAGATTGGTTGGTTTAAAAAGGTATTTAATGCAGTTAAGAATCACCCAGTCGGGCAACGGAGAGTCTGTTTGCCTTCCAATTGGCGGGGGGGGGGGGGGGGGAAGGCGGTAAACCGCGAGGATGGACGCTCCAGGAGATCGATGGTGGAAGTGTGCAGGCGGGGCGGTCGGAGGTAGGCGGTCACGTGATGGAACCTCCAGGAATACGTCCAGCCAGCCAGCCTCCATTGCCCCCGCGATCTCCTCCCGCCGCACGTGCCCTCTGCTCTTCCGATTCTGGCCTGCCGTGTATCCCTTTGGTGGCGAGAGTCTTAAGCTACTTTGGCCTACACTCTTAGAATTTTCTCCCTAACCCGCTCTACTCTACTCTCCCTTCCATCAAACTCCTCCTCAAAGGCTATCTCCTCGAGCAAGCATTTAATAGCCTCTTTCTACTGCTTGGTGGCCATTTCTTTGCGTCAGCGAGATCAAATTGGGGTGCTTTGGTGCATTTAAGGACCCACTATAAATGTAAATTAGTAAACCAGCTACTGTTTTGTACTGCAAATGAAGAATGGACCCATGGCTAAACTGCCAAGTTAAGTACGCTGGATATTTGTAAACTCCAGGCAGGATTTTTCTCCACTAGTACTTTCGTGTTGCAGCAGTTTATGGTCTGACTGCTAATCCTAGCATGAATATAAATCTATATACCGTGTGCAACTGTCAACTGCAACAGGAATGATGTGCTCTGTGAGGCAGAAACTCTAATCTGTTGTATCTTAGCAGGGCTCAATACTCCAAATTGCACGCCAAATTATTCATGGCACCTCGATCTCACTTCAAGAATTTACTAATGAAAATTGGTTCTCTCCATTTCTAAATTGAGCCTGTGACATGATATTCCATGATACTATAGTAAAGGAAATGAAATGCCATTTTTTCAGCAAGAGCCTTTGAGATTACAGCTTGAAGTCTCATAGATTCAAAATCTGTTTAGTCTGTGAGAATTGAAATGATTCAATGTATAATAATTGAGGAAACATCCTGTTAACGTCGAGAGAGGGGGTGGGGCGGGGGGAAGAAGACTTTGAGGGTTTTGTAAACTAGGTTTTGCAGACACAGCGGTAGGACTGTCAAATTTTCGTTGAGTGCAGGCTCCATTATTATCAAGTTTGGCGCATGCAGTTTGGAGTAGGTTACGGCAATAATATTCCGCGCTCCTCGATTGAAAAGGATGACTGAGAAAGGGGCAGCAACGCTGCTGTTTAATAGTGAAGTGAATCGCACAGCTGATGCTGGAGGGAAGATCAGCAAAGTGGCCTATGGAGAATTTCAATGGGCTGGCAGACTCTTTCAAGAAACGGCAGGTCAACTCTCCAATTAACACAGCCCTGAGATTCACTGCAGACGTTTCAGCTTTCTGGGATTTGCTTGTCCTTGCAAGAAGGAAGGGAGGATCTAGAGAGCATCAATTTGATGCCACTTCTCTGCTTCAAAGGGATCTGGTGGCCTGGCACAAATGTTTCAATCCTGTCTTCGGGGAGGCCAAAGGGGAAATTGGCACCGTTGTGGGTTTGTCAGGGTTGGGTTTATCCTGCAGTGTCATTTCTGTTTGCCAAAAGTGGCGGACTAGGCATTCTTGTCATGGCTGAATGGGGACCTAACCCTGGATGATTAGAATTACCACACAGCTGTCTATCTACAAGCTTTACCCTGCCGTTGGAGAAACCAGGTGCTTGCCGGAGAACGGGGAGCTAGTAATTGCTATTCCGCACTTTCCAAAGTCGGTGAAATTCATCCACTCCTTTGAGTTAGAATTTCGAGAGTGAACTGTCTTTCTTGAACGCCTTTTGAAAATGAGTACATAGACACTGATTGATCAGTAATAAAGTAGCTGGTGGAGATTTTCCCCCCCTCTGCGTCTGGGGAAACATTTTGCCCGACAAATGTGATCATATACCTCCCGTCATGCAGGTGCTATGCGGCCTTTTAAAGTCCCCAAAATGGCGGGCAGGAAGCACGTGCACTGGAACTGCGTCACCCGCCCTATTGGGAAGGACAAACGCGAGGTGTCCTTTACCCCACACCTGAGGCAGGTGTTCGTCCCTTTACATGTGCAAACAAGGGGCCGAATTTCCAGGCCGATTAGTCTTGGACCTCTAGTCTTAACGTTACTTGGCTATTGCCAACATTTTTTTTGACGCTGGGGTTGCTGGAGATTTACAAAAGGTAAATCATGCTTGACTAATCTACTGGAATTTTTTGAGGATGTAACTGGTAGAATAGATAAGGGAGAACCAGTGGATGTGGTGTATTTGGACTTTCAGAAGGCTTTCGATAAGGTCCCGCATAAGAGATTAGCATGTAAAGTTAAAGCACATGGAATTGGGGGTAAGGTACTGACTTGGATAGAGAACTAGTTGGCTGACAGGAAGCAAAGAGTTGGAATAAATGGGTCTTTTTCCAAATGGCAGGCAGTGACTAGTGGGGTACCACAGGGATCGGTGCTAGGACCCCAGCTATTCACAATATATAGTAATGATCTAGACGAGGGAACTAGATGTAATATCTCCAAGTTTGCAGATGACACAAAGTTGGGTGGGCGTGTGTGCTGTGAGGAGGATGCAGAGAAACTCCAGTATGATTTGGACAGGTTGGGTGATTGGGCAGATGCATGGCAGATGCAGTATAATGTGGATAAATGCGAGGTTATCCACTTTGGTGGCAAAAACAGGAAGACAGATTATTATCTGAACGGCAATAGATTGGGAAAAGGGGAAGTGCAACGAGACCTGGGTGTCCTTGTGCACCAGTCGTTGAAGGTAAGCATGCAGGTGCAGCAGGCGGTTAAGAAGGCAAATGGTATGTTGGCCTTCATAGCGAGAGGATTCGAGTACAGGAGCAAGGATGTCTTGCTGCAGTTGTACAGGGCCTTGGTGAGACCACACCTTGAGTATTGTGTGCAGTTTTGGTCGCCTTATCTGAGGAAGGATGTTCTTGTCATGGAGGGAGTGCAGCGAAGATTCACCAGACTGATACCTGAGATGGCAGGAATGACGTATGAAGAGAGATTGGGTCGATTAGGCTTATTTGCTAGAGTTTAGAAGAATGAGAGGGGATCTCATTGAAACTTATAAAATTCTAACAGGACTAGACAGACTAGATGCAGGAAGGATGTTCCCGATGGCGGGGAGTCCAGAACCAGGGGTCACAGTCTAAGGATAAGAGGTAAGCCATTTAGGACTGAGATGAGGAGGTATTTCTTCACCCAGAGAGTGGTGAACCTGTGGAATTCTCTACCACAGAAGGCAGTTGAGGCCAATTCATTAAATATATTCAAGAAGGAGTTAGATATATTTCTTAAGTCTAAAGGGATCAAGGGATATGGGGAGAAGGCAGGGACAGGGTACTGAATTTGGATGATCAGCCATGATCTCATTAAATGGTGGAAAAGGCTCGAGGGGCCGAATGGCCTACTCCTGCTCCTATCTTCTATCTTTCTATGCACAACACATGGGAGGGGAGGTGGGTTGTTTTTGCAGGTGTAGACCCTTTGTCAGAATACAGTTCAGGTGGGGTGGGGGAATCTGCACCCAAGATGCTGACCTGTCCTTTTTCCGGTGCTGTGCGATTCTGGCAGTTGCTGTTCTCTCGTCGTCTTATACTATTAATGTCTTTGTCGTCTCGTTGGGATTCGATGGCACTGTGCCATCATTTTAGGGCCCTAAGTAAGGCGCCTAGGCCTCCGATATGGCAGACAGGAAGCACACGTTCCTTACACAGAAACACAGAAACATAGAAAAATAGGAGCAGGAGTCGGCCATTCAACCCTTCGAGCCTGCTCCGCCATTCAATATGATCATGGCTGATCCTCTATCTCAATACCATATTCCCCCTCTCTCCCCATACCCCTTTATGCCTTTTGTGCCTAGAAATCTATCTATCTCCTTCTTAAATATATTCAGTGACTTGGCCTCCACAGCCCTCTGTGGTAGAGAATTCCACAGGTTCACCACCCTCTGAGTTAAGAAATTTCTCCTCATCTCAGTCCTAAATGTCCTACCCCGTATCCTGAGACTGTGACCCCTCATTCTAGACCCCCCCAGCCAGTGGAAACATCCTCCCTGCATCCAGTCTGTCTAGCCCTGTCAGAATTTTATATGTTTCATTGAGATCCCCTCTCATTCTTCTAAACTCTAGCGAATACAGGCCTAGTCGACCCAATCTCTCCTCGTACGACAGTCCTGCCATCCCAGGAATCAGTCTGGTGAACCTTCGCTGCACTCCCTCTATGGCAAGTATATCCTTTCTTGGGTAAGGAGACCAAAACTGCACACACTACTCCAGGTGTGGTCTCACCAAGGCCCTGTATAACCGTAGTAAGACATCCTTGCCCCTGTACTCAAATCCTCTTGCAATGAAGGCCAACATACCATTTGCCTTCCTAACTGCTTGCTGCACCTGCATGTTTGCTTTCAGTGACTGGTGTACAAGGGCACCCAGGTCCCTTTGTACATCAGCATTTCCCAATCTATCACCATTTAAATAATACTCTGCCTATCTGTTTTTCCTACCGAAGTGGATAACTTCACATTTATCCATGTTATACTGCATCTGCAATGTATTTGCCCACTCACTCAACTTGTCTAAATTGCCTTGAAGCCTCTTTGCATCCTCCTCACAACTCACAATCCCACCTAGTTTCGTGTCGTCAGCAAACTTGGAAATATTACATAGAAACATAGAAACATAGAATCTAGGAGCAGGAGTAGGCCATTCGGCCCGTCGAGCCTGCTCCACCATTCAATACGATCATGGCTGATCATCCAATCCAGTACCCTGTCCCTGCTTTAATCCCCACAGTACACATATCCCCACCCTACCCCCGTAACCCCACGTATTTAATTCCCCCTAACATATCCCATCCTATCCCCATAACCCCACATATTTAATCCCCCCCTAACACTAAGGGTCAATTTATCATAGCCAAATCAACCTAACCCGCACATTTTTGTTCTCTCATCCAAATCATTGATATATATTGTGAATAGCTGGGGCCCAAGCACTGATCCCTGCGGTACCCCACTAGTCACCGCCTGCCACCCCGAAAAAGACCCATTTATTCCTACTCTGTTTCCTGTCTGTTAACCAATTTTCAATCCATGTGCTACCTGCCCTATGGTATTGGCTCAAAAAATAGGTGACGAGGGCCCATGCCTGAAACGGGCGTTGGGTCCTTCTTGCATATTCAAAGAAGGGAACTAACTCCTTGGGCCTATCCATTTAGGCTGAAGGGATTGTTCCCTGGATGCAAACAAATTTCTCAGGCCCGGTTTCTTAGTTTCTCCTCAGAACTGAAGACATTCACCCTTGTTATCATCTTGGTCAACCTCTGCTGCACCTACTCTGTAGCCTAGCCATTACAGGGAAGGAAAGGAAGTTACACAGGGCTTTTATAATGACAGAAAAAGGGTTGTCCAATTGAATCACTAAGAATTTTCTAGAAAATAATGGAAATTGCTACCAACACACAAAAACTAAGACCCAAATCTTCTAATATTCATAATCTTTTTAATAACATAAGTAGGAGCAGGAGTAGGACATGCAGCTCCTCGAGCCTGCTCTGCCATTCAATAAGATCATGACTGATGTTCTACCTCAACTCTACTTTCCTGTCCGATCTCTATATCCCTTGATTCCCCGAGAGTCCAAACATCTATCGATCTTAGTCTTGAATATACTCAATGATTCGGCATCCACAGCCCTTAGGGGTAGAGAATTCCAAAGATTCACAACCCTCTGAGTGAAGAAATTCCTCCACATCTGTCTTAAATGGTTGACACCCTAGCTCTAGACTCTCCAGTCAGGGGAAACAACCTCTCAGCCTATAACCTGTCAATCCCCTCAGAATCTTGTGTTTCAATGAGATCACCTCTCATTCTTCTAAACTCCAGAGAGTATAGGCTCAATCTCTCCTCATGGGACAATCCGCTCATCCTGGGAATCAATCTAGTGAACCTTCATTGCACTGCTTCTAAGGCAAGTATATCCTTCCTCCGATAAGGCGACCAAAGGTGGATGCAATACCCCAGGTGTGGTGTGGTCTTGCCAAAGCCCTGTATAATTGTAGTAAGACTTCTTTACTCTTATACTCCAACCCCCTTGCAATAAAGGCCAACACGGGTAGAGTGACAGAAATCCAAAAGCTCAATAATGATATTTTAGTGCTTTTTTTTTCAATAGTGCTTTTTTTTTCAATAGCATTCCCCTGAAGCTATTAACGGATACAGAAGTCCAGTTCATATAGTATTGCAATTATTTTTAATCAGCATCATCGTGACCTGATTTCACCAGAGTGCTTTAAAAAAAAAAAATGAACTGTCTGAAGTAGTGTTTTTTTTAATGAGACCCAATGTCTACATACAAAGAGATGAGTTCTGGCTACCTCGCTGACCCAGGGTGTTTTCTTGCAGTTCCCCGAAGCATCAAGTGTTCGCAAAGGCCTCTCAATCTCGAACTGCAAGAGGAACTCGCAGTATCTCATTAGCAATCACTGGTTCCTGGCCTTTCTCCAATGCCTACAGTGCATTGTCTGGCTGCAATTTGTGACATTTCAGCTGTCATTGTGTCCGGGTATCAAAGGCTGTCTTAAATTAGTGCAGTAGCAGAAAATTCCTAATTTGCCTGAGACTGTAACATCAGACCAGCTCAATGGCTGTCAATGTAAATGCATCAAAATGGGCTTCGAACATTCAGTCGAGATGTGTGGTGATATTTTTTTTTAAAGAAAGGACTTTCCTTTATACAGCGCCTTTCGGGATGTCCCAAAGCACTTTACAGCCAATGAAGTACTTTTTGGAGTGTAGTCACTGTTGTAATGTAGGAAACGTGGCAGCCAATTTGCGCACAGCAAGCTCCCACAAACAGCAATGTGATAATGACCAGATAATCTGCTTTAGTGATGTTGGTTGAGGGATAAATATTGTCCAGGACACTGGGGAGAACTCTTCTGCGAATAATGCCGTGGGATCTTTTACGTCAATTTGAGAAGGCAGACTGTTTAATGTCTAATGTTTAACATCTCATCCGAAAGACGGCACCTCCGACAGTGTAGCACTCCCTCAGTCTTCTTCTTAGGCAGTCCCTCGGAACCGAGGATGACTTGCTTCCACACTAAAAATGAGTTCTCAGGTGACTGAGTCCAATGCGGGACCTACAGTCTCTGTCACAGGTGGGGCAGACGGTGGTTGAAGGGCCGGGTGGGTGGGGTGCTTGGGTTGACGTGCGCTCCTTCCGCTGTTTGCGCTTGGCTTCCGCTTGCTCCCGGCGAAGAGACTCGATGTTCGGTGCCTTCCCGGATGCTTCTCCTCCACTTTGTGCGGTCTTGGGCCAGGGATTCCCGGGTGTCGGTGGGGATGTTGCACTTTTTCAAGGAGGCTTTGAGGATGCCCTTGAAGCGTTTCCTCTGCCCACCTGGGGCTCTCTTGCCGTGTCGGAGCTCCGAGTAGAGCGCTTGTTTTGGGAGTCTCCTATCGGGCATGCGGACGATGTGGCCCATCCATCGGAGCTGATCGAGCGTGGTCAAAGCTTCGATGCTGGGGATGTCGGCCTGAGCGAGAACACTAGCGTTGGTGCACCTATCCTGCCAGTGGATTTGCAGGATCTTGCAGAGGCAGCGTTGGTGGTACGTCTCCAGTGCTTTGAGGAGCCTGCTGTCCATGGTCCATGTCTCTGACGGCACCTCCGATAGTGCAACACTCCCTCAGCACTGCACTGGGAGTGTCAGCCTAGCTTTTTGTGCCCAAGTCTCTGGAGTGGGACTTGAACCCACAGCCTTCTGACTCAGAGGCGAGAGAGTGCTACCCACTGAATCACTCTCATTTGAGGATAATATAGCTCACTGGAGGAAACCTTCATCATATTGGCTACAACTCTGTCAAGTATCCATCCAGTATAGCAGAACTGTCACGTATCCACACAAGCCTTGATGACCTGTGCTCGTGCTCGGACATCATTTTGTATTTTGCATCAAGAATTGAAAAGGCGCCCGACATCCTTTCCTTTAAAAAGTTGATGCGATTTTTTTGATTTTTTTTCAAGAGCCTGTGATGCAAGGGGCTATACAAGTCCAGCGACTTGAGCCCATAATCCAGGCTGACACTTCAGTGCAGCACTGCAATGCCGGAGGTGCCATCTTTCGGATGAGACATTAACCGAGTATTGTTCTCAAAATCCCCACCCCCTCCAACAAAATAGCGTAAAAACAAAAGGCTAGTGAACTGAGGGGGGGAGGAAAGAGTCTTTTTTTTTGCTCATTAAAGCCCTGTTAAGCTC
Organism: Squalus acanthias; assembly: GCA_030390025.1. Classification (NCBI taxonomy): domain Eukaryota; kingdom Metazoa; phylum Chordata; class Chondrichthyes; order Squaliformes; family Squalidae; genus Squalus; species Squalus acanthias. The sequence goes on from CM059435.1 coordinate 117,578,828, forward strand.
ATTAATGGTGACCTGATACAACCCTCAGCTAAATCAGGAGCTGAATTTTTAGTTTAGGTTGGACTTGGCGATTGCTCAATTAATGAAAAGGGCATAAATCAAAGTATGATCAAACTGTAAAAGAAGTGAATTATAAAAAGGAATCTTCTGCCCCAGGGACTGAGTGCAGCTTCCATTAGCAGTTAAATGGCAAGAGAGCAGAAGGAGGATTGAAAAAGGAACGAAAGAATTCTCATTTATCACGTCTTTCACGACCTCCGGACATCTCCAAGCGCTTTACAGCTAATGAAGTACTTTTTGAAGTGTAGTCACAGTTGTAATGTCGGAAACGCGGCAGCCAATTTATGCACAGCAAGCTCCCGCAAACAGCAACGCGATAATGACCAGAGAGTCTGTTTTGTTGGAGTTGCTTGAGGAACGCAGTGGCCAGGATACAGAACGATCTGTTCTTCGAATAGTGCCATATTATGTCCACTTTAACAAGCAGACGGGGACTCTAACACCATATGAAAGATAGCACCTCCGACATAGGAGGAAGATCAGAGGGCAGTATCGGAGACACATGACTCATAAGAACATAACACAATAGGAGCAGGAGTCGGCCATACGGCCCCTCGAGCCTGCTCCGCCATTCAATAGGATCATGGCTGATCTTCTACCTCATCTCCACTTTCCTGCGCTATCCCCATATCCCTTGATTCCCTTAATATTCAAAAATCTATCGATCTCTGTCTTGAATATACTCAACAACTGAGCATCCACAGCCCTCTGGAGTAGAGAATTCCAAAGATTCACCACCCTCTGAGTGAAGAAATTTCTCCTCATCTCAGTCCTAAATGGCCGACCCCTTATTCTGAGACTGTGACCCCTGGTTCTAGACTCTCCAGCCAGGGGAAACATCCTCCCTGCATCTACCCTGTCAAGCCCTGTAAGAATTTTGCATGTTTCAACAAGATCACCTCTCATTCTTAACTGCAGAGAATATAGGCCTAGTCTACTCAATCTCTGCTCATAGGACAATCCCCCCATCCCAGGAATCAGTCTGGTGAACCTTCGTTGCACTCCCTCTATGGCATGTATATCCTTCCTTAGGTAAGGAGACCAAAACTGTACACTGGTTTTACCAGGGCCCTATATAATTGCAGTAACACATCTTTACTCTTGTATTCAAATCCTCTTGTAATAAAGGCCAACATACCATTTGCTTTCCTAATTGCTTGCTGTACCTGCATGTTAACTTTCAGTGATTCTTGTACAAGGACACCCAGGTCCCTCTGAACACCAACATTTCCCAATCTCTCACCATTAAAAAAAAAATACTCTGCTTTTCTATTTTTCCTACCAAAGTGGATAACTTCACATTTCTTCACATTATATTTCATTTGCCATGTTCTTGCCCACTAACTTAGCCTGTCTATATCCCCTTGACGCCTCCTTGCATCCTCCTCACCACTTACATTCCCACCTAGCTTTGTGTCATCAGCAAACTTGGATATATTACATTTGGTCCCCTCATCCAAATCATTGATATAGATTGTGAATAGCTGAGGCCCAAGCACTGATCCTTGCGGTACCCCACTAGTTACAGCCTGCCAACCCGAAAATGACCCGTTTATTCCTACTCTCTGTTTTCTGTCCATTAACCAATCCTCAATCCATGCTGGTATATTACCCCCCAATCCCATGAGCCCTAATTTTGTTTAATAACCTCTTGTGTGGCACCTATCGCATGCCTTCTGAAAATCCAAATACACCACATCCACTGGTTTCGTCCTTATCTAATCTGCTAGTTACAACCTCAAAAACTCCTAACAGATTTGTCAAACACGATTTCCCTTTCATAAATCCGTGTAGACTCTGCCCAATCCTATTACTTTCTAAGTGCCCTGTTAGCACGTCCTTAATAATAGATTCTAGCATTTTCCCTACTACTGATATCAGGCTAACTGGTCTGTAGTTTCCCTGTTTTCTCTCTCCCTCCTTTCTTAAATAGTGGGGTTACTATTTAAGAAAGGAGGGAGTGAGAAAATGGGGTACCTAGCAGGTAGTATTTTGGGCAGCTACCAGAGTATGCCAGGGCACATCAGGGAGGCTGTGACTGAGGTGTGCCAGTTGGGCCACAAGGACCAACAGGGCGGGACGGGCGACTATCTATGTGCCACCAGCAGCAGTGAATGTCGCCAGGGGGCGCTTCCTGTCGCCCACAGGACTGTCAAAGGAGCCACTTTTTCTTTTTTAAACAAGTGGAGGGTTCATTCAGGCTGCAAACGCTTTCCAAATGTAGTCGAGTCCAAGGTGCTAATCACCGAATAGTACAGCACAGAGGGAGGCCATGCGGCCCATCCAGTCTGCGCCGGCTCTTTCGAACAGCGACCAGTCAATCCCGCTCTCCCGCTCTTTCCCCATATCCCCGGCAATTTTTTTTCTCCTTTTGCAATGGTAAGAAATTGTAAATTTGGATTCCGGCTCTGAGCAGACTTCAGGTTTCAGACCCTTCCTGCTTGGGCTGTGACTCCAGATTTACACTACAGCGAGTTGTTGTGATCTGGAACGCGCTGCCTGAAATGGCGGTGGAAGGAGATTCAATAGTAACTTTCAAAAAGGAATTGGATAAATACCTGATTTGGGGGGGGGGGGAAGGATTTGGTAGGGCTCTGGGGAAAGAGCAGGCGGAGTGGGACTAATTGGGCAGCTGTGTCAAAGCCAGCACAGACACACTGGCCCGACTGGCCTCCTTCTGTGCTGCATCATGGTCCCTACAATTGAAGTGCGTCAAGAAACGCTGTACAAACCATTGGGCTGCATGGTATTTGGCTTTGTTGTTTACATATGCGGGGGAGTGGGACTCGCTGGATGCTCTTCGAAAGAGCCAGCGCAGAATCTGCAACCTGTACTATTCTATGAGAAGCACCTCGGTGGCTTGATTTATGGGCTTGAACCCACGATCTTCGAGGCCAGAGTGCTACCAACTGAGCACTCCCATTGAGGAAAATGGGGGAAACCTTTTTTTATCATTGGTTACAAATCCATCAAATACCTAGTGTAGCACAACTGGCCTGCATCCACACACAAGCCTTGATGACCTGTCCCACCTTCATACACTCAGACACTTTTGCTTTTTTTCATCTAGACATTAATGTCCTTGGATGGTCCCTCCAGCGGAAGCAGGTCCGACATCGCCGTACAAATCATCGGGCTACCGTTTATTTGTTTCTGCATCATGTGGCACCGCTGGATTTGGTTCAGGGGCATGATGCAGTTCATGCCCATCAAGTTAATGGCTTGATTTTAAATATGTTTCTATCGCAAGGACTGGGTGGCAAAGTAGGTTTGTGCCTGGCCCTTTCACTTCTTCTGGGACTTGGGGTTTAAATCCAGGCAAAATCGTAGAATCATACAGCACAGGAGGAGGCCTTTCGGCCCATCGTGCCTGCTCCCTCCCCCCCCCCCCCCGCCCCCTTGCTGGATTGAAGGATCCTAAATGAAATGTACACGAGGCCGTCTTGATCCATTTGTAAGGGGATGCCTGCAATTTGTTGCAAAACTGAATTGCTGCTCTCCCCTGAGAAATGTCACGAGAATGGCTGGAATGGCAATATCGTGCTGGTGTCTAAGTTTGTTGATGCAGGGTTTATGTTGGAGGGATTCTGCGGGGGGGGGGGGGGTGGGGTAATGCTTTGGCTACCTATCCTGGGTAGAGATGCAACTGCAAAAAGCATTATGCGGCAAGAGAAGGGGACATAATGCTTGCCAAAGTCGTTTTTCCTTTACTCTCCTAAACCTCCCCCTGCCCCCCACCCCTCCACCCCCCCCCAAAATGGTTGTGCCAATTCTCTCTGGTCTGTGTTGGAGTCTCAAAGGGTGTATAAGGAGCTGTGAGTTGGCATAGTTATTCAATCGTGTAAGGTAGAGGGTATATAGAACTTTACAGCACAGAAGGAGGCCATTTGGCCCATGTCTTTGATAAAGTAATCCAAAACTAATCCCACTGCCACACCCCACCCCACCCCAACATATTCCAGTGTCGTCATCCTGCGTCAGACATATATCTACTCTTCACTTAAGATGCAATAGTCTCTGCCTTAACCACTCCATGTGCCAAAGCATTTAATGCTTCAACAGCATTCTGTAAGAATTTTCCCAATACCTCTTGAATCACTCCCTTTGCACTAGTTTTTTGCCAGGAGCAGCACCAGGCGTACCTAAAAATGAGGTGCCAACCTGGGGAAGCTGCAACACAGGACTGCATGCATGCTAAACAGCGGAAGCAGCATGCTATAGACAGGGCTAAGTGATCCCACAATCAATGGATCAGATCAAAACTCTGCAGTGCTGCCACATCTAGTCGTGAATGGTGGTGGACCATTAAACAACAGGAGGAGGAGGCTCCATGAATATCCCCAGTCTCAATGATGGTGGAGCCCGGCACGTGAGTGCAAAAGACAAGCCTGAAGCATTTGCAACCATCTTCAGCCAGAAGTGCTGAGTGGATAATCCATATCGGCCTCCTCCTGAGGTCCCCACCATCACAGAAGCCAGTCTTCAGCCAATTCAATTCATTCCACGTGATATCAAGATATGGCTGAGCGCACTGGATACAGCAAAGGCTATGGGCCCTGACAACATCCTGGCTATCGTGCTGAAGACTTGTGCTCCAGAAACTAGCCGCGCCTCTAGCCAAGCTGTTCCAGTACAGCTACAACACTGGCATCTACTCGACAATATGGAAAACTGCCCAGGTATGTCCTGTCCACAAGAAGCAGGACAAATCCAATCCGTCTACTCTCATCAGCAGAGTGATGGAAGGTGTCGTCGACCATGATATCAAGCGGCACTTACTCACCAATAACCTGTTCACTGATGCCCAGTTTGGGTTCTGCCAGGACCACTCAGCTCCAGACCTCATAACAGCCTTGGTCCAAATATGGACAAAAGAGCTGAATTCCAGAGGTGAGGTGAGAGTGACTGCCCTTGACATCAAGGCAGCATTTGACCGAGTGTGGCATCAAGGAGCCCTAGTAAAACTGAAGTCAATGGGAATCGGGGAGGGGGGGGTGGGTGGGGGAAGCTCTACTTGCTGGAGTCATACCTAGCACAAAGGAAGATGGTTGTGGTAGTTGAAGGTCAATCATCACAGCCCCAGGACATCGCTGCAGGAGTTCCTCAGGGTAGTGTCCTAGGCCCAACCATCTTCAGCTGCTTCATCAATGATCTTCCCTCGGTCAGAAGTGGCGATGTGCAGTCATCAGTGTTCCGTGCCATTCGCAACTCCATAGATAATGAAGCAGTCATGATCGAATGCAACAAGACCTGGATGACCTTCAGGCTTGGGCTGATGAGTTGCAGGTAACATTCGCGCCACACAAGTCCCAGACAATGACTATCTCCAACAAGAGAGAGAGTCTAACCACTGTCCCTTGACATTCAACGGCATTACCATCGCCGAATCCCCCACCATCAACATCCTGGGGGCCACCATTGACCAGAAACTTAACTGGACTAGCCACATAAATACTGTGGCTACAAGAGTAGGTCAGAGGCTGGGCATTCTGTGGCGAGTGTCTCACCTCCTGACTCCCCAAAGCCTTTCCACCATCTACAAGGCACAAGTCAGGGTGATGGAGTACTCTCCACTTGCCTGGATGAGCGCAGCTCCAACAACACAAGAAACTAGAAACCATCCAGGACAAAGCAGCCCGCTTGATGGGCACCCCATCCACCACCTTCAACATTCACTCCTTCCACCACCATCGTACCGTGGCTGCAGTGTGTACCATCTACAAGATGCACTGCAGCAACTCGCCAAGGCTTCTTCAGCAGCACCTTCCAATCCCGCAAACTGTATCACCTAGAAGGACAAGAGCAGCAGGCACATGGGAACACCATCACCTGAAAGTTCCCCTCCAAGTCAGACATCACCCTGACTTGGAGGTATATCGACTGTTCCTTCATCGTCGCTGGGTTAAAATCCTGGAACTCCCTCCCTAACAGCACTGTGGGAGTACCTTCACCACACGGACTGCAGCGGTTCAAGAAGCCAGCTCACCACCACTTCTCAAGGGCTTCTAGGGATGGGCAATAAATGCTGGCCTTTCCAGTTATTAAATTGATAACTCCTCGTCATTGACTTTCCAATCGGAGGAAATCATCTTTCCCAATTCACTCTTAACAAAACCCTTTCATTTCATTATAAGAAAAGGATTTGAAATGTTTTCGTGCTGTTTTACAACAGTACTGCTGTACTCAAAGGTTGAAAAAGATGAATATTTGGAGGGGACCGAGAGGGAGCATTCTAAATTCCAAGCAGTGATCAGGATAACTCTGGATTATTTACACCTTTCGTTTTCTGGTTACCATTTGAGTTGCTTTGATTCACCATTTAGAACAGAAATTGCGTCTGAAAATCCACACTCAAAAGAAAGACTTGCGTTTCTACAGCGCCTTTCATGACCACCGGACGTCTCAAAGCGCTTCACAGCCAACAAAGTACTTTTTGAAGTGTAGTCCCTGTTCTAATGTAGGAAACGCGGCAGCCAATTTGCGCACAGCAAGCTCCCACAGACAGCAATGTTATAATGACCAGATCATCTGTTTTAGTGATGTTGATTGAGGGATAAATATTGGCCCCAGGACACCAGGGATAACTCCCCTACTCTTCTTCGAAATAGTGCCATGGGATCTTTTACGTCCACCTGAGAGAGTAGACGGGGCCTCAGATTAACGTCTCATCTGAAAGACGGCACCTCCGACGTGCAGCGCTCCCTCAGCACTGCACTGGAGTGTCAGCCTGGATTTATGTGCTCAAGTCTCTGGAGTGGGGATTTGAACCCACGACCTTCATGACTCAGGCGAGGGTGCTGCCCACTGAGTCACAGCTGAAGCCTAGTAGTTGCGCCATTTTTATGACCTGATGTATTCGTGGATAGTCAATACTGAGGAGGCCTGCAACAAATTACAGGAAGACATTAAACTTGCAGAATGGTCATATAATTGGCAAATTAATTTAAACAGAGAAATGTGAGGTATTGCATTTGATAAGAAAAATAAGGAAGTCACATATTACTTGGAAAATAAGAATCTAAATGGGGTAGAAGAGCAAAGGGTTCTCCGAGTACAAATACACAAATCACTAGCAGTAGCAATGTAGGTTATAAGGCCATTTAAAATTGAAAAGTAGAAGTTGTGCTAAACTTTTATCGAACCTTGGTTAGACCTGTGTACAGTTCTGGTCGCCATATTATAAAAAGGAAATAGAGGCACTGGAGAGGGTGCAATTTTTTTTTATCAAGGATGATACCAGAAATGTGAGGTTATACATATCCAAACAGGATAAGTCTCTTTTTTTCTTTTGAAAAAAGGCTGAGGGGTGACCTAATAGAGGTCTTTAAAATCATGAAAGGTTTTGATAGAGTAGAGACAGAGAGAATGTTTCCACTTGTGGAGAAGAGCAAAACTAGAGGCCATCAATATAAGATAGTCACTCAGAAATCCAGAAGAAACTTCTTTACCCAGAGAGTGGTGAGAATGTGGAACTCGCTACCACAGGGAGTGGTTGAAGCGAATAGTAAAGATGCATTTAAGGGGAGACTAGATAAGCATATGAGGGAGAAGGGAATAGAAGGTTATGCTGATAGATTTAGATGAGGAAAGACGGGAGGAGGCTCGAGTGGAGCATAAACGCCGGCATGGACTGGTTGGGCCGAATGGCATGTGACTGTATACCTGTAATGTATTGTCACATGGTTTAGTCTGAGCATGGTCAGTTCGCTCTGGCCTAGTAAAGCAAGCACATTGACTAGCAACTCATGTCTCAGTCCTTCATTTGTTCTACCCACTTTATTGGCCGTATTTTACGACCCCTACGGGTGCGTACGAGGTGCGCACACGTCCCTGGGAGGGCCGCGCAAGTTCCGGGTTTCGGCGCGCGAAAACATGCGCTGAAACCCGGCACTTGCGATCTGTCAAGAATCTTGACAGATCCTCCGCATCCCCGGGAGATGGGCCTCTGCGGGTGGAGAGTTATGCTATTTGCCCAACTTCTGCCCGCTGAAAGGCCGTGGAATTCTTACTCCTGGTAAAAGCAGGGTAAGGCCTGCTTTTACCAGCATAAGAGTTTTAAAATTTTATTTTTCATCACTCACTTATACATTAAAAACCCTGTCCAATAAGTTAAGTTTGTATTTAGCTGTGTTAAAAATTTTTTTTTCAAAAAAATTAAATTTTTGTTTAAAATATTTAAATGCCATTTGAATTAATTTTATATGTAATTTATTTCAGTTGTTCGTGTATTTTTTAAGTCATCCCCATTCATACTTATGGGAGTTCTGTACGTATGGAACTCCCATAAGTATGAATGGGGATTCCCTTCTTTCATTGGTTGGGCTGGCCCATGTGATCCCAGGGGCGCTACACATTTCTACCAGGAGAGGCCCGGGATCGCGAGCCTCCGTATCTCTCGGACCACCAGGTAAATGCGTAGGTTTTGTAAATTCAGGCCCAATATTTTGGCAATGAGGGTGGGATCCCAAAGCCATTTTTAGGGATCACGGAAGAACACCGTGTTTAACCTTCGAGTGGAAAAGTTTAAGGTGAATTTGTGGCACCTAAACTGAATTTTTGCGATGTTTTACCGTTAATGCTGCTGCAGAATCATCTGTGATTTGCCTTCGCGTGTACGCATACACAGCAACAGCGGCGCTGATTTGCACAGGTACACGGGTAGCGGCTGAGTCACTGTCCCGATTCCGTTGAACAATCATGGCCGCGCCTACGGGATTCATCGGAAGCCTCGGCATGTATGACCGAGCTCACGAACCAAGCTCACGAACCATTCAGTTCTTACACTGAGCGGATGGAGATGTTTTTTTAGGGCCAATAACATTATTGAGACCGAAGGTGCAGATGAGAATGTTCAAGCTCAAAATAAAGTAATTTGTGAATGTAAAAATGCAATTTTTCTAACGGAGATCGGGCCAGATGTCTACGGAACTTGTGATGAACCTACTTGCATCAGGGAAAGCGAAGGATGCTCATCCTCTGAAGACATTGTCGAGAAACTTGAGGACCATTTCGCTCCAAAGTCGTTAAAAAATAGCAGAGCTGAAGTTTGGTACCAGAAACCAAAAACAAAGTGAAACCATCACTGAGTAATTTGTAGCTCTTAAGAACCTGTCTTTGCATTGTAACTTCAGCACATTTTTGGATCGTGCGAGATAAGTTTGTGTGTGGACTGGTGGATGAGTGCACACAGTCCAAGTTACTGAACACTGCGAACCTAACGTTTGACATAGCATGCAAAATTTCCCCATAGAATGGCCTTCCGTGCTGTAACCATTCGGCCCGTCGAGCCCGTGCTGGCTCTCTGCAGGAGCACCTCAGCTAGTCCCACTCCCCTCCCTTTCCCCGGAGTCCTGCAAATTCTTTTCCTTCACATACTTATCCAACTCCCTTTTGAAAGATAAGATTGAGTTGGCCTCCACCACCCTTTCAGGCAGTGCATTCCAGATCTTAACCACTCGCTGTGTAAAGTTTTTTCTTATGTTGCCTTTGGTTCTTTTGCCAATCACCTTAAATCTGTGTCCTCTGGTTCTCGACCCTTCTGCCAATGGGAACAGTTTCTCGCTAACTACTCTGTCCAGACCCCTCATGATTTTGAGCACCTTTATCAAATCTCCTCTCAATCTTCTCTGCTCCAAGGAGAACAACTCCAGCTTCTCCAGTCAATCCACGTAACTGAAGTCCCTCATTCCTGGAATCATTCTCGTAAATCTTTTCTGCACCCTCTCTAAGGCCTTCCCATCCTTCCTAAAGTGTGGTGCCCAGAATTGGACACAATACTCCCGTTGAGGCCGAACCAGTGTTTTATACAGGTTCATCATTTCACACTTTTTGTACTCTATACCTCTATTTATGAAGCCCAGGATCCCATAAGCCTTTTTAACTGCTTTCTCAACCTGCCCTGCCACCTTCAACGATTTGTGCACACATACCCCCAGGTCTCTCTGTTCGTGCACCCCCTTTCGGATTGTACCATTTAGTTTATATGTCCTCTCCCATTCTTTCTACCAAAATGTATCATTTCACACTTCTCTGCGTTAAATTTCATCTGCCACGTGTCCACCCATTTCAACAGCCTCTCTATATCTATCTATGGAGATGGCATATAAGAATACTAGGGAGCTCCGTTCAACTCAAGTGACTGGTGCAACTGAGGTCTACAGTCACAAAGCCACCGCCAAACCTAAAGCTGCGAGTCCAATGTAAAAAGCATGTTGGTGAGAGCAGTTCAGTGAATTGTTATCGCTGCAATGGAAATGACTCACCACAGTCCTGTCAATACAGAAATGTGAAGTGTTTTCACTGCCAGAAGCAAGGCCATATTTCAACATATTGCAGAGCTAGATCTAAAACAGGATGTAAGAACCATTCTAGTGGCAATGCACAGCAGCGACAATAAAAGGGAGGAATTCACAATATTGGGAAGACTGAAGCCATTGTTTTCAGTTCCCGCCACAAACTCCATTCCCTAACCACTGACTCCATCCAACCCCTTGCATCTGTCTGAGGCTGAACCACACTGTTCGCAACCTTGGTGTGATATTTGACTAGGAAATGAGCTTCTGACCACATATCGGCAGCATAGCTAAACGCCTATTTCCACCTCAGTAACATTGCCTGTCTCCGCCCCTGCCTCAGCTCATCCAGCTGCTGAAACCCTCATCCATGCCTTTGTTACCTCTAGACTTGACTATTCCAACGCACTCCTGGCTGGCCTCCCACATTCTACCCTCCGTAAACTTGAGGTGATCTAAAACTCAGCTGCCCGTGTCCTAACTCGCACCAAGTCTCATTCACCCATCACCCCTGCGCTCGCTGACCTACATTGGCTCCCGGTTAAGCAACGCCTCGATTTCAAAATTCTCATCCTTGTTTTCAAATCCCTTCATGGCCTCGCCCCTCCCTATCTCCATAATCCCCCCCCGCCCCGAGATCTCTGCGATCCTCCAATTCTGCCCTCCTTGAGCATCCTTGATTATAATCGCTCAACCATTGGCGGCCGTGCCTTCTGTTGCCTGGGCCCTAAGCTCTGGAATTCCCTGCCTAAACCTCTCCGCCTCGCTACCTCTCTTTCCTCCTTTTACGATGCTCCTTAAAGCCTACTTCTTTGACCATGCTTTTGGTCACCTGCCCTAATTTCTCCTTATGTGGCTCAGTGTCAAATGTTTTTTGTCTTTTAATACTCCTGTGAAGCGCCTTGGGACGTTTTACTACGTTAAAGGCGCTATATAAATACAAATTGTTGTCGATGACTCGGACTCAAAGGGTGTATGAAAACAAATTGTACTGAATTGTCTTGTGAGCAAGGTTGTATCAAGTAGGGAAACAGTGGTGGTAATTTCTTCTTTGAGTTCGAAACCAAAACAAAACGGCCGGAAAATTGGTTCAACATTAAAACCTTTTGTAAGGAGATCAGGAAGTCTCCGCAAACCTGTTATTAAACTGAATTTGTAGTTCAATTAAAAGGAACAAAAACTCCTGGCTTTTTTTATGTGGTACATGTAATGCTGGGAAAGATGGAACCATAGTTTTGTTGTATTTGAGAGTTGAATATGTAGATTTTTTTTAAAGGGGAAAGCAGGGTAATGTATTGTCACATGATTTGTCACATGGTTTAGTATGAGCATGCTCAGTGCGCTCTGGCCTAGTAAAGCAAGCACATGGACTAGCAATTCATGGTGTCTCTGTCCTTCATTTATTCTACCCACCTATATTGCAATATCCTATGTAATTTCAACTCTTGAACTACAGATATTTCAATATTTCAGCTTTACTGAGCAATAACCTTCCTGCTAACACAGTGCAATATGTTTTCAGTAACGTAAAGTGACAAGTAAATAAAAAATGAACGGACACTTTTTTTTAGTGCCAATCACTCCATCGCGCAAGAAACCATATGGACCGTTCATTATTAATGACCAGTGTTACTTAGGTTGTGATAACTTGCTCATATTAACGAGAGGTGTTATCAATTAATAAAGGATTCTCCAGTGGAAAGTCCCACTAACAAATTGTTTGCAGATCTTTATGGGACAAGAGCCAGATGCAGGCTATAGCTCACTACAAAAAGAAAATACTGCAGATGCTGGAAATCTGAAATAAAAACAGAAAATGCTGGAGATACTCAGCAGGTCAGGCAGCATCTGTGAAGAGAGAAACAGAGTTAACGTTTCAGGTCGATGACCTTTCGTCAGAACTGGGAAAAAAGCAGGAAATGGAACAGATTGTTTAGCAAGTGTAGAGGCTGGGACATGGGGGAGGGGATGAAAGAACAAAAGGGAAGATCTGTGATAGGATAGAAGGCAGGAGAGGTTAAGAGACATTAAGAGATATTCAAGGCGAAAGGAGATGGTAATGGGACAGGTTAAGAAACAAAGGATGGCTCTAGATGAAGTGTAAATTGCGCTGGCAGAATGAAAGACAGCTGACATGTGGGAGAGAAGAACAGAAGGCCAAACAAAAAGTGTGGATAAAAAATATATATATGATCGGGGCCGGGGTTATGATCTGAAATTGTTGAACTCGATGTTGAGACCAGAAGGCTGTAAAGTGCCTAAATCTCTCTTCACAGATGTTGCCTGACTGGCTGAGTGTGTCCAGCATTTTCTGTTTTTATTATATAAGCTATAGCCTAGTGGTTAAGGTACTGGACCAGCAATCCCCAGGTGGTGCGTTCAGATCCCACCATGGGAAATTGAATTTATTGAATCTGGTGATTTGTGATCTGGCACCAGATGAAATGTCCCATGAAAGCTGCCGGATTGCCATTTAAAAACCCAATTTGCTCCCGATTAAAATTCAGGGAAGGGAACCTGCTGCCCTTACCCGGTCCAGCCTACATGTGACTCCAGTCCCACACCATCCTGATTGACTCGTAATGCAATAAATGTGGCCATGCCAGTGTCACCCACATCCTCGGAACAAATACTACACACAGGCATCCCAACACACTTAGACACTTCACTCTCACTAAACATTGGTTCCCCAACATTGCACTCTTTCCCACAATGTATTGGTGTCCCATTATCCCCCTCTCCCTCTCTCTTCCCCCACATGCTGCACTCTCTCATTACACATTGGTGCCCCAACATTGCACTCTTTCCCACTACGTATTGGTGCCTCATTACTTGTGTCTGTCTGTCTGTCCCCTAATCTCTCTCATACCACACACCATTGATGCTTCAACAAACCTCCTCACACACCTTACTCGTGCATCTGTCCCTTTTGCCAGCCCATCAAACCCTGTCTGGTGCTGCACCACTCAGTCACTTGCCCACAGACTCTCTCGTGCCTCTAGAGTTGGTTTCCTTGAACAATTAGTTGTATCTGCCTGTGCGTTCCAAAGATTGAGCCAATACTTGTCCCCCATATGCAACCACTTGTCTGTCAGTGTGACCGTCTTTCTCAAATTTGACCTGCTCCACATTTCTCCCTCCTCCCCACACCCCCACCCCTGCCCCATTAAATGAGCTCCCTGCACATGCCCAAAGCTACACAAGCGGATAATTCAATTCAGCCAACTACAGAAAGGTGGGGCAAATCGGCCCAGTCCGCTGCTGGTTAACTTTGCACCAGCAACGGGGCAGCAAAGCATAAACTCAACCTGGAGCAGAAACTCGGTGTTCAAATAGGTTATGTAGCTGTCCTATTAAAATTCAGCAAAAGTACAGAATTGCTCGCCTCCCTATGTTCTGCTGACCCAAGCCATTCTTCATAATTAGACCAATGACTCCATTCCTAAACATTTTCGATTAATCCTATTTTGCCTCTTGCAATCAGAGCTGTTCAAACTCTGTTGAATGTTGCGATCGAGGAGGAGGAGAAAAAAAGGGAAACCATTGTGGAGAAAGAGCAGGTCCTTTGAAGACCGTTCTGGCGGGTGCGCATGTTTGTGGAGTTCTGATCGATAATGTTTAGTGAGTGGAAGTGGGAGAATCGCCATGGATGCCCACTGCAGCAGCCAACGCCCCCCCCACCCCCCCGGAGTTAAGACCTGTAAAGAGGAGCCCCGGGTTTCCTGTTCTGCTGCTGTGAAGCGGCTTAACTTGACCATGGGAGTCATTCTGCCAGCTCCTTGTCACCCCCCCCCAACCCAACGGCATCTTCTGCCAGGAATGATGACCAGCATATAATGCATCTGCCCAGATATGAATCACAGCACAGAAGGAGGATATTCGGCCCATCCTGCCTGTGCCAGCTCTTTGAGCTTTCCAAATAGTCCCACTCTCCGACTCTTTCCCCATAGCTCTGCAAATTTTGCTTTTTCAAGTATTTATCCAATTCCCTTTTGAAAGTTATTATTGAATCTGCTTCCACCGCCCTTTCAGGCAGCGCGTTCCAGATCACAACAACTCGCTGGGTAAAATTTTTTTTCCTGCTCTTCCCCTCTGGTTCTTTTGCCAATTACCTTAAATCTGTGTCCTCTGGTTACTGACCCTCCTGCCACTGGAAACAGTTTCTCCTTATCGACTCTATCAAAACCCCTCATTAATTTTGAACATCTCTATTAAATCTCACCTTAAACTTCTCTGCTCCAAGGAGAACAACCCCAGCTCTAACATAACTGAAGTCCCTCATCCCTGGTACCACTCTAGTAAATCTAAATATGGGAACATGTATTATAATAAAGATGTGCATCTTTATTGGTCCTTTCACAACCTCAGGACGTCCCAAAGCGCTTTATAGCCTATGAAGTGTAGTCCCTGTTGTGATGTGACATAAGAGACGAGGCAGCCAATTTGCACAAGAGCAGTGAGAGCAATGACCGGATCATCATCTGTTTTAGGTGGTGTTTGAGAGAAATATTGGCCAGAATTCTGGAAGAACGCCCCTGCTCTTCGAAGTAGTGCCGTGGGATCTTTTACATCCACCTGAGAGAGTAGGTGGAGCTTTGGTTTAACGTCTCATCCGAAAGACGGCACCTCCGACAGTGCAGCACACCCTCGGTACTGCACTTGGAGTAATGGAAGGCAAATACAGTAAACTCTTTCTTATCCGGCACCTATGGGACCAGGATGGTGCCGGTTGATGAAAAATTCTGGATAACAGAGAGGTATACCTACCAAGGCAATTTTTAACATAAACAAAAATAAAAACCACTGACTAACTCGGCCACTGCGGGAGACTCGGACTCGGCAGAACGAGTACTGGATGGATTCGGCAAGATTACCGGTTATCTATTTTGCCAGTTATTAAAGTATTCCGGATGATTAAGTGCCGTTTAAACAAAAGTTTACTGTAGCGTGAAATATGGCACCTGTCATTTGTACCCTAGCAACTAAAGATACAAGGGATGCTCGTGTGTTCCTGGTGTCCACTGTTGCTATGGGTTGCTGGAGTTGCCTTTCAGGCAGTACATTCCAGATCATCATCATAACTCGCTCATCTCTCCCCTGGTTCTTTTGCCAATTATCTGAATATTTATTTTAGATTTTGCAATTTTTTTCCCCCCCCTTTTATTATTTTGGCAAGTTCAGTGGTGCGAGAATTGCAGAAGAATGAAAGATCCTGAATAAACTGCAATGTACCCCTTTCAATAACCTTGTTAATTATTTCTGCAGGTACTTGGCTGTTATTCCTCTTTGGAACCTGAAATAATTTTGAAGAAAAGGGATTAAAAGATGGAGCTACACCTGCGTCCACGCATTGGATATGATTTCTGTTTGCACCGCGTGTAACTCACGCATTTTTATGAAGAGTTTGGAAGGAAACTGGAGCAATATTAAAGTTCCCTCGCTCTGATGGAGATGTGACCGGAAAAGATTCAAGCGGGGGAAGAACCGAAGTTTGCCAGGATTAGATCCGAATAGATCTGGGCACCAGTCGGCGGCTGTGAAAACATCTTCAGCCGCTTCCAAAGCCGTATGCACCGTGAGAGGTGATGATTAGAGAAGGTAGGTGCTTGTGAGTATGTTGCCGTATGTAATTTGGGATTGATGACTCCTGAGACGCTGCATTCTCCTGGGATCGTCAACCTGCATCCGAATGCTCGGGGAAAGGAAATCTTTGAAGTGAAAAAACCAAGTTGACAGCAAGGACATTATTTTTTATTTTTTATTTTCATCAATCTGAATTTTTTTTCAGCCACCATGCTCCACATGAGGGAGTCCAAGCCAAGTATAATCGTCGTGTGATGTGGGATTAGAGGCTGGGCATGTAGATGTCACTCACTCATCAGTTTAAAGTCACTGTTATATCCTTCCATTGTAGGTGGTGTTAACCCTGGCTCAGCTGGTAGCACACTCTTACCTCCTGTAGTTGGAAGGTTGTGGGTTCAAGTCCCGCTCCAGAGACTTGAGCACAAAAATCTAGGCTGAGACTCCCAGTGCAGTGCTGAGGGAGTGCGGCACAGTCGGAGGTGTCGTCTTTTGGATGAGACGTTAAACCGAGGCCCTGTCTGCCTTCTCGGTGGATGTGGCACTATTTCGAACAAGAGCAGGGGAGTTCTCCCCGGTGTCCTAAAACTTATCCCTCAATCAACATCACTTGAAAAAAAAAGTTTATCTGGTCATTATCACATTGCTGTCTGTGGGAGCTTGCTGTGTGCAAATTGGCTGCCACGTTTCCTACATTACAACAGTGACTACACTCCAAAAAGTACTACATTGGCTGTAAAGTGCTTTTGGGATGTCCTGAGGTTGTGAAAGGCGCTATATAAATGCAAGTCTATTTTCACTTCTAAAAAAATTGTTGCATCTGCACGCACTTCCTGTCTACTCCACTTGACTCACTGTGCCCACATTTTGGAGAATGCTGATGCAAAGTCTTAACTCTGCACCATCTGGTCCCTGGGTTCCCACAAACCTCTCAAATGTTCCCATTGACCTTGGACAGACACCTTGGCACCGCACACTGAGACCACCATACCTGTTCTTAAAAGAATAATTACACCCAGGGCACCAAATATAAGTTACCTTTTCTAGTGTTACCTCAAAGATGTCCAGATTATTTTTGAATTCTTAAAACTCAGCCTAATGGAAAAGATCAACCCCTGGTGATCACGCTCAGTTGGTGCAGTTTTAAAAGAAAAAATCCTTCATTCTCGGTATGTGGGCGTGGTTATTGCCTATCCCTAGTTACCTTGGAGAAGGTGGTGGTGAGCCGCCTTCTTGAACCGTTGCAGTCTGTGTGGTGAAGGTGCTCCCACAGTGCTGTTCGATAGGGAGTTCCAAGAATTTGGCCCATTGACAAATATACACTGTCAGCCGTGGCTCAGTGGGTAGCATTCTCAGCTCTGAGTCAGACGGCCGTGGGCTTGAGTGCCACTCCAGAGACTTGAACACAAAAATCTAGGCTGACACTCCCAGTGCAGTACTGAGGGGGCGCTGCACTGTCGGAGGTGCCGTCTTTCGGATGAGGCATTAAACCGAGGCACCGCCTGCTCTCTCTCGGGTGGATGTAAAAGATCCCATGGCAATGATGGAAGAAGAGCGGGGTTGGGGGGGGGGGTTTCTCCCTGGTGTCTGGGCCAATATTAATCCCTCAATCGAATCACTAAAAAACAGATGATCTGATCATTATCACATTGCTGTTTGTGGGAGCTTGCTGTGAGCAAATTGGCTGCTGCATTTCCTACATTACAGCAGTGACCACACTTCAAAAAGTACTTCATTGGCTGTAAAGTGTTTTGGGACACCATGAAAGGCGCTACATAAATGCAAGTCTTTCATTAAAAGACGCCTGTTACTCAAGGCTTGCTTTACAGCAGGTTAAGTTTTCCCCCACTATTTTCCACCCAGCAGAAACTCCGGCCCCCCCCCCCTGACCCATTTGTGTCTTAAAGATGTAGCAATCAAAGCTTAAATGGATGGGCCATATCAAAACTGGCTACAAGAGTAGGTCAGAAATGAATGGCTCACCTCCTGTTTGCTCAAAGCCTCTTCGCCATCGACGAATGCTCAAGTCAGGAGTGTGATGACCAGAGCACATTGCTTGATCAGGTCCCCTGTAGCCATCAACAATGACGCCTTGCATTTTTTATAGCGCCTTTAACATAGTTAAACATCCCAAGGCGCTTCACAAGATTGTTAGCAAACAAAATTTGACACTGAGCTGGATAAGGAGATATTGGGACAGGTAACCAAAAGCTTGGCCAAAGGGATCGGTTTTAAGGTTAGTCTTAAGGTGGGGGGAGACAGGCGGAGAGGTTCAGGGAGGCAATTCCAGAGCTTAGGGCCCAGACAGCTGAAGGCACGGCCACCAATGGTGGAGCGATTAAAATCGGGGAGTTGCAAGAAGCCAGAATGAGAGGAGCGCAGAGCTCTCAAAGGGTTGTAGGGCTGGAGGAGGTTACAGAGATGGGAAGGGGCGAGGAGACCATGGAGGGATTTGAAAACAAGGATGAGAATTTAAAAATTGAGGCCGGACCGGGAGCCAATGTAGGTCAGCGAGCACCGGGGTGATGGATGAACGGGACTTGGTGCGAGTTCGGGTACGCGCAGGATACCAGGCTCCGTATCCACCCTCTCGATCCCCTGTGGCTGCTGTGTGCCCGATCTCCAGGATTCGCAGCAGCAACTCGTCAACCTGACTTTGACAGCACCTCCCCCATCTGCGACTCACCCCCAACCCTCCCAAGTCACGCACCCCCCCCCCCCCCGGCTTGGCCCTAAATGACCGTTCCTTCATCATCCTTGGGTCAATATCCTGGAATCCCCTCCCCAACACCATCACCACACGGACTGCAGCGGATCAAGGAGAAGGCCCACCACCAACGTTCCCTATACGCTGCCCGGCCGCGCGGCTCTCTGCCTGTCTCACTCCGCCCGGGACCGGCTTTTGCAATGTTAAAGTTCGCGCAGGCGTGAATCTGTGAATGGGCCGCGCACCCAAAAAAAATCACGGGAATCATTGCCCACCGCCACCTTCTCAGGGCAACTAGGGAAGGGCCTGAGAAGAAATAAGAAATGCCAAACCAATATAGATGAAAGGATTACTCTTAAAAAAATATCGCATGATTTAAGTGGTTCTGTAAAATTTGCATCTCAAACTGCCATAATCGCACGCAGATATTAATACACAAACTGTTTAATTAGATCCTATGTTTAAATGTAATAATAGTTTACCTTTCATTTATTTTAAATTAACTAGCAATTAATTAATCTCCTGTGGTGATGTTGCTGCTGAGTCAGAGGTTGCCCTGTTTTATAGTGGTGGGAGTGTTATACCGTGTAACTCATTGTATTCTGTATAATTGGTGTTGTTCAGGGACAAAAACATTGTCTCTACCAGTAATACTCACAGCTAGGAGCAGGAGGAGGCCATTCAGCCCCTCGAGCCTGTTCCGCTATTCAATTAGATCATGGCTGATCTGTATCTCCACTCCATCTACCCGCCTTGGTTCTGTAACCCTTAATACCCTTACCTAGCAAAAATCTATCAATCTCCGTTTTGAAATTTGCAATTGACCCTCAGCTTTTTGGGGGGAGAGAGTTCCAGATTTCCACCACCCTTTGTGTGAAGAAGTGCTTCCTGACATCACCCCAGAATGACCTGGCTCTAATTCTAAGGTTGTGTCCCCTTGTTCTGGACTCCCCCACCAGAGGAAATAGTTTCTCTCCATCTACCTGATCAAATACTTTGATCATCTTAACCACCTCCAATTAGATCACAATGGCTGTTTCCCTTTTTCTAATTCTTTGTGTCTTCCTGCTTGTTTTCCATTTTTCTCTGTACGGCTCTCACTTTTTCACGGTCGTGTCTGTATTTCTCTTTCTCTGACCTTTTTCCTCATTCTTCCTGTAAATCTCCTTCCCTCTCGTATTTTCTGTACGTCTCCCAGACTGTAACGCCTGCTCTGTCATTGATGTAATGAATTACTTATTTCTGTTAAGACAAAGGATGGCATTGGTCACCTCGGAAGTGTGGGGCTTGTATTGGACCAAGGGAGGGGGTCAGAATGGGGTGGCGTGAGAAGGGAAGAATGTTGGGGCCTCGAATTGACATGCATGAAGGAAAGTTGGGCTTGTAGAGTGGGATGCTTTTGTGCCTGGCAGCATCCGGTCATTGGCTGGGCCTCGGGCCTACCCTTGTTGGTGTACAGTTCGGTCCCTGTGCACAGTTAGCACCAGTCATTGTGGTTTTTCCATTGCATCACGTTGCCACTGTTCCGCTTTATTTTTATTCGTTTATGGGATGTGGGCGTTGCTGGCAAGGCCAGCATTTATTGCCCGTCCCTAGTTGACCTTGAGAATCGTGGTGAGCCACCTTCTTGAACCGCTGCAGTCCGTGTGGTGAAGGTGCTCCCACAGTGCTGTTAGGGAGGGAGTTCCAGGATTTTGACCCAGCGACGATGAAGGAACGACGATATACTTCCAAGTCAGGCTGGTGTGTGACTTGGAGGGGAGCTTGGAGGTGGTGGTGTTCCCATGCGCCTGCTGCCCTTGTCCTTCTAGGTGGAAGAGGTCGCGGGTTTGGGAGGTGCTGCCGAAGAAGCCTTGGCGAGTTGCTGCAGTGCATCTTGTAGATGGTACACACTGCAGCCACGGTGCGCCGGTGGTGGAGGGAGTGAATGTTTAAGGTGGTGGATGGGGTGCCAATCAAGCGGGCCGCTTTGTCCTGGATGGTGTCGAGCTTCTTGAGTGTTGTTGGAGCTGCAACTCATCCAGGCAAGTGGAGAGTATTCCATCACACTCCTGACTTGTGCCTTGTAGATGGTGGAAAGGCTTTGGGGAGTCAGGAGATGAGACACTTGCCGCAGAATACCCAGCCTCTGACCTGCTCTTGTTGCCACAGTATTTATGTGGCTGGTCCAGTTAAGCTTCTGGTCAATGGTGACCCCCAGGATGTTGATGGTCACGTGCATTGGCCATAATCTCATGGCCAGACCGGAGCAGGTGTGACCAGTTGGCGCCCAAACAGTGCGGCGGGTTTAAGGAAGACTGCGCGTTACAAAACTGAATGTGGGAGAGAGGCTCAGTTAGCTGTCTGTCTCTCTCGAGGCCTGGCCTGCAGTGTGAGAAGCACCCAGCTTTGACTGGGGTTTCGGGGAGAGGAGCCAGTAATGGTTGCAGGCTGCCTTTGGGATGGAGATTCCAGAGAATCTCAGCAGTTCCCATTCCCCCAATCCCTTTGCCTTCACCCCTGCCCGAACCCTCACTCCCATCACGTCCCTTCACCCTCCCACTACCCAGTGCCTGGAAGCTCATTCGGTCTGAATGATCTTGATCTGATGCGGTGTGAAAGTCAGTGAATTATGTGGAGCAGCACTGATCAGAATGTATAGTTATGATAACAACCTGTCCGTGTTGGGCTACTGGGGAAAATGTTATTTATAACTGCAATGGTCCAGGGGCAATAATAATAAAAACCGTTGAGTAGGATTGTGTTGTTTGTCAGAGAAAAGCTTTCTTTCTTGTGAAGTAGGCCTAGCAGATCTACGGGGAATTAAAATACAGCCATGGAAAGTAATGTGACACAATGCGTATCAAAAGGGCAGAAAGCAAAACCCGGCAAATGCTGAATCTCTGAAATCGAAACAAAAAGCATTGCATTTATATAGCGCCTTTCACAGCCGCCTGATGTCCCAAAGTACTTTTCCAAGCGTTGTAATGTGGGAAACGCGGCAGCCAATCTGTGCGCAGCAAGCTCCCGCAAACAGCAATGTGATAATGACCAGATAATCTGTTTTAGTGATGTTGATTGAGGGATAAATATTGGCCAGGACACCAGGGATAACTCACCTGCTCCTCTTCGAAATAGTGCCATGGGATCGTTTATGTCCACCTGAGCGAGCAGACGGGGCCTCGGTTTAACGTCTCATCCGAAAGACGGTACCTCCGACAGTGCAGCACTCCCTCAGCGCTGCACTGGGAGTGTCAGCCTGGATTTTTGTGCTCAAGTCTCTGGAATGTGACTTGAACCCACAACCTTCTGACTCAGGCAAGTGTGCTACCCACTGAGCCACTAGCTGACACAAGGCGCTATATAAATGCAAGTCTTTCTTTTAAACACCTCGATCAGATCACCCCTCAACCTCCTATATTTGAAAGGATTCGATAAGGTAGATACGGAGAAACTGTTCCCTCTGGTGGGAGAATCGAGAACAAGGACATCATCTTATAATTAGAGCCAGGGCTATTTAGGAGGGAAATCAGGAAGTACTTTTCCACACAGGGCAGCGGAAATCTGGAACTCTGTCCCCCAAAAGGCTGTGGATCCTGGGGGTCAATTGGAGCTTTCAAGACTGAGATCGCTAGATTTTTGTTGGGTCAGGGTATCAGGGGATATGGAGTAAAGGCGGGTAAATGGAGTTGAGGTGCAGATCAGCCATGATCTAATAGAATGGCGGAACAAGCCCGAGGGGCTGAATGGCCTCCTCCTGTTCCTGTGTTCCTAGTCTCTGTATCTTCACTGGCATTTTGTAGGAACTGCACAGAATTGGAGCCGATGCAGATTGTGGCTGTAATTTTCCGGAGTGTCAGCGGGCGGGATCGGTGCCGGGTCGGGTGGGAAAGTGGTTTTTTTTTTGACAGCAGGGTCGGGAATCTGCTGCCATGCGCCTTTCCCAATGTCGGATCTGTCAGCGCTGAGCAGACCCGACAGGCAGCGGCGGGCGACCCAATTAAATTTGTCATAATCTACTTACCATACTCTTAACAGGCTTTTTGACCTTACTTTTTAACTTCATGGCAACGGGAACCATGCTGTTCGGTGACCACGTCTGTCAACCTGAGGCGGGAGTTCAGTGGCCATTGCTCCAGCTGATTACTTGACCGCTTCAAATGTACAGTAAAAGCTCCCACCTGACACAGATCACTTCCCTCAGCCACAAGCTGTTCCTCGCTGCATCTCCACAACAGATTCAGAATGCTACAAGTCTCCATCCAGTCTCACCTCATTACCTCTCTCTCCCCACTGACATCGCTTCTGTCATCTGTACTTCATCTGCCATCTATTCCATCAGCATGGGTGCCCTTTATACTCTCTCGTCTTGGTCCTCAGAATCGGACCACAATGAGCCCTAACACAGCAGCACCAGGCACACCAACAGCACCAACAACAACACCACCAACCTTCTCCGTAATCACCTGATGCTGCACAGGACAGAGGGCATCAGCACCCGACCACATTGCTGCCCGGGGATGGCCTCACCATGGCCAGATTTACTTCACTTGACGCTGTACACCCTGGCTGCCACATGATGTGCCAGGTTGGCACCACCCCACACCAACAACATTAAGCATCCCTACAATGCCCAAGGCATTCCTTTCACACTCATCACCATTGCAGGGGGTACCGTTATGTCTCACCATTCACTGCAACTCACTAAGACACTTCCAAAGGTGCACACAAATCTGTCCAAGACCGGAAAGTGTTGAAAATAAAGATTTCAATGTTTAACAGCACATTAATAAAAACTTTACATAAACATTGGAGAAAACACCCAAGGTAAGTTGGTGTGAGTAGGGTAGGGAAGGCAGAGTGATGGGGATGTGATGAGAGGCACAGCAGGATGAGGTTGAGTGTGACTTTGTACTAAGGTTTTGTGATCTACTGAGATCATTGAAAGGTTTGCGCCACTGTAGCCTGGTCCTCCTGACCACATCCCTGCTTGGGTCCTCCTCTGCAATGTGCAGCCAGGCTGCGTTGATCTCCTGGGGAGGTGTCTTCCATCCATGGGAAGGGAAGAGAACCTCCCTGCGTGCTGTGACTCCCTCCATACGCCTGTGCAGTGCTTGTCAGTGTTTGCAGCACCTCAATGCTGTAGTACACTGACAGCACAACTGTCAAAATAAAGTTGGCCATGGTCCTTTTTAAGGAAACTGGCTGATGATGCGTCATGAATGACGTCACCAGACCCGCTTCCTCTAATTGGCCCGGGCAACGCGCTGGGCGGGCTTAACAAGCCCTATCAATGTAAATTCATTTTAGACAGCAGGCTGGAGCCAGCAGCGGGGCCGCGACCCGCCACTGACACCGCCCACACCGGACCCGCCGAGCTGAGCAAAATCCCGGCCATAGTTTTTGTATATTTAGGAGAGTGAATTCAATGTTGAGTGATTCGCTGAAGATTTAAATAGTTTCGATGCCACTGTCGTGAACTGCATCCAAAAGAAATATTAATCTGTATCATGTGTTTGGGTGAAGGGTAAATATATATTTTTTGAGAAATATTATTTTGGCAAGACAAGTAATCAACATCTAGTTGCAATTTACAGGGTCAGCTGTGGCTCAGTGGGTCGCACTCTCGCCTCTGAGTCAGAAGGTTGTGGGTTCAAGTCCCACTCCAGGGACTTGAGCACAAAGATCTAGGCTGACACTCTAGTGCAGTACTGAGGGAGTGCTGCATTGTCAGAGGTGCTGACCTCCTTGCAATAAAGGCCAACAGTAATTGCTTGCTGTACCTGCATGTTAGCTTTCTGTGTTTTGTGTACAAGGACATCCAAATCCCTCTGAACACCAACATTTAATAGTTCCTCACCATTTAAAAAAATATTCTATTCTTCCTACCAAAGTGAATCACCTCACATTTCCCCACATTATACTCCATCTGCCACCTTATAACCCACTCACTTAACCTGCCTATATCCCTTTGCAGACTCTCTGCGTCCTCCTCACAGCTTACTTTCCCACCCAGCTTTGTATCATCGGCAAACTTGGATACAATACACTCAGTCCCTTCATCTAAGTCATTCATATAGATTGTGAATAGCTGAGGCCCAAGCACTGATCCTTGCGGCACCCCACTAGTTACAGCCTGCCAACCTGAAAATGACCCATTTATTCCTGCTCTGTTTTCTGTCCCTTAACCAATCCTCTGTTCATGTTAATACATTACCTCCAACCCCATGAGCCCTTATCTTGTGCAACATCCTTTCGTGTGGCACCTTATTGAATGCCTTTTGAAAATTCAAATGTACTATCCTCTGGATTCCCAATTATCTACCCTGCTAGTTACAACTTCAAAAAACTCTAATAGATTTGTCAAACACTATTTCCCTTTCATAAAACCATTTTGACTGTCCCTAATCATATTATGCTTTTCTAAGTGCCCTGTTACCACTGCTTTAATAATGGATTCTCTCTCCCTCCTTTCTTGAATAGTGGGGTTACATTTGCTACTTTCCAATCTGCTGGGACTATTCCAGAATCTAGGGAATCTTGGACCAATGCATCCATTATCTCTGCAGCTACCTCATTTAGAACCCTAGGATGTAGGCCATCAGGTCCAGAGGATTTGTCGGCTTTTAGTTCCATTAATTTCTCCAGTATTTTTTCTTTAATATTAATTATTTTAAGTTTCTCACTCTCATTAGACCCTTGGTTTCCCACTATTTCTGGTATGCTTCTACTGTGAAGACAGATACAAAATATTTGTTTAACGTCTCTGCCATTTCCTTATTCCCCCATTATAATTTCTCCTGTCTCAGCCTCTAAGGGACCCATTTTTATTTTTGCTACTCTCTTCCTTTTTACATACTTTTAGAAGCTCTTACAATCTGTTTTTATATTTCTTGCTAGTTTATTCTCGTATTCTGTTTTGTCCCTCTTTATCAAATTTTGGGTCATCCTTTGCTGGTTTCTAAAACTCTCCCAGTCCTCAAGCTTACTACTCCTCTTGGCAACATTACAAGCCTCTTCTTTTAATCTAATACTATCCGTAAGATCAGACAGCACTATTTCGAAGAAGGAGTTATCCCCGGTGTCCTGCCCAATATTTATCCTTCAACCAACATCACTAAAACCAATGATCTGGTTGTTATCTCATTGCTGTTTGTGGGAGCTTGCTATGCGCAAATTGGCTGCTTGTTTCCTACATTACAACAGTGACTACACTTCAAAAAAGCACTTCATTGGCTATAAAGCGCTTTGGGACGTCCTGTGGTTGTGAAAGGCGCTATAGAAATGAGAGGGGGAAACATTTTGGGGTGCTAACTTTGCCGGGGGGTTGGGGGGGGGCGCTAATTTTAGCGCCCCGAAAAAGTTAGCGCCCCTGCGCTGTAAATTCAGTGGTAGCGCCCCAAGCAGGAGGCTACTGGAAGCGCTCCCCCTCCTTCCTGGGGCGCCGCAAGTGAATCTTGCGGCGCTACGTGCAACAGCGTCACGCACATCGGCACATAGAGCCGTGGTATTGCAAGCCTCCCTCCCCCATGATACTAGCTTTTTAATCCCAGATTTATTTACTTAACTGGATTGAAATTCCATGGTGGGATTTGAACTCATGTCTCTGGATCATCAGTCCAGGCCTCTGGCTTACTGGTCCAGTAATATAACCACTATGAAAAGTGAAATTAAATTAGAATTCAGAAAAAGTGCCTGTTTGCTTTTCTGTCCTCGTTGTCTTTGTACCCTCCCTCCTTATAGCTGTTGGAAATTAGAATTTGTCTCACGGGAATAAGCCATCAGCATTGACCTTGCCTAACTGCCAACAGAGCGCAGTTTCTCAGACGGCAGCTAAGACTGCCGCTGTCTCCGCAGTCCTACTGTGGCGCTGGGCAGGTGGATAGTAAAAGAAAGAAAGAACTTGCATTTCAATAGCGCCTTTCACAACGTCCCAATGCACTTTACAGCCAATGGAGTGCTTTTGAAATGCAGTCACTGTTGTCATGTGGGAAACGCGGCAGCCAGTCTGCACACAGCAAGCTCCCACAAACAGCAATGTGAGAATGGCCAGATAATCTGTTTGAATGACATTGGTTGAGGGATAAATATTGGCCAGTACACCGGGGATAACTCCCCTGCTCTTCTTCGAAATAGTGGCCATGGGATCTTTTACGTCCACCTGAGAGAGCAGACGGGGCCTCGGTTTAACGTCTCATCCGAAAAACAGCACCTCCGACAGTGCAGCACTCCCTCAGCACTGCACTGGGAGTGTTGGCCTAGATCTTTTGTGCTCAAGTCTCTGGAGTGGGACTTGAACCCACAACCTTCTGACTCAGAGGTGAGGGTGCTACCCACTGAGCCACTAGCTGACTACAAGTTAGTAAGCTGTTGCTTGCTTTTGTGAATGACCAGATGGTCAATCATTTAAAAAAAAATAATCCTGGAGTTTTGGAGTCCCCGGGGGTAATGTAACTTAGTGCGACGGTGTAAGATGGGTGATCACGAGTTGACAGCCCGTCCTGCATCTTTCCCCATTTTTATTTCCACAATGGGCTGCCAATTCGCTATCGCCTGTCACAAATTTTTGATTTGCAGACAGCGGGCGAAACAGATTCGGGAGCAAATAAATTGCACAGCACATCAGCCGTCATCTTTTATTGCATTTGCAGCACCATTAGGCAGGTACGTTGCCACTTCTCCTGAGGTCCAGTGATTTTACCTCCCTCACCGTTGCAGTTTTCTATTCCACGGCCACTCTCCTCACTGTGCTCCCTTAGTTTGGAAAGATAGCACGCTACGTGTTGTAAGTGTGCACCACATCTAAATTGACACTAAATTGGGAGGCAGTGTGAACAATGAGGAGGATGCTAGGAGGCTACAGAGTGACTTGGACAGGTTGGGTGAATGGGCAAATGTATGGCAGATGAAGTACAATGTGGATAAATGTGAGGTTATCCACTTTGGTGGTAAAAATAGAGAGGCGGACTATTACCTGAATGGTGGCAGATTAGGGAAAGGGGAGGTGCAACGAGACCTGGGCGTCATGGTACATCAGTCACTGAAGGTGGGAATGCAAGTGCAGCAGGCAGTCAAGAAAGCAAACGGAATGATGGCCTTCATAGTAAGGGGATTTGAGTACAGGAGTAGGGAGGTGATGCTGCAGTTGTACAGGGCCTTGGTGAGGCCACACCTGGAGTATTGTGCGCAGTTTTGGTCTCCTAACTTAAGGAAGGACATTCTTGCTATTGAGGGAGTGCAGCGAAGGTTCACTAGATTGATTCCTGGGATGGCCGGACTGACATATCAAGAAAGATTGGGTCAACTGAACTTGTATCCTCTGGAGTTCAGAAGAATGAGGGGGGATCTTATAGAGACATTTAAAATCCTGACTGGTTTAGACAAATTAGATGCGGGCAGAATGTTCCCAATGTTAGGGAAAACTAGAACCAGGGGTCACAGTCTAAGGATTAAGGGGAAGCCATTTAAGACTGAGCTGAGGAGGAACTTCTTCACCCAGAGAGTGGTGAATCTATGGAATTCTCTTCCACAGAAGGTTGTTGAGGCCAGTTCGCTAAATATATTCAAAAGGGAGTTAGATATAACACTCACAACTAGGGGGATCAAGGGGTTTGGCGAGAAAGCAGGAATGGGGTACTGAGGTAGCATGTTCAGCCATGAACGTATTGAATGGCGGTGCAGGCTCGAAGGACCGAATGGTCTACTCCTGTACCTATTTTCTATGTTTCTATGTTTCTATCTCATTGCCACTGTGAGCAATGCCAAGGGGTGTCAATAAATATATCGGTATGCGCCTGCCAAACTGGTCACACTTAAAAGGTATCAGCGAGCATGTGAGAACGAAAGGCTGTCTTTTCATTGTTGTTGCTTTCCAACCTGGAGCCAAAAACTTGCCAGCAACCGCCAATATAGCAGCAGAATAATACAATTATGCCTTGCATGGTTTAATGCTCCTATTATAAAACCATATCAGCCCATTTACTGTGAGCAGTGCCATGGAGATGTACATAATGGGCTGGATTTTCATTGACCCGTGGAGGCGGGTTTGGAGGTGTGTGGGGGGTTAAAATTGCGAAAACTGGCGGGCGGGCACAAGTCCGCTTCCATCCCGCCTCCACGCAATTTTCATTAAATCGTGTCTGCTGGTCCCGACTGCGTCCCGCCTTTAAGAGGTGGGATAGGCCGTTAAGGCCCTTAACAAGCACTAAATTGGCTCTATAATGCCATTTTGAAAGGCCTTTGTGATTTTAACCCTTGATCTACGTGAAGCACGCCTGTTGTGAACCACGATTGTAAAACCTGGCGGGAGCACATTTGGATAGCTGACTATCAACTGCAGGTCGACTATTACAACGGAGATGTGATGAAGGTAGTAGTAGTATTAGGTCTGAATGTCGCCTCTGATGCTGCTGCATTGAATGTCTCCAGAGACTGCCTGGCCTTTGCTGTGAGAGGATCTCTCTCTCTCTCTCTCTCTCTCTCTCTCCAAGAAATTAAAGTTTTCAAAGAAAATGGGGGTGAGAAAACCCCCCCATTTTTTTTAATGCTCTCTGATCATTTATTTTTCCCTCTCCCGGGTGTTTGCTCACAGCAGTATCCTGGTGATTAATCCTTTAATGCCTGGAGGAGGGTTAGCAATCCCTATCCTGGCACCACAGCACTCCCAAGGACAGCTGTCAGCGTGCCCCCCCACCCCCTCCAGGACTTGGCTTCGACATGGAGCCCTGACATTCATCCGGTATAAAATGGCTGTGCTGTCCGTGGCGGTGCGACGGGTGCAGGCAGCGCGCCCAAATAATGTTAAGGAGGCCCAATTTTGGACCGGCCTCTGGCCCACCCGATTGGGCCGCACGCTCCATCTGCCGCCCCCCCGCCCCCAATATCGGGCCTGAAAATGGGCCTGAAGGAATTTCAGCCCCCTTGTCCATACCGAAGATGCACTTTTATTTAACCTTTACAGTACAGGCAGTGTCAGCCGTGTCTCAGTGGGTAGCACACTTGCCTCTGAGTCAGAAGGTTGTGGAGTTCAAGTCCCCACTCCAGGGACTTGAGCACATAAACCTAGACTGACACTCCAGTGCAGTACTGAGGGAGCGCCGCACTGTCGGAGGTGCCGTCTTTCAGATGAGACATTGAACCGAGGCCCCGTCTGCTCTCTCAGGTGGACGTAAAATATCCCATGGCACTATTTCGAAGAAGAGCAGGGGAGTTATCCCTGGTGTCCTGGGGCCAATATTTATCCCTCCACCAACAGAACAAAAGTGAGAAGTCGCACAACACCAGGTTATAGTCCAACAGCTTTATTTGAAATCACAAGCTTTCGGAGCACTGCTCCTTCGTCAGGTGAAGTGAAGAAATACATATGGGCACAGCATATATAGTCAGAGAACACTGCCAGACGACTACAGTTAATCTTTCTAACTGCCCTTTATCACACCTCGGCAGAGAGACAATCACGGCAATCAAAGGTGTGGATGGTGTCCAACTAGGTCATTCAGGAAAACATTACATCAAAGACGATAGCAAAATACAACAAAGACAATGAGGTGGGGTCACAAGGGGTCAAATGTGGCAGATGCTGGGGTCTGTATGGAAAACTAAAAAAATGTTTACTTTTTTTGCTGGAAATCACAGCAGGTCCGGCCGCATCTGTGTAGAGAGAACAAGCCAACGACGACTCGAGTCTGGATGACTCTACGTCAGGCGGGGTTACATGTAGCGGGACATGAACCCAAGATCCCGGTTGAGGCTGTCCTCATGTGTGCGGAACTTGGCTATCAGTTTCTGCTCGACGATTTTGCGTTGTCGTGTGTCTCGAAGGCCGCCTTGGAGAACGCTTACCCGAAGATCGGAGGCTGAATGTCCTTGACTGCTGAAGTGTTCCCCGACTGGGAGGTAACACTCCTGCCTGGCGATTGTTGTGCGGTGTCCGTTCATACGTTGTCGCAGTGTCTGCATGGTCTCGCCGATGTACCATGCTCCGGGGCATCCTTTCCTGCAACGTATGAGGTAGACAACGTTGGCCGAGTCACATGAGTATGTACCATGTACCTGGTGGGTAGTGTCCTCACGTGTGATGATGGTATCTGTGTTGATGATCTGGCATGTCTTGCGGAGGTTGCCGTGGCAGGGTTGTGTGGTGTCGTGGTTGCTGTTCTCCTGAAGGCTGGGTAATTTGCTGCGAACGATGGTACTTTTGAGGTTAGGCGGCTGTTTGAAGGCGAGTAGTGGAGGCGTGGGGATGGCCTTAGCGAGGTGTTCATCGTCATCGATGACATGCTGAAGGCTGCGAAGAACATGGCATAGTTTCTCCGCTCCGGGGAAGTACTGGACAACGTAGGGTACTCTGTTGGTTGTGTCCCGTGTTCGTCTTCTGAGGAGGTCTATGCGATTTTTCGCTGTGGCCCGTCGGAACTGTCGATCGACGAGTCGAGCGTCATATCCCGTTCTTACGAGGGCGTCTTTCAGCGTCCGTAGGTGTCCATCGCGTTCCTCCTCGTCTGAGCAGATCCTGTGTATTCGCAGGGCTTGTCCATAGGGGATGGCTTCTTTAACGTGGTTAGGGTGGAAGCTGGAGAAGTGGAGCATCGTGAGGTTGTCTGTGGGCTTGCGGTAGAGTGAAGTGCTGAGGTGTCCGTCTTTGATGGAGATTCATGTGTCCAAGAATGAAACCGATTCTGAGGAATAGTCCATGGTGAGTTTGATGGTGGGATGGAACTTGTTGATGTTATCGTGTAGTCTTTTCAGTGATTCTTCGCCGTGGGTCCATAGGAAGAAAATGTCGTCGATGTATCTGGTGTATAGCGTTGGTTGGAGGTCCTGTGCAGCGAAGAAGTCTTGCTCGAATTTGTGCATGAAGATGTTGGCGTATTGGGGTGCGAATTTGGTCCCCATGGCTGTTCCGTGTGTTTGGGTAAAAAACTGGTTGTCGAAGGTGAAGACATTGTGGTCAAGGATGAAGTGGATGAGTTGTAGGATGGCGTCTGGAGATTGGCTGTTGTTGGTGTTGAGTACTGAGGCTGTCGCAGCGATGCCGTCATCGTGGGGGATACTGGTGTAGAGTGCCGAGATGTCCATCGTGGCGAGGAGTGTTCCTGGTTCAACTGGTCTGTGGGTGCTGAGTTTCTGTAAGAAGTCTGTAGTGTCGCGACAGAAGCTGGGGGTTCCCTGTACGATGGGTTTCAGGATGCCCTCGACGTATCCAGAAAGATTCTCACACAGGGTTCCGTTGCCTGATACGATAGGACATAGAAACATAGAAACATAGAATCTAGGAGCAGGAGTAGGCCATTCGGCCCGTCGAGCCTGCTCCACCATTCAATACGATCATGGCTGATCATTCAAATCCAGTACCGTGTCCCTGCTTTAATCCCCACAGTACACATATCCCACCCTAGCCCCGTAACCCCACGTATTTAATTCCCCCTAACATATCCCATCCTATCCCTATAACCCCACATATTTTATCCCCCCCCCCCTAACACTAAGGGTCAATTTATCATAGCCAAATCAACCTAACCCGGACATTTTTGGACTGTGGGAGGAAACCGGAGCACCCGGAGGAAACCCACGCAGACACGGGGAGAATGTGCAAACTCCACACAGACAGTCACCCGAGGTCAGATTCGAACCCGGGTCTCTGGCGCTGTGAGGCACCAGTGCTAACCACTATGCCGGGTGTGTTGGCTTTGTGTATCTTTGGGAGGCAGTAGAAGTCTCCCACGCGGGGAGTACGTGGGATGAGAGCGCGTAGGATGCTTTGAAGGTCTGGATCGAAGGTCTTGATCAGTCTATTGAGTTGGCGGGTGTGTTCTTTGGTCGGATCTGCGGGTAACTGTCTGTAGTGTTCCTGGTTGTCCAGTTGTCGGTATGCTTCTTTGCAATAGTCCATTTTGTTCTGTATGGCGATGGCTCCTCCTTTGTCCACTAGTTTGATGACGATGTTGCGGTTGGTCTTGAGAGCATGGATGGCGTTGCGTTGTGCTCGGGTGACATTTTGGACTGTCTTGTGAGTGCGGCTGATGAACATAACAAAAACAGATTATCTGGTCATTATCACATTGCTGTTTGTGGGAGCTTGCTGTGCACAAATTGGCTGCCGTGTTTCCCACATTACAACAAGTGACTACACTTCAAAAGTACTTCATTGGCTGTAAAGAGCTTTGAGATGTCTGGTGGTCGTGAAAGGCGCTATATAAATGCAAGTCTTCTTTACTCTTAAATCAACATTTTTTCAGCTGTACAGCGCTAGAAGTATGACAGTGATTTGCTGGGAAATGGAAGTGGTGGCAGTTGAGGTGGGAAGAGAGGTGTGTATCCTTGCGGCCTAGTAAGAGGCTATTAAGAGGTAATAAAATTTAGAAGCTATTACATTCAATCAGTGAAACGAATGCTGTCAAATTACATGGTAAAATATTGCTCATTCTCAAAGCGTGCGGTTCATTCTCAGGAGCTTGCTGTCTGTCACCGTCAACAGCGATTCCCTCCAGAGTAGAATCACACGGCGCAGAAGGAGGCCATTCGGCCCATCGTGCCTGTGCCGGCATTTTTGTAAGAGCTCTCCAATTAGTCCCGCTCCCCCTGCCCTTTCCCCCTTCCAGGTATTTATCCAGTTTCCCTTTTGAAAGTTACTATTGAATCTGCTTCCACCGCCCTTTCAGGCAGCGTATTCCAGACCATCGCAATAGGTTGATGTATAAAAAAAATCTCATCTTCCTCCCTGGTTGTTTTGCCAGTTAACTTTTTGAGATTTGCAATATTTTTATTAATATACCCCTTCCTCCCCAAAAGGCTGTGGACGCCGGGGGACAATTGGAGCTTTCAAGACTGAGATCGCTAGATTTTTGTTAGGTGAGGGTATCGAGGGATGTGGAGCAGAAAAATGGAGTTGAGGTGCAGATCAACCATGATCTAGTTGAATGGCGGAGCAGGCTCGAGGGGCTGAATGGCCTCCTCCTGTTCCTATTCCTTCAGTGTATGAAACTGTCTGAACCCCTCGACGTGTTAGAGGCTTCAAACGCACTCCGGAACCGTGTGAGATTCTATTTAGAAACATAGAAACATAGAAGATAGGAGCAGGAGTAGGCCATTCGGCCCCTCGAGCCTGCTCCGCCATTTAATGAGATCATGGCTGATCATCCAAATTCAGTACCCTGTCTCTGCTTTCTCCCCATATCCCTTGATCCCCTTAGCCTTAAGAAATATATCTAACTCTTTCTTGAATATATTTAATGAATTGGCCTCAACTGCCTTGTGTGGTAGAGAATTCCACAGGTTCACCACTCTCTGGGTGAAGAAATTCCTCCTCATCTCAGTCCTAAATGGCTTACCCCTTATCCTTAGACTGTGACCCCTGGTTCTGGACTCCCCCGCCATTGGGAACAGCCTTCCTGCATCTAGTCTGTCTAGTCCTGTTAGAATTTATAATGATAGCTACACTGGAACGGTAAGAGTATGAACCAGAACAGGCGGCACGGGATCATCAATCGAATATAACCAGACAGAACCAAAATAGGAAACGGGAGCTCACTACAGAGGGGCTCTTGGTGATGGGTTCATGCAGTATGGGCCAACAGTAACTAGTTTAAAGAAACTAGTAAATGCTGGAAACACTCAGCAGGTGAAGCAGCATCTGTGGAGAGAGAAGCAGAGTTAACGGCCCAGAATTTGCGGTCAGCAGTGAAGCGAAGGCGTTGGCTGCTGGCCACAAAGCACGCTTCGCACAAGGATCTCGTGTCGAGAACGTTGGGTTTTCCGAACTTCAATCCAATTGAACGGAGTGTAGTGGGGGATCCCCTTGTGCGAACTGCTGTGATGTCAACAAGCTGTCGAAGCAGCCAATCGGAAGGCAGAATTCTCAGACAGCGAACGAGGAAGTGAATAAGCTCTTAGAATTTTAACTTTTTAAAAATGTTAGAGAGAGCCAAAACAAAGATTGGGGCTCTTGCATGGGGGAAAAGGCAAACCTGAAATAAAGATAAACAAACTTTAAAAAAAAAAATTAAACCCCAGTTACACCTAATCCCTTTGGGTCTAACTTTTAGTGGGGAATTTAACAGCGGGGGAGGGGGAGAGAGGGCACAGCGCAGCCTGTTTTCGGAGCTGTTAGTGACTGACCACAACTTGGGGACTTCCCTTGTGCATGCGCCAATTCCCAAAGTTGCGGTCAGTTTCAAAGGTGGAATGCCGGCGAATGCTGGCAGGTTGGCGTCGTACCGACCGCAAATTCTGGGCCAACGTTTCAGGTCGTTGACCTTTCATCAGAACTGGCGAAGGTTGGAGATGTAATCGGTTTTAAGCAAGTACAGAGGCAGGGAAAGGGTGGGGAGGAGGAAAGAACAAAAGGGAAGGTCTGCGCTAGGGTGGGAGGCGGGAGAGATTAAGAAACAAAAGGGATGATGGTGCGAGGCAAAAGGAGATGGTAATGGGACAAGTGAAATAACGATTTAAGTTTTGCTTTAGCTAATCGTCAGTTACTCCGCTGGTTCCGTGCTTTCCTCGGTGAGGTTTCACTCCTGTCGGGGAAACGATAAAACAAACATCCCAGGGAGGTAATGCAGAATCCACAGTCCAGTCATGATCTGGGAGCACGCTCGCTTTACTTAAATGAATATCTGTAACTCGAGCCCTGCTCCAGAGACTTCAGCCCATAACCCAGGCTGACGCTCCCAGCGCAGTACTGAGGGAGGTGCCACCTTTTGGGTGAGATGTTAAACCGAGGCCCCGTCTGCTCTCTCGGGTGGGCGTAAAAGATTCCACGGGCACTATTTCGAAGAAGAGCCGGGGAGTTCTCCCCGGTGTCCTGGGGCCAATATTTTTCCCTTAACCAACATCACTTAAAAAAAAACCAGATTATCTGGTCATTATCGCATTGCTGTTTGTGGGAGCTTGCTGTGCGTAAATTGGCTGCTGTGTTTCCTACATTACAACAGTGACTACACTGCAAAAAAAAAGCACTTAATTGGCTGTAAAGCGCTTTGTATCGTCCTGAAACCAGAGGAGAAAAGACAGGGACAGAAATGGGGTTGGGGTGTGGGGGTGGTGGTGGCGGGGGGGAGGGAAATAGATATACAATAAGAGGGGTACGGTAGCATAGTGGTAATGTTACTGGGCTAGTAATCCAGAGGCCTGGACAAATGATCAGGAGACATCAGTTCAAACCCCACCATGGCAGCTGGGGAATTTAAATTCAATTAAATAAATCTGAAATTAAAAAAAGCTAGTCCCAGTAATGGTGACCATGAAACTACCAGATTGTTGTAAAAACCCATCTGGTTCACTGATGTCCTTTAGGGAAGGAAATCTGCCGTCCTTACCTGGTCTGGCCGATATGTGACTCCAGACCCACAGCAACATGGTTGACTCGTAACTGCCCTCTGAAATGGCGGCTCACCACCACCTTCTCGAGGGTAATTAGGGATGGGCAATAAACGACCACATCCTGCGAATGAATAAAAAAACATAAAGTTGCAAGTTCCCCATGACCACGTGAAGAAGAGGAACGGGGGAAAGTGAGGGCAGGGGAAAGCAAGAACACCCCCACCCCCATTGAAGAGGCCTGAGTAACACTGGAATATCAGGATAACACATCAAGCGGTGACCCTGTTGGTCTCTGATTTCCAATGTCTGGTCCAGAAGCTGACAGTTGCAGACCTGACCTGGTGGAGAGTTCGGAGAGCAGAGCCTGATGTCTAAATCTCAGTGATTGAATCCACAGCCGCCTCTGATTGCAGCTCTGTAATAACATTGCTTTAGCGCAAGTCAGCTGTACAAGTCCCAATAACACAGCAGTGAGTTGACACACCGAGACTCCGACTGCTGAGACGGGATTGGCGACACCAGCGATTCCTGACTTTCCAGCCCTCTCCCTGCACTGCACACGGTCCCGGCTCTCTGGGTCTTTCTGGGAAGGTTGGGAACCCTAATCTCCGACAGTGCGGCGCTCCCTCAGCACTGGCACTGGAGTGTCAGCCTAGATTTTGTGCTCAAGTCTCTGGAGCGGGACTTGAACCCACGACCTTCTGACTCAGAGGTGAGAGTGCTGCCCACTGAGCCACGGCTGACACCTCTGGCTACCCGGATATAGCTGGGTTTCTGAGCAGGCCTGTGGTTCAAGGGGTTTGTGGCAGCTTGTTTGTTCTTGCGGGGGGAGGTCGGGATACTCCTTATGAGCGCTCCGATCAGTTGGGGGTCATTGCCCTTCATCGTCATTGGATGGGCTCCATTCTGGGGAGAACTTGGCCGCACACTGCTTGGCACTTCCACCGCTCCGGAAGAGACCAGGCTAAACTCGTTCTGTTCGGCGTATGTCCCACATGTACTTCAGTCATGAGTTTGTTGTGGGGAAGGCTGCACTTTGCCACAGTGACTACACTTCAAAAGTAAGTCATTGGCTCTAAAGCATTTTGGGACGTCCTGAGGTTGTGAAAGGCACCGTAGAAATGCAAGTCTTTCTTTATAGGAGAGGGCTGCATCTTCTTCAGATGCAAGATTTGTTTTAAAAGCTGCACAATAAATTTGAAATTCTGCCTTTTAAAAAAATTTGACACCGTGCAGGAGAAACTAGTGAAATAAAAGCTTTGTGCGAACATTGCTGGAAGTGCGTCACAGGTTTTTTTGCTGTCTTCTTCGTGTCTTACTGTAGCGTAAAGTCTCGAACTGTAGTTGGCAGCGATGTACAGTGAACTGGGCTCACAAAGAAGCAATGTGTACTCTTCTGAATTGATCATGCCGTTAAACCTTTACAACATTGAGACAATGTCAATAGATCCATGACCAGCCTGGCGTAAGTAATCTCTTTTGCAGTTTTAGGATTTTTTTTTCTAAATTGTTCTGGGGCATCCAATGTGGGATTATCGGAAGCATAGCGAGGAGTTTGACAGCTTTCTGTAGATGCAGTAATATGCAAAGTCTACCTCTGAGAAATAGGGGCATGTCATTTGGGATTTATGGCCTCTGGGCATCTCGCCTGTCTATCAGATTTGACATGTTTGCCCAGATTGATTCAAGTGAGTGAAAGACTTGCATTTATATCGCGCCTTTTACGACCTCCGGACGTCCCAAAGTACTTTTTTGAAATGTAGTCACTGTTGTAATCCAGGAAATGGGGCAGCCAATTTTCTCATATCGAGGCCCCACAAACAGCAATATGATAATGACCAGATAATCTGTTTTTAGTGATGTTGGTTCCACTCCAGAGACTTGAGCACATAATCCAGGCTGACGCTCCCAGTGCAGTGCTGAGGGAGTGCTGCACTGTCGGAGGTGCCGTCTTTCGGACGAGACATTAAACCAAGGCCCCATCTGCTCTCTCAGATGGACGTAAAAGATCCCACGGCACTATTTTGAAGAAAAGCAGGGGAGTTCTTCCCCGGTGTCCTGGCCTTTTTTTAATATAATATATATCTGGTCATTATCACATTGCTGTTTGTGGGAGCTTGCTGTGCGCAAATTGGCTGCCGCGTTTCCTACATTACAACAATGACTCCACTTCAAACAGTACTTCATTGGCTGTAAAGCACTTTGGGACATCCTGAGGTCGTGAAAGGAGCTGTAGAAATGCAACTTGTTGGGATGTTTTCTACATTACAGGTGCTATATAGATGCAAACAGCTGTTGTTACAAAAATTGTTCAATTTAAAAACATTCCTGATTACGTCTTACTCACACCTGAGTCCTCCACAATTGCCCATTGACGACTATCTTGTGTTCCGCATTGAGGCTTCTGCGATTTATTTAAGGTTCTTCTGCCATTACTGTATACACTAAAATGTGATTCCCTCTTGGGTGTTGCAGCTGACCTCTTGAACACTCGGGTAACCTTGTAGGTCACACATTGCATCAATTATTCAAGTAGAACAGGTCAATGAAAGGGCTGGGGCCCTCGCAGTTTAAAAAAAACCAAACAGTTAGAATCATAGAATGGTTACAGCACAGGAGGCCATTCGGCCCGTCGAGCCCGTGCCGGCTCTCTGCAAGAGCAATTCAGCTAGTCCCATTCCCCCGCCCTTTCCCTGTAGCCCTGCAAATTTCTTTCCTTCAGGTACTTATCCAACTCCCTTTTGAAACCACGATTGAATCTGCCTCCACCACCCTTTCAGGCATTGCATACCAGATCATAACCACTCAGAGTAAAAAAAGTTTTTCCTCATGTCGCCTTTGGTTCTTCTGCCAATCACCTTAAATCTCTGTCCTCTGGTTCTTGACCCTTCCGCCAATGGGAACAGTTTCTCTCTCTCCCTACTCTGTCTAGATCCCTCATGATTTTGAACACCTCTATCAAATCTCCTCTCAATCTTGGGGTCTCGCAGTCCATCACACAGTAATCCCAGATGGCAGCGATTGTTGATTCTGCCATTCCCATTTACACCTCTTCTAGACTCATCTTTTTGTTTCTTTACCTGTTCCACTACCATCTCCTTTTGCTTTGTACTATCATATCTTTTGTCTCTTGATCTCTCCTGCCTTCCACCCTATCACCGACCTTCCCTTTTGTTCTTTCCTCCACTCCCCACCTTTCCCTGCCCCCGCACTTGCTTAAAAACCTGTTCCATCTCTATCTTTTTCCAGTTCTGACAAAGGGTCATCGCCCTGAAACGTTAACTCTGTTTCTCTCTCCACAGATGCTGCCTGACCTGCTGAGTATTTCCAGCATTTTCTGTTTTAATACAGTAATCTTGCTTGTTTCTGTATTTCTTCAGAAGTTTTTTTATATCAATAGGATATTTAAGTGTGTTAAGTGCTTATTATTCTTAAAAATAGAGCTTTACTATTAGCTGGAGGGATAGAATTGAAAAGTAAGGAAGTTATGCTAAACCTGTATCGAACCTTGGTTAGACCACACTTGGAGTACTGCGTGCAGTTCTGGTCGCCGTATTGTAAGGGGGAATGTGGAGGCACTGGAGAGGGTGCAGAGAAGATTTACAAGGATGATACCAGAAATGCGAGGGTATACATATCAAGAAAGGATGAACAGGCTGGGGCTCTTTTCTCTTGAAAAAAGGCTGAGGGGTGACCTAGTGGAGGTCTTTGAAATTATGAAAGGTTTTGATAGAATGGATACAGAGAGAATGTTTCCACTTGTGGGGAAGAGCATGACTGGCGGCCATCAATATAAGATAGTCACCGGGAGGTCCAATGGGGAATTCAGAAAAAACTTCTTTGCCTGGAGAGTGGTGAGAGTGTGGAGCTCGCTGCCACAGGGAGTGGTTGAAGCGAATGGTATGGGTGCATTTGGGGGGAGGCTGGACGAGCATGTGAGAGGGAGGGAAATGGAGGGTTACGCTGGTGGATTTGGATGAGGGGTGAACGGGAGGAGGCTCGAGTGGAGCATGGACTGGTTGGGCCGAATGGCCTGTGCCTGTGTAAAAGCCCTAAGCTCTGGAATTTCCTCCCTAAGCTTTTCCGCCTCTCTCTCCTTTTTAAGACGCTTCTTAAAACCTACCTCATTGACCAAGATTTTGACCACCTGTCCTTGAGTGGCTCGGAGTCAAATTTTGTTTAATCGCTCCCTTGAAGTGCCTTGGGGATGTTTTACTACCTTAAAGGCACTATATAAATGCAAGGCGTTGTTGGCATTGAGGCAGTAGCTCCTGTGTTGGTTCAGTATGCAGGAGATGTGACTATCTTGAACACTGTTGACACAGGCAAGTTTATTGCATGACAATCATGACCGTCAAACATCTGACGAGACATTATCTCTGACTGCCACATCAACAGGAATATTAATCATTGCAAGTGTACACTCATTGAGCCGTGTTAGTGGGAAGGTCTTTTCTCAGATTCTGATGGAAAGAAAGTAAGTAGTTGCATTTATATAGTGCCTTTCACAACCTCAGGACGTCCCAAAGCATTTTACAGCCAAAAGGTGGCCTACACACAACATAGTTAGCCTCTAGCGCATCCCAATTTTAATCGCTCTACCTTTGGTGGCCGTGCCTTCAGCTGCCGGGGACCTAAGCTCTGGAATTCCCTCCCTAAATCTCTTCGCTTCTCTACCTCTCTCTCTCCCCCTTTTAAGATGCTCCTTAAAACCCGCCTCTTTGACCAAGCTTTTGGTCATCTGCGCTAATAGTGCCTTATGTGGCTCGGTGTCAAATTTTGTTTTGATAACGCTCCTGTGAAGCGCCTTGGGACGATTTACGACATTAAAGGCGCTGTATAAATACAAGTTGTTGTTGTTATTATAGTCCCCACCACACTCCGTAACATGTGAGCCACTCATTGTGGAGAGTAACAGTCGGCGCAAAGACCTGGTCCCTGAGCATCTATATGGGAAGCGAACTAAAGTCAACCAGTGTCGTCCTCCTGATTTGATACAGAATGAACATAGGAACAGAAGTAGGCCATTCAGCCCCTCGGGCCTGTTCCACCATTCAGCTGGATTAAAACAGTTGATTGGGTAGATCGAGAGAAACTATTTCCTCTGGTGGGGGGAGTCCAGAACAAGGGGGCATCATTTTAAAATTAGAGCCAGGCCGTTCAGGGGTGATGTCAGGAAGCACTTCTTCACCCAAAGGGCAGTGAAAATCTGGAACTCTCTCCAGCTGTCAAGGCTGGGGGTCAATTGAAAATTTCAAAACTGGGATTGATAGATTTTTATTAGGCAAGAGTATTCAGGGTTTTGTAACCAAGGCGGGTAGATGGAGTTAAGATAAAGATCAGTAAAGCTCTAATTGAATGGCGGAACAGGCTTGTGGGGCTGAATGGCCAACTTCTGCTCCTAGTTCGTAGCTGATCTGTACCTCAACTCTATTTACCTGTCTGTGCTCCATATCCCTTGATACCTTTACCCAACCAAAAGCTATCAATCTTAGTCTTGACACTGGGAGTGTCGGCCTAGATTTTGTGCTCCAGTTTTTTGGAGTGGAGCTTGAACCCACAATCTTCTGACGACGGGGTGAGCGTGCTGCCCACTGCGCGCCGGCTGATCTCCCATCATATGATGCACAGATATCAGCAGTGGAGGAGCCAGTGGGTGCATGCACCTCCTGGTGGAAGGCAAAAGCTCAGCTTTGGTCTCCGTAGCAATCGTATCTCAACTTTGCAGCAGAAGTGTCGCCTTGTCTGAATTTACAAAGTACTTTGGAGTGCGAGCGTGGAGCATTCCTCCGATGGAAGGATACAAAGGTCAGAGATCGACTGCAGGGTTTGACAGTGGAATTCGAGAGCACTTCAGTCTTTGGTCAGAAAAGTTTCGAGATGCGTCATCTTTCTTCATTTGAAAATGTCAAAGGATGTCTGTTTAAAAAGACACGTTGAACTGTTTCTGTAGAACATCACAAGATTTTGATGGCCAGACTAATGTCAACCGACATCCCTGCAGGAGTTCCTCAGGGCAGTGCCCCAGGCCCAACCATCTTCAACTGTTTCATCAGTGACCTTCCCTCCAACATAAGTTCAGACGAGGGGATGTTTGCACAGTGTTCAGTTCCATTCGCAACTCTTCAGATAATGAAGCAGTCCCTGCCTGAATGCAACAAGACCTGGACAACATTCAGGCTGAGGCTGATAGGTCGCAAGTAACATTCGTGCAACACAAGTGCCAGGCAATGACTATCTCCAACAAGTGAGAGTCTAACCACCTCCCCATGACATTCAATGGAATTACCATCATCAAAACCCCCACCATCAACATCCTGGGGGTCACCATTGACCAGAAACTTAACCGATCCAGCCACATATACTGTGGCAACAAGAGCAGGTCAGAGGCTAGGTATTCTGCGGTGAGTGTCTCACCTCCTGACTCCCCAAAGCCTTTCCACCATCTACAAGCCACAAGCCAGGGGTGTGATGGAATACTCTCCACTTGCCTGGATGAGTGCAGCTCCAACACTCAAGAAGCTCGACACCATCCAGGGCAAAGCAGCCCGCTTGATTGGCACCCCATCCACCACCTTAAACATTCACTCCCTCCACCACCGGCGCACCGTGGCTGCAGTGTGCACCATCTACAAGATGCACTGTAGCAACTCACCAAGGCTTCTTCGGCAGCACCTCCCAAACCCGCGACCTCTACCACCTCCCGTGAATAGGATGCTCCTCTATCATTGCGCAGTGGAAGTCGGGGCCAAGGACAAGGGCAGCAGGCGCCTGGGAACACCACCACCTCCAAGTTCCCCTCCAAGTCACACACCATCCTGACTTAGAAGTATATCGCCGATCCTTCATCGTCGCTGGGTCAAAATCCTGGAACTCCCTCCCTGACAGCACTGTGGGAGTACCATCACCACACGGACTGCAGCCGTTCAAGAAGGCGGCTCATCACCACCTTCTCGAGGGCAATTAGGGATGGACAATAAATGCTGGCCTTGACAGTGACATCCACATCCCATAAACGAATAAAAAAAAAGTCCACCAACGTCGAGATTTTAAAATTCTCATCTTTGTTTGCAAACCCCTCCATGGCCTCGCCCCTCCCTATCTCTGTAATCTCCTCCAGCCCCACAACCCCCCGAGATCTCTGCCCCCCTCAAATTCTGGCCAAACACTGCAGCCACGGTGCGCCGGTGGTGGAGGGAGTGAATGTTTAAGGTGGTGGACGGGGTGCCAATCAAGCGGGCTGCTTTGTCCTGGATCTTGAGCATCCCTGATTATAATCGCTCAACCATTGGCGGCCGTGCCTTCTGTTGCCAAGGCCCTACGCTCTGGAATTCCCTGCCTAAACCTCTCTACCTCTCTTTCCTCCTTTTAAAATGCTTCTTAAAACCTTCCTCTTTGACCAAGCTTTTGGCCAGCTGTCCTAATATCTTCTTGTGTGGCTCGGTGCTAAATTCTGTTTGTTACTGGCCCTGTGAAGCGCCTCGAGACGTTTTACTACGTTACCGGCGCTCTATAAATGCAAGTTGTTGTTGTGAAAATCCACTGCTGTGGAAGTGCTGATTGGTTGTGCCCACACCAATTTCACTGACTGCTGTGGCCATTTTATTGTTTTAATGCATCACCTAGCAACGCTGGATGCCTGTTGTGTATGTAATGCCCAGGGTTGCCAAGGGGGAAATGAGAGAGAATCATTATGTGACTGTGAAGCGCTTTGGGTCATGAAAGGCGCTATATAAATGCAAGTCTTTACTTTAGAAAGAAAGAACTTGCATTTCTCTAGCGCCTTTCATGACCACCGGACGTCCCAAAGCCCTTTACAGCCAACAAAGTACTTTTGAAGTGCAGTCACTGTTGTAATGTAGGAAACGCAGCAGCCAATTTGCGCACAGCAAGCTCCCACAAACAGCAACGTGATATTCACCAGACAATCTGTTTTAGCGATGTTGATTGAGGGATAAATATTGGCCCAGGACACTGGGGATAACTCCCCTGCTCTTCTTCAAAATAGTGCCATGGGATCTTTTACATCCATCTGAGAGAGCAGACGAGGCCTTGGTTTAACGTCTCATCCAAAAGACGGCACCTCCCTCAGCACTGCACTGGAGCGTCAGCCTAGATTTTTCTGCTCAAGTCTCCTGAAGTGGGACTTGAACCCACAACCTTCTGACTCAGAGGCGAGGGCGCTACCCACTGAGCCACGGCTGACACTTTCATTATA
Source organism: Squalus acanthias (assembly GCA_030390025.1). Lineage (NCBI taxonomy): Eukaryota > Metazoa > Chordata > Chondrichthyes > Squaliformes > Squalidae > Squalus > Squalus acanthias. Next base: position 117,622,983 of record CM059435.1, read on the forward strand.
AGCGCGTTATTGTGCGGTTGGGTTAGTAGAGAGAAGCTGATCACTTTGCGCTTTGACGACCAGAGAACACACATGATTGAATGCCAGAAAACGGAGTGCCCCGTTTGAAAGAGCAGCTCTCAAATAATTGATCAGAGGGCTTGACCAGGAGTATGTGACTCTCAGAGTCCAATAGTCACACTTCTTTTTCTGTAGCTCATTTCAGTGTAGGACAAACTGCAATTTATATTAGTGCCGCATTGTAAAACTTATACTCTGCGGGGAGCACAGAAAGCTTGTTATGATTGTGATTTGTAACCTTCTGAGCACTGCCTAGCTGAGGTTGCTACTAATTGCACCAAGGGTTGCAGTAATGGAAGACTGATGGCTTGTCCAAAGTCAATTCAGTACAATTTTTCCAGGATTTTCTGTACTTCAACGAGTGATGTGTTTGTGTTGCAGAAATGGACATGAATTCAATATGCCTTGTTCTGTCGCAGTTCAGTTGCTACGCCTGCTCTGCACAGAGCTTTGACGTTTGCAAGGAAAGGATTGCACATTTTACTTTTAATTTTAAAAAAATAGGAGCTAAATCGATATCTGTTGGAGATGGGAGATCGGATAGACATATTCCATAGGGAATGATGGTTCTTGTGCTGTTTGCGGAGCAGGGGAGGGAGGGGAGGGGGAGGTGTCTGAAAGGACATCACACTTGTGATGATTCGTGGAGTTGAGCGAATGAGTGGAGTCTTGCTTGGCTAGCTTTTTGGTTGGAAGGATTATTCATGCAAAACCTTCCCTCAGCACATTAAACCTTTTGGGGTAGGGTCCACGATGGGTCAGATTGTACATAATAGCCTGGAATTTGCAGTCAGTGGCAAAGCGACGGCGCTCGCTGCTGACCTCGAAGAAAGCTGCCCACAGAGACCTAGCAATCTCTGCGGCGTGAATTTTAGCTCTCCTGACCTTTGTTTGAACCTGGTGCCAAATCAGGTGAATCCGAAGCGTCCAACAACCGTGATGGTGTCAAGCTGGCTAAGCAGCCAATCACATTGAAGAATTCTCACAGACAGCAAACCAGGAAGTAAAATGCACAGATTCTAATTTACTTCCTATAAATTTTACAAAGAGCGAAATAAAGATTGGGACATACACATACGATTAAGGTACAAGCTGAAATATCATAAACAAACTTAAAACTTCTTAATCATATTAATGGAAAAATTCGTTTTTCTAGGCCAGAACAGTTGTTCAGCAGTTAGTACGTCGATAAAAACACAATTACACCTATTCCAACAAGGCTTAAAGTTTAAGGGAGTTTTTAACAGCGATATTTCATCGTAAAAGGAGAAGTTTTCGTCCTTGTATGTGATTTCAACTGATTGTCGGCTCTGGGGAGTTCCACAGTGCAACCTATGGCAGAGCAGTGAATTACTGACCGCAACTTCAGGATTGCCGCGTTGTTCTGCGCGTGTGCTAAATCCTAAAGTTGCGGTCCGTTTCAGAGGGGTAGTGACGGCGAACATTGACAGTTTCGCCGTCATTACCCTACGCAAAATCCGGGCCAATAAATGGAAATGAATGGGCTTATTCTGTGCATGAAAATCAAATAATGACATTCTGTGGAGCGAAAAGTGCAAAGGTAAATAATTAACTGTCTTCCACTTAATCCAGATGAAAATCTTTTGCACTGAACATTTCAGCTGTGTAACCTGATCAATGATCATCTATTTCCTGAATTCTGATACAAGGGCTCATTTTCCAACTTTGTGCTTCCGATGGGGAGCCCTGGCTCCTGGAGGTGCACATCGGAAAGACTGACCCTGCCTTCGATTGCCCCGAATGTGCAAGTATCACATGACTGCCATTGCTACAACAACAACAACAACTTGCATTTATATAGTGCCTCTAGCGTAGTAAAACATCCCAAGGTGCTTCACAGGAGCGTTATAAAACAAATATTTGACACCGAGCCACATAAGGAGATATTAGGGCAGATGACCAAAAGCTTGGTCAAAGAGGTAGGTTTTAATAGAATCATAGAAAGTTACAGCACGGAAGGAGGCCATTTCGGCCCATCGTGTCCGCGCCGGCCAACAAAGAGCTTTCCAGCCTGATCCCACTTCCCAGCTCTTGGTCCGTAGCCCTGCAGGTTACAGCATCCCAAGTGCACATCCAAGTACTTTTTAAACGTGGTTAGGGTTTCTGCCTCTACCACCCTTTCAGGCAGTGAGTTCCAGACAAATATTCTGTCAAGGCATTACTTGTGGGAGACAGCAGTGCACATCTGGGTGCTGGATTTTCCATCCTAGCCAGCCAGCCTCTCATAGTCCTGCCCAAGGAACCACACAACAGCTCAATATGCTCACGTTGTTATGCCAACCTCAATTTCAAATCAGGCTCACTAAGGTCTGCATCATCCTGCAACTTAAAAGCATGTGGGGCCTCTGCCCTGTGCCAGTTGGCTTTTTCCAAACCATTGCCTCTTATCACCTTGTGATTCCTCCTCACCATCAAACCTTTTTGCAATGTCTGTGCTGCTGCTTGATGCAAATGCGGATGTCGATAATTGGTGTTATCGTAGCTGTGGATCCTCTAGTTCTGCTGATGACTGTGAAGAGAGAAAATGTTACATTGCAAGAGACGATGGAGTTTAGGAAGAGAATTCCAGAGTGCAAGGCCATGATGGTTGAATGCTCTGCCCCCAATAGTGGAGTGGAAGAAGTGAGGTCAGAATGGAAGAGCAGAGGGTGTGAGCCAGGATGGAGGGCTGGAGGAGGTTGCAGAATTAAGGTGAGGGAAGACCATGGAGGGATTTGTAAATGAAGATAAGAATGTTGGAAGCTGGGGATAGGAAGCCAGTGGGAGGGAGAGGGAATCGATTTTGGTTACCTGGTCCCTTCTTCACATCGCCGCACCACAGTTTCGGGACCAGGAGCCAAACAGCAAGGATATCCCAATACGCATTTGTTAAAACACAGCAGCAACCTATATTTATATATTTTTTTTCAAATCATGGTTTATAAAGTTGCTAATAAAACAAAACCTGCTGCCGGAAAATTCTAAAAGTAAATATTCTAGTGATTCTTGCAGTTTAAAAAGCTACCAGTTAGGCTACATTTATAGCATATATCTCTTCTAAAATATGTTTACCGCTAAAGTGAGTGTGAAGCAGAGCCTTGTTAGTTGCAGCTTGATGGCATCAGAGCGCCCTGAAGTCCCATTCTGGGTCCAGTCCAGTCAGTACGCTGCCAAAACAAACTCACTTGGAATCCTACTTTAATTTGAATTCGACTTGAATTCGACTTGAATCAAACACCCTTCATGTAACTGGGATACAAGAAGGAATTCTTTTTTCCCAAGTGACGAGACAAGAGATGAACCCAGTCTGAAAATAAATTTGGTATTTATTGAACAAATAAATGTGGTTATTAAGGGTTACTAGAGATTGTATAAATAATATACGAGTCCACCAACTGCAATTAGAATAGATGAGGCATATTGTAAGAGGAATATTCCAAGCAAAACACTTGGGGTTTTCAGTGTTTTCATCGTTTTTATCACTTATATCTTATTTTAATTAAAAAATCATAAAAGTAAAATTGAGCATGTGCTGTGTCCATATACTCCATTGCCTGCGTACTTTAATGTTGTTGGACATTTTATTGCTGTTTGGACTGGGGTAGGGGAGAAGACTGCGGCTTGGAGCAGGCAGGTTCCAGAACCCAAAGTTGGGGCAGGGAGCAAGCAGGGCCTGAAACTGTAAAGGAGTGAGGCAGACAAGCCCAGGCCTTGAAGCTGGTGTGAGAGCGAGTGCAGCAGGGTTTGATTTCTGAAACCTAAGCAGGGTTTGAGCTTAGTGCGATCCAAGTGCCAAAAGAAACTACTTACATTTATTTAGCACCTTATCATGTTCTCAGGACATCCCATTGAGTTATAGAATCATAGAATCATAGAAAGTTACAGCACGGAAGGAGGCCATTTCAGCCCATCGTGTCCGCGCCGGCCAACAAAGAGCTATTCAGCCTAATCCCACTTCCCAGCTCTTGGTTCGTAGCCCTGCAGGTTAGAGCATCCCAAGTGCACATCCAAGTACTTTTTAAATGTGGTTAGGGTTCCTGCCTCTACCACCCTTTCAGGCAGCAAGTTCCAGACCCCCACCACCCTCTGGGTGAAGAAATTTCCCCTCAAATCCCCTCTAAGCCTTCGACCAATTACTTTAAATCTGTGCCCCCTGGTTTTTGACCCCTCTGCTAAGGGAAATAGGTCCTTTCTATCCACTTTATCTATGCCCCTCATAATTTTATACACCTCAATAAGGCCTCCCCTCAGCCTCCTCTGTTCCAAGGAAAACAGACCCAGCCTATCCAGTCTTTCCTCATAGCTAAGATTCTCTACTCCCGGCAACATCCTTGTAAATCTCCTCTGTACCCTCTCTAGTGCAATCACATCTTTCCTGTAATGTGGTGACCAGAACTGCACGCAGTACTCTAGCTGAAGCCTAATTAGTGTTTTATACAGTTGAAACATAACCCCCCTGCTCTTGTATTCTATGCCACGGCTAATAAAGGCAAGCATTCCGTATGCCTTCTTAACCACCTTATCTACCTGGCCTGCTACCTTCAGGGATCTGTGGACATGCACTCCAAGATCCCTTTGTTCCTCTACACTACTCAGTATCCTACCATTTAATGTGTATTCCCTTTCCTTGTTAGCCCTCCCCAAATGCATTACCTCACACTTCTCCGGATTGAATTCCATTTGCCACTGTTCTGCCCACCTGACCAATTTATTGATATCTTCCTGCAGTCTACAGCTTCCTTCTTCAGTATCAACCACACAGCCGATTTTAATATCGCCTGCAAACTTCTTAATCATACCCCCTATATTCAAGTCTAGATCATTGATATATATACCACAAAAAGCAAGGGACCTATTACTGAGCCCTGCTGAACCCCACTGAAACAGCCTTCCAGTCACAAAAACACCCATCAACCATTACCCTCTGCTTCCTGTCTCTGAGCCAGTTTTGAATCCAACTTGACACTTTGCCCTGGATCCCATGGGCTTTTAACTTCGTGACCAGTCTGCCATGTGGAACCTTATCAAAAGCCTTGCTAAAATCCATATACACTACATCAAACGCACTACCCTCCTTGTTAACTCCTCAAAAAATTCAATCAAGCTTGTCAGACACGACCTTCCCTTAACAAATCCGTGCTGACTATCCTTGATTAATCCGTGTCTTTCTAAATGAAGATTTATCCTGTCCTTCAGAATTCTTTCCAATAATTTACCCACCACCGTTAGGCTGACTGGCCTATAATTACTCGGTCTATCCTTTTCTCCCTTTTTAAACAAGGGTACCACATTAGCAGTCCTCTGGCACCACACCTGAAGCCAGAGAGGATTGGAAAATGATGGTTAGGGCCTCTGCTATTTCCTTTTTTGCTTCGCTTAACAGCTTGGGATACATTTTATCCGGGCCTGGGGATTTATCCACTTTTAAAGCTGCTAAACCCCTTAATACTTCCTCTCTCTCTATGGTTATTTCATCTAATATTTCACACTCCTCCCCCCTGATAGCAATGTCTGCTTCGCCCCTCTCCTTTGTGAAAACAGACGCAAAGTATTCATTAAGAACCCTACCGACGTCTCCTGCCTCCACACACAGATTACCCTCATGATCTCTAATAGGCCTTACCCTTTCTTTAGTTATCCTCTTACTCTTAATATATTAATAAAACATCTTTGGGTTTTCCTTGATTTTACTTGCCAAGAATTTTTTATGCTCTCTCTTTGCTTTCCTAATATCCTTTTTAATTGCACTCCTGCACTTTCTGTACTCCTCTAAAGATTCTGGAGTATTTAACCCTCAGTATCTGTCATCCGCCTCCCTTTTTTTCTTTATCCTACCCTGTTTGTCCCTAGACATCCAGGGGGCTCTAGATTTGTTAGTCCCACCTTTTTTCTTTAAGGGCGCATATTTGGTCTGAACCCTCCGGATCTTCTCCTTGAATGCCTCCCACTGCTCTGACACTGATTTACCTTCAAGTAGTTGTTTCCAGTCCACTATGGCTAAATGCCCTCTGAGCTTAGCAAAATTTGCTTTTCCCCAATTCAGAATTTTTATTCCTGGTCTATCCTTGTCCTTTTCCAAAACTACCTTAAATCTAACTGAATTAAGGAGCGTCTTAAAGGAGGAGAGAGAGGCGGAGAAGTTTTGGGAGGGAATTCCAGAGCTTGGGGCTTAAGCAGCTGAAGGCACGGCCGCCAGTGGTGGAGCGATTAAAATCAGGGATGCTCAAGAGGCCAGAATTAGAGGAGAGCAGATATCTCGGAGAGGGTTGTGGGGCTGGAGGAGGTTAGATATACGTCAAAACTAGGCATGCACTACACACCACGTGATGTTATTGAACATACACTATGACGTAAGAAAACTACTAGGCACTTGGTCTGAGTATTAAACAAGACTTTAATCAACTGTTTTTCAACATGGAGATCTAGTTGTGTCCTTCACTAGTTCCTGTTAAAGAATGCCCTGAGCAAGCTGGGCCCATGTCCGAGTATCTATACTCTCCCTGGACAGCACCACCAGCAGGCCGCCCAGTATTATTTCATAAGTCATTTCCACATGAATGACAAGATTCATGTCACTATATAGAATGGAAAAGAAAATCGCGATGGCCTGTTTTGCACTACCCATTTCTAACCCTACCATGTTCAAGCAAGGTCTTATTGCCAATATTAGGCGAAAACTGTGGTGAATAAGACTGTATGATACCCAATGGCCAATCTATCACCGCGCTCACATTGCTTCAAATTAACTTGTGTCGTCCGCTACAGCATTTCTTCTGTAACGCGAGTCTCTACTGATGAAGGTTTTTTTGGCAAGTAGTGGAGTGTGTAGCTTCAAAGTCGGGTACAGTGCTATCTGCAACTGCGACGCTTTAATACTTGAGACAGGATAGAAAATAAAGGCAAGATGCTTCAATCATAGATTCAATCATCGAATTTACAGCACAGAAACAGGTCATTCGGCCCAACTGACCTATGCCGGTGTTTATGCTCCACACGAGCCTCCTCCCACCCCTCTTCATCTCACCCATCCAATAAAGGGATTGTTTTCCACATCTTCAAGCATAAATTAAAAGGGAATTGGCATCTGAGACAAATTATAGAAATACTATCAGCAAACAAACTCTGTGTCACCCAATGTATTTGACTTTTATACCACAGGCAAGTGTTCAGGTGAGAGGTGGTGTTAAAGTTGAGCTGATTCAGGCGACCATTTTGGACGTGGGAGATGCGATCGTTTCATCGCCTCTTCTCTATGGTACTCAAAGGGAGTTTCTTGTACCAGCTAATTCTGCCAATGGCAGGGCAATTCCGATAGACTGTGTAAATGTCCCAGGCAAAGTTAACTAGGTGCACCGTTCGATTCTTGCGAACGTCAGATAACTTTGTGAATGGGAAGATTGAAAGGTAGATATTTTTTCCTTGTGTTTCGAATCAGGTTGACAGATAAAATAAACAGCAACTGAATAAAGGACAATGTTGTATAAAGGTTTGCACAATTTGATGACAAGGGCAGCAGGCGCATGGGAACACCACCACCTCCAAGTTCCCCTCCAAGTCACACACCATCCTGACTTGGAAATATATCGGCCGTTCCTTCATCGTCGCTGGGTCAAAATCCTGGAACTCCCTCCCGAACAGCACTGTGGGAGCACCTTCCCCACACGGACTGCAGCGGTTCCAGAAGGCGGCTCACCACCACCTTCTCAAGAGCAATGAGGGATGGGCAATAAATGCTGGGCCTTGCCAGCGACAGCCCACATCCCAGGAACGAATTTTAAAAAAATGATGGTAGATGCTTTGTGGTAAATAAGGTTTAAATGCACGGAGAACATTGCAAAAGGATTCAACTGAAAATATCACTTCCAATGTATGTGAAGTTTTATAGACATCAGACTTATTTTCATGCAGGTGATTATAGAATTGATGCCGTGATTTATCTGCTGCCATATTGGACTATGCATTATTGGGTTTTGAATATGTTGGTTGTGGCAACGAGCACATCTGCTTGAAGTGTTGAAAGTGTCTGTGTTGAATAAACTAGCAACTTAAATTGGTGATTATGTTTTTCTTTTCGGCTTAAGTATCCTTAATGTCAATGTCTTAATTTATCGGAGTGCTTCAGCAGAAACGAGTGCATTTACTGCCTATTGCAATCTGGTTGTCGGCCAACCATCCCAGCATGTTCCTTGTTTAAAGTTGAGATTATGAATTTTTTTTTAAAAAAAGGAAGAACTTGCATTTATATAGCTCCTTGCACATCCTCAGTATATTCCAAAGTGCTTTGAAGCCAAGAAATGTCTTTATTTCCAAAAAAAACTATGCAGGCACTATTGTGTTGTTTGCACAAAGCAAGCAGCAAATGAGATAAATGACCAGCGAATCTAGAATCATAGAATGATACAGCACAGAAAGAGGCCATTCGGCCCATCGTGCCTGTGAAAGAGCTGTCCGATTAGTCCCACTCCTCCTGCTCTTCCCCCATTGCCCTGCAATTTTTTCCCCTTCGAGTATTTATTCAATTCACCTTTTGAAAGTTACGATTGAATCTGCTTCCACCGCCCTTTCAGGCAGCGCGTTCCAGATCACAACAACTCGCTGTGTAAAAAAATAAATCTCCTCCTCTGCCCTCTGGTTCTTTTGCCAATTATCATAAATCTGTGTCCTCTGGTCTCCGACCCTCCTGCCAGTGGAAACAGTTTGTCCTTATTTACTCTATCAAAATCCTTCATGATTTTGGAACGCCTGTTTTGGTTGAGGGAGGAATGTGGGCCAAGACACTAGGAGAACTTCCTGCTCATCATTGAACAGTGCCTTGGGATCATTTATATCTAACTGAACAGGTATCTGGGGCTTCCGTACTGCAGGAAGAACCAACCTAGATAATATACCCGAGTCCTGGAGTGGGGCTTGAACCCATGGCCTTCTGACTTGGGGCAAGAGTGATTCCAGTTGTGCTTAATTGCCAATGTAGAGGACTGTTTTTTAAATTATGAACAAGGTTCATCTTTGTATTTAGAAACCTTTTCACTTTGGAGACTTCTAGTGATGGCAAGGTATAGAGATTCACGTATCTCTGGTAAACAGGATCGAGTGCAAACCAATATGGTGGGTATATTGGGGGAAAAATTCAGTATCGCCCCATTTGGAGCGCAATTATCGGCCGGGCGCAAAGATTAGCGCCTGGCGCTAATTATCACCTCCGACGGCAAACTTGACTTTTATCGCCCCTGGAGGTGATTGGTGCGCTAAATCAGGCGCTACACATCTGTCTTAAGGCACAAAGGCCGAGGAGCGAGGCGCTAACTCAGAGCGCTGGCGAAGCTCATGTGATGTCAGTCAGCAATGGAACACAGACACAATGGCGCCGGCCAGTTCTTAAAGGGGAGGGTTAATCTTGCTTTCCATCCACATCCTGCTCATTGCAGCCTTGAATCTCGGCCTGGAGAGACCTGTACATCAAATCTGCTGGAAAGAACAATGGAGAGTACCAGGGAAAGAGCTCAGAGTGCAGCCCCCACAATCTCTTCTAAATCGATACAAGGAAGGGCAAATCAAAATGAACCTGCAAAGTGCTGCTCAGTACCCAAAACTCCTTCACACAGCGTTGAATCTCTCCAGAAGTCTCTCTCTCTCTCTCTCTCTCTCAGAATGCGTGGTTCAAAAATGTCACCAACAAAAAAGGCAGGAAGTGGTCGCCTTTAAATAGCGCTCCCCCAGTCCCTTCCTGACTGCAAAACGCTCCCCTCAACCTGTCGTTGCTAGCGGCAGGCGGTAAGGCAGGGGGCACCACTCAATATACGCTCCGGGGCACTACGCACTCGACTGACGTCACGATCTGCCGGCGCAGGAGATCGTGGCGGTAGTGTTTAGCACCGCCGCAAAATGTCTAGTTAATTTCGCGAGCGGCGCAAACATCGCCGCGCCCAGGCGCTAGTTGCTTTGCGCCCTCTTAAGGCGCTAATGGGAGGCGCAACCAACTGAATTTTTCCCCCATTGTGTTTAATCGGAGTTTAGGACGGAATATAACACACTAGTAATACAGCAAAAATATACGACCGTGACAAGCAGCTGGTACCGGTCCCGCTCAGACAGACGGCTGGCGTGCGTGAACAGTTCGCTGGCTTGTGGCCTCTCTTCCTATCGTCTAGAACCTCTGAGTTGGTGAACATGGGATCACTCTCGAAAGAGCATTCAACCAGCCCAACTTCTGCTTGGCTCTTCCCTCCACCATCTGAGTGGGCAAGCCCTCAGGATTTTTATTCTCTTTTTAGGGGTGGGCCTGAAGCCAAATTATTGACAAGACCAGTTCACCTATAGAGATTCCCCCAAAACCTCAGTACCCAATGGAGCGTCGAGTTCTTTGTCTCAATTCTTGGATGAAAGCCCTCCCTCAAAGGGGTCTCATGATCTCAGCCAATTTATCTTCCTTGTTTATACGTTTTGAAGGTTCCTCCATTGGAATTTGTCCTATCTCCCTGGTCCCTATCCTCCCTGGTACAATTGGTACCAGGCCTGGCCTTGTCCCCTTTCAGTCATGAAGCCCAAGCCATGGCTGTTCCGCTTCAGCTGTTCGTTATCTCGCTTTCATATAACAAACTGCTCCATCCTGAGATGGATACCTTAACTTCCCTAAATTCCTTTTATTCTATGTCTTTCTATACTAATTAACTTTGAATTATCTTCACAAGCACTTCTGCTGAACAAACTCCAAATTCTACCTTTATAATATGGTTATTCGTAATAATGGAAGAAACATAGGTTGGGCCTGATGTAAGAAAACTACTAGGCACTTGGTCTAAGCGTTAAACAAAGCTTTAATCAACTGTTTTACAACATGGAGGTCTAGTTGTGTCCTTCACTAGTTCCTGTTAAAGAATGTCCCGCACAAGCTGGGCCCGTGCCCGAGTATTTATAATCTCCCTGGACAGCGCCACCCGCAGGCCGCCCAGTATTATTTCAAAAGTAATTTCCACATGAATGACAAGATTCATGTCAGGGCCTTTATTGGCCAAATTAAAGATACATTAACAAAGTCAAAACCCTGACTTACAAACAATCTAACTAACTGAAGACATCTTGTCTCAAAGTCTAATACAAGCCTCCAGGAAAACGAAACGTATACATTAACCCCATTCCTTGTCTTGAGCAGAAACATACAATCATGTAAACACAGTATTATTCGCGGAGCCATATACATTTTTAGGCAGCCCTAGTTTCTAACAAAGGAGCTGGCTAATCTTAAGGAAAGAACTTACATTTATATGGTGACTTTCACAACCTCAGGACATCCCACAGCGCTTCAAATCCAGCGATTTACTTTTTGAAGTGGTGTCACTGTCGTTTTGTAAGCAAGCATGGCAGCCAATAAGCACACAGCAAGGTCCGACGAACATCAATGAGATAAATGACCAGTTAATCTGTTTTAATCGGTTACGTCTTTTGTGGCAACTTAAACCTAACAGCAGCAACAACAACTTGTATTTATATACAGCTCCTTTAACGTAGTAAAATGTCCCAAGGCCGCTTCACAGGAGCGTTAACAAACACAATTTGACACCGAGCCACATAAGGAGAAATTAGGACCGACGACCAAAGAGATAGGTTTTAAAGAGCGCCTTAAAGGAGGAGAGAGAGGTGGAGAGACGGAGAGGTTTAGGGAGGGAATTCCAGAGCTTAGGGCCGAGGCAGCTGAAGGCACGGCCGCCAATGGTGGGGTGATGAAAATTGGGGATGCTCAAGAGGCCAGAATTAGAGGAGCACAGAGATATCAGGCGGGGTGGGGGTGCTGGAGGAGATTACAGAGCTGGGGGGTGGGGGCAAGGCCATAGAAGGATTTGAAAATGAGGATGCGAATTTTAAAATTGAGGCGTTGCTTAACCGGGTGCCAATGTAGGTCAGCGAGCACAGGGGTTGGCCTTTGGTGCGGGGAGCAGCTGACCGTTGCCGATACTGTTTTGGAGCTGCAGAGCAGACTTGTGAACATGCAGCTTGTGATTGGTGTGAGATATCTTGACACTTTCCTTTCGACGATGTCTTCGGCGTTCGGATTGTTTGGAGACTTTGGCCAACTGCCCCACAGTTGGTGTCGCCGCTCCAGCTTGTCGGCTGCACGTAACCCGCTGCTGTTGTCAGCAGCTTTCGCCTCAGGCGACCCGCGAAGTTTCACCAGGCCCCTCGTCTGTCAGAGTCTCCTCACATGGCGCGGATCCATCGCAGTGGATAATGTCAACCGTTGACACGGCCCTGTCAGACTTGTCAAAGCAACAACATCGTTACCTTTCACTGCATGTCTGTTGTGTTCATTCCCCTTCCACTCGTACACTAATGTAGCCTGACTGCACAATAACCTCGCTTTGACATCTCCCGGGGATATAATGGATGCCAACAGTGCGCAGTCTAAAATGAGCTTAATTTGTGGCAGGCTGATGTGTAAGGGTATTGTGCATCAAAGTATGTTTGATTCTATCATAAAAAGAAAGACTTGCATTTCTATAGCGCCTTTCATGACCACGGACGTCCCAAAGCGCTTTACAGCCAATGAAATACTTTTGAAGTGGAGTCACTGTTGTAATGTGGGAAACGCGGCAGCCAATTTGCACACAGCAAGCTCCCACAAACTGCAATGTGATAATGCCTAGATAATCTGTTCTTAGTGATGTTGATCGAGGGATAAATATTGGCCCAGGACACCGGGGAGAACTCTCTTGCTCTTCTTCGAAATAGTGCCGTGGGATCTTTTACGTCCGCCTGAGAGAGCCGACGGGGCCTCGGTTTAATGTCTCATCGGAAAGACGGCACCTCCGACAGTGCAGCACTCCCTCAGCACTGCACTGGAGTGTCAGCCTAGATTTTTGTGCTCAAGTCTCTGGAGTGGGACTTGAACTCACAAGTGGGACTTGAACTCACAACCTTCTGACTCAGAGGTTCAGAGGTGAGGGTGCTACCAACTGAGCCACAGCTGACACTATAGTGCATTTCATGACCTCAGGATGTCCCAAAGCACTTTACAGCCAATGAAGTACTTTTTAAAGTGTAGTCATTGTTGTAATGTAGGAAATGCAGGAGCCAATTTGCGCACAGCAAGCTCCCACAAATTGCAATTAAATAAATGACCAGATAATCTGTTTTAGTGATATTGGTGCCTTACTGATGTGAAAGTCATTATTTACCATATGCATTTCAAAAGACGTCTCTATATGATACAAAGTTACTGACAAACCGAGATTATCTTTCAACATTGGCTAACAAAGGGTCAAAGGAGAATGATCCACAAGGATCTATAATCGAAAAAAGATTTGTCAAATGAGCTCTTAGCCTTCATTCATTCTCCTCCTTAACGTCTGTGTTTGGACTCTCGAAAATAAAAAAACAACTTATATAGCGCCTTTCACAACCTCAGGACGTCCTAATGCGCTTTACAGCCAATTAAGTATTTTTTTGAATTATAGTCACTGTTGTAATGTGGGAAACGCGGCAGCCAATTTGTGCACAGCAAGCTCCCACAAACAGCAATGTGATCATGACCAGATCATCTGTTTTTTAGTGATGTTGACTGAGGGATAAATATTGGCCAGGACACTGGGGATAACTCCCCTGCTCTTCTTCGAAATAATGCCATGGGACCTGTTACGTCCACCTGAGAGGGTGGACGGGGCCTCGGTTTAACGTCTCATCAGAAAGACGGCACCTCCGACAGTGCGGCACTCCCTCAGCACTGCACTGGGAGTGTCAGCCTAGCTTTTTGTGCTCAAGTCTCTGGAGTGGGACTTGAACCCACAACCTTCTGACTCCGAGGCGAGAGAGTGCTACCAACTGAGCCATGGCTGACACCGCCCATCGGTTCTTATTTCATGATCCATTTTGAGTTACATTGTTTTCCACACACAAAGCCGGTTGGCGTGTAAAGACAAACTGAATTTTAAATGTAAAAACTTTGCATTCCGGTTTATCCTTGGACTAGGCCTGGTTTTCCAAAATGCATTGTGGGCATGGAGCCTTGCCTTCTGGGAGCGGAAAGCACTGGCGCGATCCCCATGATTTTCTTTCCGCTAAAATTGAACAAAATGGAATTTAAATCACGGGCAGTGCTCCTGATCTGTGCTTCCAGTGGGTGAGGCTCCATGGTGGGAGCTTGCGTTTCAGAAGCTAGAACCATACAGATCAGAAGGAGGCCATTCGGCCCATCGTGCCTGTGCCGGCTCTGTGAAAGAGCTCTCCAATTAGTCCCACGCCCCCCTGCTCTTTCCCCATAGCCCTGCAAATTTAGCGTCTTCAAGTATTTACCCAATTCCCTTTTGAAAGTTACTATTGAATCTGCTTCCACCGCCCTTTCAGGCAGCGCGTTCCAGATCACAACAACTCGCTGCGTAAAATAATTTCTCCTTCTCTCCCCTCCGGTTCTTTTGCCAATGACCTTAAATCCGCGACCTCTGGTTACCGACCCTCCTGCCAGTGGAAACGGTTTCCCCCTATTTACTCCTCGACCCTGATTGTTGAGTGTGTATCCAGACCAGGCTGAGGAACACCAGGTTTCTGCCTCTCCGCTGTGTGGTTTGCTGGGAGCGTTGAGCTGCTGTTGCACTCGATGTGGTTTCTGTGCGATGTCTCCAGGGACAGGACTATTCATTATGCTTCCTGCAAAAGAACATTAAATTTTAATAAGTGGAATGCGATCTACCACTTGGGTAAAATTGTTGCTTTCACGCGGGCATGTGCTCAGAATCAGGATGTAATTCTACTGGAGCTGAGCAATACTTACATAGGATTACACAGGATATACGGCACAGAAACAGGCCATTCAGCCCAACCAGTACATGCCGGCGTTTATGCTCCACTCGAGCCTCCTCCCGTCTTTCCTCATCTATTCCCTTCTCCCTCATTTGCTTATCCATCCTCCCCTTAAATGCATCTCTGCTATTCGTTTCAACCACTCCCTGTGGTAGCGAGTTCCACATTCTCTCCTCGTGCCATCTTTAGTTTCTTAACTTGTCCCATTACCATCTCCTTTTGCCTCGCACCATCATCTCTTTTGTCCCTCTTAATCTCTCCTGCCTTCCATCCTATCACAGACCTTCCCTTTTGTTCTTTCCTCCCCTCCCCCCTCTCCCTGCCCCCACACTTGCTTAAAAACCTGTTCCATCTCCAACTTTTTCTAGTTCTGACGAAGGGTCATCGACCTGAAACGTTAACTCTGTTTCTCTCTCTACAGATGCTGCCTGACCTGCTGAGTATTTCCAGCATTTTCTGTTTTTATTCCACATTCTCACCACTCTCTGGGTAAAGAAGTTTCTTCTGAATTCCCTATTGGATTTCTTGGTGACTATCTTATATTGATGGCCTCTAGTTTTGCTCTTCCCCACAAGTGGAAACATTCTCTCTGCATCCACTCTATCAAAACCTTTCATGATTTTAAAGACCTCTATTAGCTCCTTTTTATAATATGGCAACCAGAATTGTACGCAGTACTCCAAGTGTGGTCTAACCAAGGTTCGATACAAGTTTAGCATAAAGTTTAAATCCAATGAATTGCAAACGAAATGTTGAGTTTACGTACGTCAATAATGCAAGACTAAAATACATTTCAATTATCCGTCCATCCCATTTATCTGTCTCTATATCTATCTATCCATATATTTCTCCATTTTATATATATATTAAAAATCGCCATGCAGTTAGTGTTCCCAGATCTGGTTGGATGTATTCCTGGAGATTTCCTCACATGACCTCCCACCTCCAACGGCCCCGCCCGGTCAAACAGCCATTTTCTCTCCCCCCCCCCCCCCCCGCGCCCGTCTCCAATATTAATAAAGATACAATTCTTTTTACTGCTCCTATGATTTTTCTCCTGGGTGTTGCGAGCAGCATGTCCCGGAGATCAGTCTTCAATTCCTGGAGACTCCAGGACCACCTGCATTTGGATGCTTGAATTTCCATTGTCCTATTTGTGTTGTCCTGTTCTATCCATTGCGAACTGCTGTGTCCATATTATAAGGGAAAAACGACTATGTAAGATCCACACTCTAAAGGGTGCAGTTTGGTCACTGGGTTCCCATAATTTTTTACAAGCGCTTTCTGAATTTTTTTTCGTAGGTCAGTTTTTCTCAGCAACTAATTTCTGATGTTCCAACAGCAAATCAAAAGCATTTCCACCATAACATGTTGAAATTTATCCTTTCAAATGTCTTTTGCGTCATTTATAAGGCCTTTTATTAAAGTTTTTACTTGAAGGCCTCAACCTCTCCCAGAAGCCTGGGCTTGGAATTAATATCTTTGCCCAGAGCTGTGAAACCATGAGCATTTGAATTGTGCATTTTGGGCATGGGCAGTGTACCGAATTTCCCAGAGTGCATCAGTAATGGGCAGTGTACCGAATTTCCCAGAGTGCATCAGTAATGGGCAGTGTACTGAATTTCCCAGAGTGCATCAGTAACGGGCAGTGTATGGAATTTCCCAGAGTGCATCAGCAACGGGCAGTGTACAGAATTTCCCAGAGTGCATCAGTAACGGGCAGTGTACCAAATTTCCCAGAGTGCATCAGTAGCGGGCAGTGTACCGAATTTCCCAGAGTGCATCAGTAGCGGGCAGTGTACCGAATTTCCCAGAGTGCATCAGTACCGGGCAGCGTACCAAATTTCCCAGAGTGCATCAGTACTGGGCAGCCTACCGAATTTCCCAGAGTGCATCAGTAGCGGGCAGCGTACCGAATTTCCCAGAGTGCATCAGTAGCGGGCAGTTCTCTGAATTTCCCAGAGTGCATCAGTAGCGGGCAGTGCTCTGAATTTCCCAGAGTGCATCAGTAGCGGGCAGTGCTCTGAATTTCCCAGAGTGCATCAGTAGCGGGCAGTGCTCTGAATTTCCCACAGTGCATCAGTAGCGGGCAGTGCTCTGCTGATGAGCATTTTTTTTCTCTTAGCTTCCAGCAGGTTCTGCTGAATTTTTTTTCCAGAATTATTTAAAGGAAAGGTGGAGGATAAATTTCAAAGGCTTTGGTGAGGTAAAATCCATATCTAATGTGTTTTAGGTGAGATGAGAAAAAAATGATGCGTTGTGATTGCAAGTAGTTCCGAATGAGATGTTTCCGCGGCTTCTCATTCACGGTGAGTCCATGAGGTCTTGACCGAGAAGCTTGGCTGGTTGACCTGCTGAATCCACATGCCGTAGGGTTGCCCTCTCTGCTTGGACATAGCGTCATTAAGTCATATAGAGTCATAACGGCACAGAAGGAGGCCATTCGGCCCATTGAGTCCGTATTCCAGGAGGTTTCATCGCGTGACCTCCAACTGCCCCACCCCAACTCTCCCGCCATTGGCCGTCCGACACGCCCGTCCTTTGGGGCGCCCCGCCTTCCCATGCCAAAATTGTTAAAAGAACAGAGTCTCGGTTACCAGATATGGATGAATCTTGACCATTGGCCAAACAGCCGTTATTCCCCAATTCCAATATTTTTATAACTTAACGAAAGTGTTCAAAGAAAATGAGGCAACACAATTTTTTTTTAAAACGCTATCAATTTTTTCCCGGGTGTTGCTCGTAGTGATGCCCAGGACATTTTCAATTCCTGGAGACTCCAGGTCAATCCTGGAGGGTTGGCAACCCCACTGCCGAAGAAAAATATGAGGAGCCTCGTTAAAATAAAAAGAGAAAATGCTGGAAGTAGACAGCAAGGCCTGTTAGCACCTGAAAGAGAAAAGGCAGGTTAGGATTTTGGGGCAGAAACTCTTCCTCAACTCAAAGGATCTTTTGCACGTTGCCAGGCTCCAGTGCTGGGGTGGACCCTCACTGGAGGGTCTGACCGCTTGCTGGGCAACAGTTCCGTGGTTCTTCCATACCCAGAATTAGAACAAATGTGAGAAGTCGCACAACACCAGGTTATAGTCCAACAGCTTTATTTGAAATCACAAGCTTTCGGAGCGCTGCTCCTTCGTCAGGTGAAGACTTCACCTGACAAAGGAGCAGCGCTCCAAAAGCTTGTGATTTCAAATAATGCTGTTGGACTATAACCTAGAATTAGAACATAAGAGCTGGGAGCAGGAGTAGGCCGTACGGCCCCTCGAGCCTGCTCCACCATTCACTGAGATCATGGCTGATCTTCTACTCCAACTCCACCTTCCTGCACTATCCCCATATCCCTTGATTTCCCTTGAATCATGGCATGATACAGCACGGAAGGAGGCCGTTTGGCCCATCGTGCCTGTGCCAGCTCTTTGAACGAGCTATCCAATTTAGACCCCTTTCTCCCTATAGCCCTGCAAATTTTTCCCCTTCAAGCATTTATCCAATTCCCTTTTGAAAGTTATTATTGAATCATTCCAGATCATACCACACTTGTGTCAAAAAGAAATTCTCCTCATCTTCGGATCTGGCTCTTTTTCCATTTACCTTGAATCTGTGTCCTCTGATTACTGACTCTCCTGTCACTGGAAACAGCTTCATCCAATTGGCCACTATTCACCTTGATTGTGGTTGTTAGCTGACTATTTGAGCCTAAATGCTGAAACTGCTCTTGACCCCACCTGTTGCCCACACACACACACACACACACACACAAACTTAGAGCAGGGGTCATCATATTGTGACCGTGGTCAGTTTTCCTCTCCCGAGACTGGGGCTGCCGACGTCAATTATCAGGCACTGGCTGAGATCAGCCCAGAGCTCCGTATAAAATCTGGGACCTTACATGGTCTGCACAGCACAGTGACTCATTGCACGGAATAACCTGAGTCATCAAGGGATCGATTTTATGTCGCTCATCTGAATAAGCTGTTAATTCCGCATGAATTTCTGCCAAATTAGGAGCAGTAGAGCGTTGTGTCCCACCTCAGGGGCTGTTACTCATTTCTAAGACTTGGCAGAGTGCCAGTACATGACAAGTGGAGGACAACATAAGAACATAAGAAACAGGAGCAGGAGTCGGCCATACGGCCCCTCGAGCCTGCTCCGCCTTTCAATAAGATCATGGCTGATCATCGACCTCAACTCCACTTTCCCGCCCGATCTCCATATCCCTTGATTCCCTTAATATCCAAAAATCTATCGATCTCTGTCCTGAATATACTCAACGACTGAGCATCCACAGCCCTCTGGGGCAGAGAATTCCAAAGATTCACCACCCTCTGTGTGAAGAAATTCCTCCTCATCTCAGTCTTAAATGGCCGACCCCTTATCCTGAGACTGTGACCCCTAGTTCTAGACTCTCCAGCCAGGGGAAACAACCTCTCAGCATCTACCCGGTCAATCCCCTTCAGAATCTTGTATGTTTCAATGAGATCACCTCTCATTCTTCTAAACTCCAGAGAGTATAGGCCCAATCTACTCGATCACTCATCATAGTCCAACCCTCTCATCCCAGGAATCATCATACCCGATTCCCGATCACGCCTTCATCCACTGTTGGTAGGGATTGATGTCCAGCAATCAAGAACAAGGGAACATGATCTTAAAATCAGAGCTAGGCCGTTCAGGAGCGAAATCAAGAAGCACCTTTTCACACAAAGGGCAGCAGAAATCTGGAGCTCTCGTTCCCCCCTCCCCCAATAGGCTTTAGATTCTGGGGCTCAATTGGAGTGTTCAGGACTGAGATTGATAGATTTTTGTTGGGTAAGGGTATCAAGGGATATGGAGCAAAGGCGAGTAAATGAGGTTGAGGTACAGATCAGCCATGATCTCAATGAATGGCGGAGCAGGTCCGAGGGGCTGAATGGCCTCCTCCTGTTCCTATTACCCTGAGATTGAAAACCTGCAGGTGCAGCTCCGCCAATATAAATGTGGACTTCTGTGTGGTAGCCAGCTGTGCTCATGACTCTGTCCGAACTCCCGGGATCAGGGGTATTTGCTTTGTGACCGGCTGCTGTAAGGAAAACGGCCTTTCAAAATCCTGTGGGCCTCACTTGCACCAGGATGCAGTCTTGCGACATTATATGCGGGATTGAAGGCCGATAAATCCCCAGGGCCTGATAATCTACATCCTAGGGTACTTAAGGAAGTGGCCCTAGAAATAGTAGATGCATTGCTGATCATCTTCCAACATTCGATGGAATCTGGAACAATACCCATGGATTGGAGGGTAGCTAATGTTACCCCACTATTCAAAAAGGGTGGTAGAGAGAAAACGGGGAATTACATACCGGTAAGCCTGACATCGGTAGTGGGGAAAATGCTAGAGTCCATTATAAAAGATGTAATAGCAGAGCACTTGGAAAACAGTGACAGGATCGGACAAAGTCAACATGGATTTACAAAAGGTAAATCGTGCTTGACTAATCTACTGGAATTTTTTGAGGATGTAACTGGTAGAATAGATAAGGGAGAACCAGTGGATGTGGTGTATTTGGACTTTCAGAAGGCTTTCGATAAGGTCCCGCATAAGAGATTAGCGTGCAAAGTTAAAGCACATGGGATTGAGGGTAAGGTACTGACTTGGATAGAGAACTGGTTGGCTGACAGGAAGCAAAGAGTTGGAATAAATGGGTCTTTTTCCAAATGGCAGGCAGTGACTAGTGGGGTACCACAGGGATCGGTGCTAGGACCCCAGCTATTCACTATATATTAATGATCTAGACGAGGGAACTAGATGTAATATCTCCAAGTTTGCAGACGACACAAAGCTGGATGGGCGTGTGTGCTGCGAGGAGGATACCGAGAAACTCCAGTATGATTTGGACAGGTTGGGTGAGTGGGCAGAAGCGTGGCAGATGCAATATAACATGGATAAATGCGAGGTTATCCACTTTGGTGTCAAAAACAGAAAGGCAGACTATTATCTGAATGGCAATAGATTGGGAAAAGGGGAAGTGCAACGAGACCTGGGTGTCCTTGTGCACCAGTCGCTGAAGGTAAGCATGCAGGTGCAGCAGCCGGTTAAGAAGGCAAATGGTATGTTGGCCTTCATAGTGAGAGGATTCGAGTACAGGAGCAAGGATGTCTTGCTGCAGGTGTACAGGGCCTTGGTGAGACCACACCTTGAGTATTGTGTGCAGTTTTGGTCGCCTTATCTGAGGAAGGATGTTCTTGTCATGGAGGGAGTGCAGTGAAGATTCACCAGACTGATACCTGAGATGGCAGGAATGACGTATGAAGAGAGATTGGGTCGATTAGGCTTATATTCGCTAGAGTTTAGAAGAATGAGAGGGGATCTCATTGAAACTTATAAAATTCTGACAGGACTGAACAGACTAGATGCAGGAAGGATGTTCCCGATGGTCAGGGAGTCCAGAACCAGGGGTCACAGTCTAAGGATAAGGGGTAAGCCATTTAGGACAGAAATGAAGAGGAATTTCTTCACCCAGAGGGTGGTGAACCTGTGGAATTCTCTACCACAGAAAGCAGTAGAGGTCAATTCATTAAATATATTCAAGAAGGAGTTGGATATATTTCTTAAGGCATCAAGGGATATGGGGAGAAGGCAGGGACAGGGTACTGAATTTGGATGATCAGCCATGATCGCATTGAATGGCGGAGCAGGCTAGAGGGTCCGAATGGCCTGCTCCTGCTCCTATCTCCTATGTTATATACACAGGGGCACATTACACATTACACTGGGGACACTGGAGCAGGAACTGATGGGAAATCTGGCGATTGATGTAAAAAAAGAAAGACTTGCATTTCTATAGCGCCTTTCACGACCACCGGACATCCCAAAGCGCTTTACAGCCAATGGAATACTTTTGAAGTGTAGTCACTGTTGTAATGTAGGAAACGCGGCAGCCAATTTGCGCACAGCAAGCTCCCGCAAACAGCAATGTGATAATGACCAGATAATCTGTTTTAGTGATGTTGGTTGATGGATAAATATTGGCCCCAGGACACTGGGGAAAACTCCCCTGCTCTTCTTCAAAATAATGCATTGGGATCTTTAACGTCCACCTGAGAGAGCAGATGAAAAAATGGGGGCAGAGGTTATGATCTGAAATTGTTGAACTCAATGTTGAGTTCGGAAGGTTGTAAAGTGCCTAATCAGAAAGATGAGATGCTGTTCCTCGAGCTTACGTTGAGTTTCATTGGAACAGTGTATGAGGCCGAGGTCATAGTGGGAGTGGCCCGGAGAATTAAATTATAATAACTCGATGCATAAACAAATTTCTCCTCATCTCACCTCTGGCTTTTTTGCCAATTACCTTAAAATCTGTGTCCTCTGATTACTGACCCTTTTGCCACTGGGAACAGTTTCTCCTTATTTACTCTATCAAAACACTTCATGATTTTGAACACCTCTATTAAATTTCTCCTTAACCTGCTCTGCTCCAAGTAGAACAATCCCAGCTTTTCCAGTCTCTCCACATAACTGAAGTCCCTCATCCCTGGTGCCATTCTTAATGTACATTAGAAATGTCTAAATAAATGTATCAAATGTGATTTAGAAAGGGATTTCTGAGTATTCTTGGACTCGTCCCTTGCAGTGTCTTGGAGGGGGAGCAGTGCAGATTCACCAGAATGATACCGGGGCTAAAAGGGTTAAATTATGAGGACGGGTTGCACAGACTAGACTTGTATTCCCTCGAGTATAGACGATTAAGAGATGATCTAATTAAGGTGTTTAAGATGATTAAAGGGTTTGATTGGGTAGATAGAGGGAAACTATTTCCTCTGGTAGGGTGGAGTTCAGAACAAGGGGGCATAACCTTAAAATTAGAGCCAGGCCGTTCAGGGTGATGTCAGGAAGCACTTCTTCACACAAAGGGTGGTGGAAATCTGGAACTCTCTCTCCTAAAAAAGCTGTTGAGGCTGGGGGGTCAGTTGAAAATTTCAAAACTGAGACCGGTGTTGGACTGGGGTGGACAAATGTGAGAAGTCGCACAACACCAGGTTATAGTCCAACAGGCTTGTGATTTCAAATAAAACTGTTGGACTATAACCTGGTGTTGTGCGACTTCTCACATGGGTATTTATGGTTACGGAACCAAGGCGGGTAGATGGAGTTAAGATACGGATCAGCCATGCTCTAATTGAATGACGGAACAGGCTCGAGGGGCTGAATGGCCTCCTCCTGCTCCTATGTTTAGATAGAGTGGCGAGCCATTTAAAGAAAGCTAGGACATGGGCAGAGCAGGGAACAGAACGCAAGTCTACCGAGGTTATGCTGAGGCTGTACAATGCACTGGCCTGCCCACACTTGGAGTACTGTGTAGCGTTCTGGTCACCCATGCAGAATAGAAATGGACAAGCATTGGAGACGGTGAGGAGAAGATTAATTCCAAGCAGAAGAAAATTGACCTAATCTCTATAGCCTGGAGCGAGGATGACTGAGAGAGAACCCCATTGAAGCATAAAAATATTAAAAGGCTGAGTTAAGGCACAGTCTGAATATTACTTTAAAATATGACAGCACAGCACGACTAGGGGCCATAAGAGTATCTCAGTGAAAAATAAATTAAAAACTGGCACCAGAAGGAACTTCATACAAAGAGTGATAAATGTCTGGGTTAATTTGTCAGGCAGGGTATGTGAGAGACAGACTTCATTGGTCATATAAACACAATTTATAGGCATAGAGGCAATTTAGAGGCGTTTTATACAAAAGCAAGAAAGTTATGCTCAACCTTTATAAATCGCTGGTATCATAGAATGGTTACAGCACGGAAGAAGGCCCGTCGAGCCCGTGCCGACTCTCAGCTAGTCCCACTCCCCCAGCCCTTTCCCCGTAGCCCTGCAATTATTTTCCTTCAGGTACTTATCCAATTCCCTTTTGAAAGATAAAATTGAGTCTGCCTCCACCACCCTTTCAGGCAGTGCATTCCAGATCTTAACCACTCGCTGCGTAAAAAGGTTTTTTCTTACGTCGCCTTTGGTTCTTCTGCCAATCACCTTAAATCTGTGTCCTCTGGTTCTCGGCCCTTCTGCCAATGGGAACAGTTTCCCTCTCTACTCTGTCCAGACCCCTCATGATTTTGAACACCTCCATCAAATCTCCTCTCAATCTTCTCTACTCTAAGGAGAACAACCCCAGCTTCTCCAGTCTATCAACGTAACTGAAGTCCCTCATTCCTGGAATCATTCTTGTAATTATTTTCTGCACCCTCTCTAAGGCCTTCACATCCTTCCTAAAGTGTGGTGCCCAGAATTGGACACAGTACTTCAGTTGGGGCCGAACCAGTGTTTTATACAGGTTCATCATAATTTCCACACTTTTGTATTCTATGGGCTGGATTTTGTCTTGGGGTCGGGTTGGGGTCGGGTTGGGGTCGTGTCATCCGCATTTCGTGTCCCCCCCGACTCCAGATTAATGTGGATGAATGATGCAATTTTCACTTAATTGGGCAATTGAGTTCCAGCATGTGGGAACCCATGAACTAATTAGTGGTTTCAGTCTGAAAGTCACCTCTGATGATGTCATCATTGCTGACTGGTCTCAGAGACTGTTGGTGAGAGAGGACCTGCCTGGCTTTTGCTGTGAGTGGACCTGGATGCAAAATGGAGAGAGAGAGAGAGAGAGAGACACACAGAGACAGAGACACAGAGACAGAGACAGAGACACAGAGACAGAGACAGAGACAGAGACAGAGAGAGAGCGAAGAGACAGAGAGAGAGAGAGAGAGAATGAATTTTTTTGCATCCAAGTCCTCTCACAGCAAAGGCCATACAGTCTCTGAAGACATTCAATGCAGCAGCATCAGAGGCGACTTTCAGACCTAATACTACTGCTACCTTCATCACATCTCCGTTGTAATAGTGGACCTGTAGCTGATAGTCAGCTATCCACTTGTGCCAGGTTTCCCTGGAGTGTTTCACATCAGGCGTGGTTCACGTCAGAAAAGGGTTAAACTAGCTAAAACGTTTCAAAATGGCATTACAGAGCCAATTTAAGGCTTGTTAAGGGCTTTAATGGCCTCTCCCGCCTCTTGGAGTCGGGAACCCCGCGACTGATTTTGTCAAAATTGCATGGGGTCGGGATCCCCGACCCCACAAATTTAACCCCCCACATGCCTCCAAACCCGACTCCATGGGCCATTCAAAATCCAGCCCTATACCTCTATTTATGAAGCCCAGGATCCCGGTTAGGCCTCAGCTGGAGCATTGTGGCCAATTCTGGGCACCACACTTTAGAAAGGATGTCATGGCCTTGGAGAGGGTGCAGAGGAGATTTACTAGAATGGTCCCAGGGATGAGGGACTTCAGTTATGTGGCGAGACTGGAGAAGCTGGGATTGTTCTCCTTAGAGCAGGGAAGGTTAAGAGGAAATTCAATAGAGGTGTTCAAAATCATGAAGGGTTTTGATAGAGTAAATAAGGAGAAAATGTTTCTAGTGGCAGAAGGGTCGGTAACCAGAGGACACAGATTTAAGGTAATTGGCATAAGAACCAGAGGCGAGACGAGGAAAACATTTTTTACACTGTGAGTTGTGATGATCTGGAATGCGCTGCCTGAAAGGACGATGGAAGCAGATTCAATAGTAATTTTTAAGAAGGAATTGGAAAAATACTTGAAGGGGAAAGAGCAGGGGGGAGTGGGACTAATTGGAGATCTCTTTCAAAGAGCCGGCACAGGCATGATGGGCTGAATGGCCTCCTCCTGTAACAGTCGTCCTATGATTCTATGAATTGAATGCTTGTTTGGAAGAGGTGGAATACCAGAGTATAGGTTTTCAAACGAGTGTTTTGGGTTCACTCTGAAGGTACAAGAGGCTAGGCTGGCCCCTTCTGAATTTGGTTGGCTGTCATTTATCAGGCTGTTTTCATAAATTTACTCTTCCATTTTGCTTCTGATTACTGATTCCAATTATTACAGTGAAATGTTATTAAGCACACTGGAGAGCTTTTTGCAGATGCCTCCACGTTCCACACCCCAAGCCCAGGTATGTACGTTCATTTGATACTCTCGTTAATTGTACAATAGCGAAACGACTTCACAGGACTCAATAAGGGCAGAGTTTACGCTATTTTTAGAAGGTTTGGAATGGAGCTGGTACGTAAAGAGCCCAAACACTTGACTGCTCTCCATGACAACAAATACCAAACAATCTTTAATTACATTTTGAGTTTCCTTAGATATTGGACCACCAATGAAAGACTTGTATTTCTATAGCGCCTTTCACGGCCTTAGGATGCCCCAAAGCGCTTTACAGCCAATGAAGTACTTTGTTGAAGTGTAGTCACTGTTGTAATGTGGGAAACGTGGCAGCAAATCTGCGCACAGCAAGCTCCCACAAACAGCAATGTGATAATGACCAGATCATCTTTTTTAGTGATGTTGGTTGAGGGATAAATATTGGCCCCAGGACACCGGGGATAACTCCCCTGCTCTTCCTCTGAATAGTGGCCGTGGGATCTTTTACGTCGAACTGAGAGAGCAGACGGGGCCTCGGTTTAACGTCTCATCCGAAAGACGGCACCTCCGACAGTGCAGCACTCCCTCGGTACTGCACTGGGAGTGTCAGCCTGGATTATGTGCTCAAGTCTCTGGAGAGGGATTTGAACCCACGACCTTCTGACTTTGAAGCGAGTGTGCTACCCACTGACCCCCTGGCTGACACCTTACAATTGACAGAACAATTATTGGGGAGGCAATATGTTTGGAAAAAGGCCATGTTTTGTTCCATTTTAGGATTATTATATTTAAAATTTAAATACATGTCTCGATTGTAACTGAAGTTCACTTTTTTTTTAAAAAACAGGTGCCCGTGTGGTGTATAACTACCATTCAGAATGGATGTTTCTGAAGAAGGAAGCAGAAGATAGCTGGAGTTGAGACACTTGTGGAAGCCCCATTGGAGTGCCACCTATTGATATGCTGCTTTGGAAGATTCCCAGCATGGGTAGCGAACACGCCTTCTCTTTTCAATCGATGAGGCTTTTAAACACCATCTTGAGTGGGTGAAACCGAGCGACAAGTCTATCCAGGAAATATTAGCATGGCCACGACCTTCTAGCCTTCCCGTCTTTCCGAAGGGATTCTGTTATCGTGGGGACGGATTTAATGTGATGGATTTCTCGCCAGAAATGAGCAGACATGAGAGGAAGCCAGTAAGCCACAAAGTAGAAGACCAAAAGAAGGTAAGGGGCTTGAGAATGATCAAATTTAGGTCGATTTTTTATTGAAATGTTTTTCTCTCAAAGGATCGCCATTGTTAAAGTCAAGTAATGGAAGTAAGATTGAAGTAGGCTTAGAGGAACCAGCGTATGCATCGATGCCATATGTCATCATGTGGTATGATGAGAGTGAAGAATGGTGGATGCCCAGGAGGGAGTAATCGAAGAGGCAGAAAAGGGTCCTTGCCCAGGGCTTTGTGGGTTTGTGAGCCGATATCCGTAAAGCCAAGGGTTGGTGCTTGTCCCACTAAAGTAGTTATATGTGTCCCGCATTGTGAGTGCAACGCACAGCATCGTCAAGCATGTGTGGAATAGGACAGAGCACGTGACCTTGGCACAGCGCAGCCTGTGGTGGCCGTTGCTGGTAATTGCAGTTAATGTCTTGGCTGTACGTTGTAATTTAGCTTTTTTTTTGGTGGTGAAATTGGAAGTTCGAGAGACCTTGGCGATAAATAAGGTCTGAGGAACCTTGGCGGTAAATATGTCAACGAGTGAGGTCGATCGGATGAGCGTGGGTGAGCTTGTCGAAGACCTTGTGTGCATCTTTCATGGTGGATATGGCTGCAAAGTGTCTGGAGTGGGAACGGAGCGTTTCTTCGTGTTGTTTCGTATGACGGGAAACGCTTCTGACGGGATGTCTAGTCTGACTCTCCATTCGATGGTCTCCCCGAGATGTCGAGTGGAGAAATGAGGTGCCTCCCGCGACAGATCTCAGTGGGCAGGTTGATGTGATGTGTTCTGTGGTCTGGGACTCACGGTCACAGTCGCACTTCGGGTCGTCCCCTCATCTTCCACTGGTGGAGCAGGTGGCCGCAGCGTCCGTGCCCTGTGCGGACTGGGTTGAGCGCTGTCCACGGTCTCCGAGGGAGGTCGGAGCCAGGGGCCTCTGCTGTTGGGTCAGTGATGAGGTGTCGGCTCTTTATGTTGCCGTGCGTCCCACGATTCCCTCCATCTGGGACGGTGGGTCAATACCAGCCGCGTGAATATTGGCTGCTGTTTCCCAGAATGGCCGGCGCGATTTCAAGCGCTTTCGAGGTGGGTTTTTCAAGTCTGGGACGGTCGATGCTGCTCATGATTTTTTTTCCATCTCACGGAGCGCGGCGGCGTCGCGGCGAAAGGCAGGCGGGGCAACGTGGGACAGCACCGGGAGCCACGCAGTCGGAGTGGACTTGAGCGTTACTGATACGCTGGGGTACCCTGACCCTTCAGGCAGTACATGCACAGTGTAGCTTGGTGCTGAGTCTCGTTGTATGACTGGTATGGTGCTGTCAAAGATTCACACTAAGAAAAAGCTCCCTTTGTGTCTGGAGGCGGCTTTACAATTTGTCAACAATTGATTTCCAGAGGGTTTAAAAAAAAAATCAATGCAAATAGATAAGTGTGGCAGATTCTTTTTAACACTGACCATGAAGCAGTGTAAAAATTTTATTTGCAAAGACAATGACCCTTCATTTAAGATATAGACTGCACAAAACAGTACTGTAGTGACATGGAATGGTGGGTTCATGTTATGTGTAGATTTTAGGGGTGTGTTGTTTCTAAGCAGGCAGTATTTAGCCCCCTGACATTTGCCCTGTTGTGGGGTTTTGTATTGGAGTTCTTGGGGCAACCCCGATTGTAGATGCAATGGAGATTTCGGACCGTTCCGGCGAGTTACTCGAGTTTGCTTTCAAGCTCATAGTTTTGTGGAAATAAATTAAAACATACACTTGGCTCACACACGTGTGTTGCCCAGCAAACATGAAATTCTAGCCAAGCGACAAAATTAAAAGGAGCTATAAGAGGCTGAGATGGAATTCTAATAGTCCTCGAGAAGCTATTTGTCTATAAATTGCACATCTCGCCATAATCCATTTATCACAATCGACTCCAAACTTAAAGCTTAGCTGAGGGAATTTTTCACAGTTATTATAACTGTAGGATTTCAACCATCGCCAATTTACAATGATTAAAATCCAAATTTCGGAATGTATTTGCCACATTTTCCGCCACCTCGCACTGTTTACTGTTCTCTTTCATCAAGCCCTGGATTAGATCCGTGTAATGGAGTTGAGGAAACGTTTCTGCACCACTGGTGAGGCCTTGTATGAAATCATAGGAACAGGAGGAGGCCATTCAGCCCCTCGAGCCTATTCTGCCATTTAATTAGATAATGGCTGATCTGTATCTGAACTCCATCTACTCACCTTGGTTCCGTAACCCTTAATACCCTTGCCTAACAAAAATCTTATCAATCTCAGTTTTGACATTTCCAATTGACCCCCAGCCTCAACAGCTTTTTGGGGGAGAGGGTTCCAGATTTCCACAACCCTTTGTGTGAGGAAGTGCTTCCTGACATCACCCCTGAACGGCCTGGCTCTAATTTTAAGGTTATGCCCCCTTCTGCTCTTATCTGATTATAATCGCTCAACCAATTGCCTTCTGTTGCCTAGGCCCTAAGCTCTGGAATTCCCTCCCTAAACCTCTCCGCCTCTCATTCCTCCTTTAAGATGCTCCTTAAAACCTCCCTCTTTGACCAAGCTTTTGGTCACCTGCCCTAATTTCTCCTTATATGGTTTGGTGTCAAATTTTTTTGACTTATAATACATGGGACGTTTTAAAGGCGCTATATAAATACAAGTTGTTGTTGTTGTTCTTCTTGTTCTGGACTCCCCCCACCAGAGGAAATAGTTTCTCTCTATCTCCCCTATCAAATCCATTAATCATCTTAAACATCTCAACTAGACCACCCCTTAATCTTCTATACTTCAGGGAATACAAGCCTAGTCTATGCAACCTGTCCTCATAATTGAACCCATTTAGAACCGATATTGTTCTGGTGAATGTGCGCATGTTGATAGATGGAATGCACTGCATTGTCAGGAATGTGTGGCCAGTGGCGAGGGGGCCACAAAATGTACCACATGAGGGCTGATCACGTGATCCAGTGCCACCAATTCCCCATAAAATTGGTGGCACTGGATCACGTGATCAGCCCTCATGTGGTACACACACGGAGCGATTTCCGGGAATTTGCCGCATGCTGGCCATGGGCTTTTCATTCCTCCCGTTCATTTCAACAGGATGGACGACCGCGGGCTGTGTAGCTGTCAGTTCCGTTAACGCGCTCCCTGTTGGGAGCGCACGGTGGCGCGAACGCCTTTATATTACAGTGGTGAAAAGACCCATGAGTCCAGCTGCCTGGGCCCTAAGCTCTGGAATTCCCTCCACCTCCCTTTCCTCCTTTAAGACGCTCCTTAAAACCTACCTCTTCGACTAAGCTTTTGGTCACCTGTCCTAATATCTCCTTATGTGGCTCGGTGTCAAATTTTGTTTTATAACGCTCCTGTGAAGCGCCTTGGGACGTTTTACTACGTTAAAGGCGCTATATAAATGCAAGATGTTGTTGTTGTGAAAAACTGAAGTGGCGGCACAAACTATAAAGGAAAGAAATACTTACATTTACATAGAGGTCTCGGAGCTCCTATTTATATAGGACTTTCACGACCTCAAAACATCCCAAAGCGCTTTACAGCCAATGAGGTACATTTTGGAGTGTAGTCACTGTTGTAATGTAGGAAACGCGGCAGGCAATTTGAGCACAGCAAGCTCCCACAAACAGCAACGAGATAATGACCAGATAAACTGCTTCAGTGTGAGCATACTGTGAGCACAGAGATACAAAGCCCGACTGCAGATCCATCTCCCCTGGGACTGTTACTCACAGCCCTGGCATCTGGATAGAAAGTGAGAGCGGGGAGAATGTTAATCACTGCACGATCCAGGAATGCTGCAAGATCTTTTTAGAAGATAGAAATTCACAACACGACCTGCTCTTTTACTCCTTTGTTCCTTTTCGAAATGAGTTTCACAGCCACATGTGTTTTTAAAAAAAAATATTTCCCTGTCCATTCGGTTGGTTTTAATACAACCTGTCCGGTTAGATAATTGGTTAATATGCAGAGGTTTCTCTATCTCCAGTTAGCCTTGAGTCGAAGCTCTGACCCATTTGTGTGACTGGCGAAGCTTTGAGCTTGTCACTGCCGCTGTGTATTTCATTAAAAAAAATTAAAGGTTTGGAAGGTTGCAAGGCAGCTGCATCACTGATTAGGGATAGCCAACTCTCTTAGATTGCGCAAGGACTAAAGGAAGCCCGGGCTTTATAAATAGAGGCATAGAATACAAAAGCCAGGAAGTTATGCTAAACCTATATAAAACTGGCATATTGTGTCCAATTCTGGGTACCGCACTTTAGGAAGAATGTGAAGGCTTTGGAGAGGGTGCAGAGGAGATTTAGTGGAATGGTTCCAGGGATGAGGGGTTACAGTTACATGGGTAGACTGGAGAAGCTGGGGTTGTTCTCCTTGGAGCCGGGGAGGCTAAGAGGAGATTTGATAGAGCTGTTCAAAATCATGAAGGGTTTTGATAGAGTAAATAAAGAGAAACTGTTTCCAATGGCTGAAGGGTCGATAACCAGTGGGCACAGACTTAAGGTGATTGGCAAAAGAACCAGAGCCGACATGAGGAAAAACTTTTTTACGCAACGAGTGGTTAGGATTTGGAATGCGCTGCCTGATAGGGCGGTGGAAACAGATTCAATAGTAGCCTTCAAAAGGGAATTGGATAAATACTTGAAGGAGAAAAAATTGCAGGGATATGGGGAAAGAGCGGGGGTGTGGGACTAACTGGATTGCTCTTCGGAAGAGCCGGCACAGACTCGATGGGCTGAATGGCCTCCCTCTGTGCTGTACTATTCTATGCTTGTGAGCGGTAACAGCGAGTGGGTGACGAAAGCTCCTGAGATACGTTCAACCAGAGGCGGCAACTGAATCGCGGAGAGAAGCAGAAACACGGACAGACCGTTGGAGCCAGATCACCCCTCACCCCTGTGCTCGCTCACCTCCATTGGCTCCCGGTCCGGCAACGCCTAGATTTTTAAATTCTCAACCTTGTTTTCAAATCCCTCCATGGCCTCGTCCCCTCCCTAACTCTGTAACCTTCTCCAGCCCCACAACCCCCTGAGATCTCTGACCTCCTCCAATTCTGGCCTCTTGCGCATCCCCGATTTTCATCGCTCCACCATTGGCGGCCGTGTCTTCAGCTGCCGAGGCCCTAAGCTCTGGAATTCCCTCCCTAAACTTCTCTGCCTCTCTACCTGTCTCTCCTTCTTTAAGAGGCTCCTTACAACCTACCTCTTTCCTTTCCTAATATCTCCTTCTGTGGCTCAGTGTCAGATTCTGTCCGATTACGATCCTGTGAAGCGCCTTGGGATGTTTTACTACGTTAAAGGCGCTATATAAATGCAAGTTGTTGTTGTTGATTGAGCACATAGTCTCCTGTCGAAATTAAATATTTAGCAAATAAGTTCATTTACGTTGGAGTAACGAGATAAGGACAGGTGGCTGCGATTGAAGAGCTAGACCCCGAAACAGGCACGATGGGATTAGTAGTCTGACCAATGTGCTTTGAGTCTAATTATTGTTAACTAATTTCTCTGTGTGAGATTGCAAGATTCCTAATATGACCATCGAAGTACCAGATGAAACATTTTCAAAGAAGCTGTACAGAGTTTAGCTCGGATTCATTAAATTGTAAAATAGGTTTGTCGTATTTATATTGGTACACACTGCGCCGGTGGTGGAGGGAGTGGATGTGTAAGGTGGTGGATGGGGTGCCAATCAAGTGGGCTGCTTTGTCCTGGATGGTGTCGAGTTGTTGTAGCTCGCTACAATAATAGGCAGCTTTACTGACTGGCCATTGTGTTGAACTGTACATTCCATTTGTCCACATGTCTCGAGGATTTCTCCGGAGTAGGTTTTTAACTCTACGGTACTCTTTGTAAGTGGTACTTGATTAAACTTACTCTCATATGTGTCTTTACTCATGATAGAGCAGTCCGCCGCCGTGTCGATACACATATCAATATATTGGTCATTGATCAAAAGTTTTGTACGGAAGTCTTTCTCACGACTGCTTGCGTTGCCGCTAGTAGCATAGATACTGTAGATGCCTAGTTCTTCAACGTCAGGTGTGTTCACTTCAATATTGTGAATCCTCCCTTTTGTTGTCACTGCTTTGCATTGCCACTAGAATGGTTCTTACTTCCTGCTTTCGATCTAGCTCTGCAAGCTGTTGAAATATGGCCTTGCTTCTGGCAGCGAAAACACTTCGCATTTCTGTATTGACAGGACTGTGGTGAGTGATTTCCATTGCAGCGATAACAATTCACAGAACTGCTCTCACCAACATGCTTTTGACTTGGATTCGCAGCTTTAGGTTTGGCGGTGGCTTTGTGACTGTAGACCTCAGCTGCACTAGTCACTTGAGTTGGACGGAGCTCCGTAGCATTCTTAGACACCATCTCCATAGATAAGGCAATTTTGCATGCTATGTCAAACGTTAGGTTTGGAGTGTTCAGTAACTTGGACTGTGTGCACTCATCCACCAGTCCACACACAAGCTTAGTTACAATGCAAAGACAGGTTTTTAATAGCTACAATGTACTCACTGATGGTTTCACTTTGTTTTTGGTTTCTGGTACCAAACTTATAGCTCTCCACTATTCCTAAAGGCTTTGGGTCAAAATGGTCCTCAAGTTTCTCGACAATTTTCCTGGCGCGAGTAGGTTTGTCAACATTCCGTAGACATTTGGCCCGATCTCCGATAGAAAAGTTGCTTTCTTCCGTTCACGAATTACTTTATTTTGAGCTTGAACATTCTCTGCACCTTCGGTCTCAATAATGTTATTGGCCTTAAAAAAACATTTCCATCCGCTCAGTGTAAGAACTGAATGGTTCGCGAGCTCGGTCATACATGCCGAGGCTTCCGATGAATCCCGTAGGCGCGGCCATGATTGTCCCGATCCCATTGAACAGTGACTCAGCACGCTACCTGTGTACCTGTGAGAATCAATGCCACTGTTGCTGTGTGTACAGACACGCAAAGGTGAAGCACAGCCGATTCTACATCAGCATTAACAGTAAAACAACGCAAAAAGATTCAGTTTAGGTGTCACAAATTCACCTGAAACTTTTCCACTCGAAGGTTGAACACTGTGTCCTTCCATGATCCCTAAAAATGGCTTTGGGATCCCATCCTCATCGCCAAAATGTAATATATGTGGGTAGAACAAATGAAGGACAGAGACACAATGAGTTGCTAGTCAATGTGCTTGCTTTACTAGGCCAGAGCGAACTGAGCATGCTCATACTAAACCATGTGATAAACAATGTGACAAACCATGTGATAATGCATTACAACCTCCAAGTTCCCCTCCAAGTCACACACCATCCTGACTTGGAAATATATTGGCCGTTCCTTCATCGTCGCTGGGTCAAAATCCTGGAACTCCCTCCCTAACAGCACTGTGGGAGTACCTTCACCACACGGACTGCAGCGGTTCAAGAAGGCGGCTCACCACCACCTTCTCAAGGGGCAGCTAGGGATGGGCAATAAATGCTGGGCCTTGCCAGCGATGCCCAAATCCCAAGAATGATTACAAAAAAAATCCTCAATGTCAATATTTCCTCCAGCTTCTTATTGACAAAACTGAAGCTCTCCATTTTAGCTCCCGCTTACACCTACAAGCTACTTCCTTCCACTCCTCCATGGGACTAGTGTTTGCGAGCGTTCTATGGAGTGGAGTGCCATGTCTCAGTGGGCAGCACTCTCGCCACTGGGTCAGAGGGTTGTGGGTTCCAGTCCCACTCCAAACACAAAATCTAGGCTGACACTCCCAGTGCAGTTCCGAGGGAGTGCTGCACTGTCGGAGGAGCCGTCTTTCAAATGAGACGTTAAACCGAGGCCCCATCTGCCCTCTCAGGTGGATGTAAAAGATCCCACAGCACTATTTCGAAGAGCAGGGGAGTTCTCCCTGGTGTCCTGGCCAATATTTATCCCCCCCCCATCAACATCTCTAAAATATATATGATCTGTTCATTATCACATTTTGAAGAAGAGCAGGGGAGTTCTCCCTGGCGTCCTGGCCAATATTTATCCCCCCCCATCAACATCACTAAAATATATATGGGCCCAGAAATTAAACACGGAGCGTTCCTGCGGGGGTAAGGCTTCCCCGCGATATCTCACTGCGTGCCTACCTTTTCCCTCCGGGCTCACACAAACTTTAGTTTCAAGGCTGCAGCTGTGCAGTGTGTGCATATCCCAGAGACGGAGTTAGTTCGTGCGAGCTCTGGGATCACGTGATTCAGTTAGAGCCAATGGCAGCACACCATCTTTCATTCATAGTTTTGACAGCAAGGGCTGTCAAAGCTATGAATCTATACCCCCCCAAAAGAACAGCTAAACCTCAATTAAATTTTAAAAAAAAGCCATCACATTAATAAAATAAGTATAGTTAAATAAATTAACCACTTTAAACAAAAAATTAAATTTTTCAAAAAATTTAAAATCTTTTAAAAAGTTATAAAAATAAACTTACCTTTCTTTAAAGTCTCTAAAAAAGATAAACCTGTTGAAAATTTTTTAAAATAATACTTAATTAACTACTTACCTTGTTAAAAGAGGGTCTTACGCCTCCTTTCTTTATGTGCAAAATCTTCCATACTTACCTGCGCGTTCAAAGCACTAAGTGCACTGCGTGCGCGCAGCCTGTAGCGCGCACACGGTTCACTTAGGAACCACCCCCTTTTGAGTTCACGAAGTGCCGGTTTCCCGCGCATGCGCAGTGCATGCTGAAAACCGGCAATTGGAGACCTAAAACGCGAGAGTACACAGTGCGTACTCTCGCGTATTAGGTCTAATTTTCGGGCCATGATCTGTTCATTATCACATTTTGAAGAAGAGCAGGGGAGTTCTCCCCGGTGTCCTGGGCCAATATTTATCCCTCAACCAACATCACCAAAAAACAGATTATCTGGTCATTATCACATTGCTGTTTGTGGGATCTTGCTGTGCGCACATTGGCTCCCGCCTTTCCTACATTACAACAGTGACTACACTTCAAATAGTACTTCATTGGCTGTAAAGCGCTTTGAGACATCCTGAGATCGTGAAAGGTGCTATATAAATGCAAGTCTTTCTTTTAAAAACCCTTTTCATGTTCCTGAAAGCAAAGTTGCACGTATTAGCAAAACATTTTTTGGGGGAAGAAACTGTTTATCGCCTTCGACTAGAGTACTAGATTTTGAAATTGTAACCAATTTACCGTCAGCGGGAGTTTGATCCAGATTTCAAGGTGACATTTAGTCGTGAAAGAACCTGTTTGATATTGAGCACAGATGGCAATGTTGACTATAATAATTAGAAGTAATGTAGTTCTGAAGAAAATAATTTGAATCTTATGGAGAGCAATATATCATTTCCAGTCAGATTTGACTATTTGTTGCTAGAGATATGTCAGCTTATGACTGATGGTCAAAAGCCTTGTGTGTCAGACTTAGAATAATTATTACACGCACACATATATATACACAGCGCAAGGGAGGCCATTCAGCTCATCGTGCCTTGGCAGGCTCTTTCAAAGAGCTATCCAATTAGGAAACACTTCTAAAAACAAAGGGTGGTAGAGGTTTGGAACTCTCTTCCGTAAACTGCAATTGATGCTGGGTCAATTGTTAATTTTTGTTAAAATTGTTCATTTTAAATCTGAGATTGATAGATTTTTGTTAACCAAAGGTACTAAGGGATATGGAGCCATGGCAGGTAGCTGGAGTTAGGTCGCAGATCAGCCATGATCTCACTGAATGGCGGAACAGGCTCGAGGGGCTGAACGGCCTCCTCCTGTTTCTGTGTTCCTAATTAATCCCACCCCCCGCCCCTGTGATCTTTCCCCATAGCCCTGCACATTTTTCCCCTTCAAGTATTTATCCAATTCCCTTTGAAAGTTACTATTGAATCTGCTTCCACCGCCCTTTCAGGCAGCGCGTTCCAGATCACAACAACTCGCTGTGTAAAAACATTTCTCCTCATCTCCCCCTCTGGTTCTTTTGCTAATTATCTTCAATCTGTGTCCTCTGGTTACCGTCCCTCCTGCCATTGGAAACAGTTTCTCCTTATTTACTCTGTCAAAACCCCTCATAATTTTGAAACAACTCTATTGAATCTCCCCTTAACCTTTTTTGCTCTAACCAGAATATATATATCGTTATTTTAAGAATGCTCATTTATTTCTCACAATGATGCCTGAGAATTGATCTCAGGTGGCAGCATACTGATCATTCCGGCTTCCCCGCTCCAAAAGTGCTGTGTGACGTGTAAGAGTGCCTTGATGGCGCTGTGCATTGGCGTACAAAGCATGGTGGGACCCAGGGTTTAACCCACGTGCCTTGTGCCTTGATTTGGGTTATGGGGAAAGAGCGGGGGGAGTGGGACTAACTGGATTGCTCTTCGAAAGAGCCGGCGCAGACTCGATGGGTAGAATGGCCTCCTTTTGTGCTGTACTATTCTATGATTCTATGATTGTCTGGGGCCTAACAAAGTTGTGCAGAGTGAAAACTGGACACTTCCCCAAAGGGAGAGAAAATCGGCAAGAGAGTTGCCAAGGGCTTCTCTCAGGCAGGGAGCAGTAACCGACTACACAACAGCATTGGCAAATGCTGAGGAACATCAGATCATGGCTGATCATCGACCTCAACTCCACCTTCCCGCTCTATCCCCATGTCCCTTGATTCCCTGAGTATCCAAAAATCCATCGATCTCTGTCTTGAATATACTCAACGACTGAGCCTCCACAGCCCTCTGGGGTAGAGAATTCCAAAGATTCACAAAACTCCGAGTGAAGAAATTTCTCCTCATCTCAGTCCTAAATGGCCGACCCCTTATTCTGAGACTGTGACCCCTAATTCTAGACTCTCCAGCCAGTGGAAACATCCTCCCTGCATCTACCCTGTCAAGCCCCTAAAGAATTTTGTATGTTTCAATGAGATCACCTCTCATTCTTCTAGACTCTAGAGAATATAGGCCTAGTCTACTCAATCTCTCCTCATAGGACAATCCCCCCATCCCAGGAATCAGTCTGGTGAACCTTTGTTGCACTCCCTCTATGGCAAGAATATTCTTCCTTAGGTAAGGAGACCAATACTGTGCACAATACTCCAAGTGTGGTCTCACCAAAACCTTATCTAATTGCAGTAAGACTTATTTACTCTTAGGGGGAAAAGTTCATTTGCTTTGCGCCTCCTGTTAGTGCCTAACGGGGCGCAAAGCAACTCGCGCCCGGGCGTGGCGCCGCCAACGCCTCCTGCGAAATTCAGCGGGAGGTTAACGGCGGTGTTAACTGTTAGCGCCCTGTGGCACTGCGCCGCCGGCGACGACGTCATCGCCGTGCGCAGCGCCCCGGCTGCGATCTTTGGTAACGCCCCTGACTTACCACCGGACGCTATGTCCGACAGGGTCAGGGGGGCCTACCTGCGGCCGGGGCGGCGCTATTTAAAGGTGAGGTGCCGGGTGGCCATTTTTGTTGCTGGCCACCTGCCAGCACCTATCTCCACTGCCATCCCCAGCCTCCTTACCCGCCCCCCCTTGAGTGCCGGGCTTTTTTGCCGGCACTCCCGACCCCGGGGGCCCAGCTGGGCCCCGGGTCGCGCTGCGCAAAGCCCCTCCTCTTTAAGAAGGAGAGAAAGGCCTGCAATACCGTGGCACGTAGCTCCGTGATATTCCTTCGCAGCGCCCCAAGAGGGTGGCAGGGCGCTTCCAGTAGCGCCTCGCTTCCCTCTTGAGGCGCTACCACTTAATTTCGGTCGTGGGGGCGCTAATTTAAAAGTAGCGCCCCGGCGACGTTAGCGCCCCAAAGGGG
Source organism: Squalus acanthias (assembly GCA_030390025.1). Taxonomy (NCBI): domain Eukaryota; kingdom Metazoa; phylum Chordata; class Chondrichthyes; order Squaliformes; family Squalidae; genus Squalus; species Squalus acanthias. The sequence continues at coordinate 117,661,797 of CM059435.1, forward strand.
GCGCCACTCAATTTTTCGCCCTTATACTCCAATCCTTTTGTAATAAAGGCTAACAAACTATTTGCTTTCCTAATTACTTGCTCTTCACTGTCTCATCAGGTTTATGATGTGCAATGCAAGACAAGCTAATGAGGGGACAATAGAGGTAATGCTATAGATTTGTGCGGCTGTGGTTTATTCCCACCTGAATCTCTGATACAGGCAGTGTCGACTTGTAGAAGATTGAGGGATGATCTAATCAAAGGGGGAAAAATTGGGTTGCTTTGCGCCTTCAGTTAGCGCCCGGGCGCGGCGCCACTAACGCCTCCCGTAAAATTCAGCGGGAGGTTAGCGGTAGCCGGTAGCGCCCCGCGGCGCTGCGCCTCCGGCGATGACGTCATCGCCGTGCACAACGCCCCGCTCGCACCCCGGCCGCAAACTTCGGCTGCGCCCCCTGACCTACCGCCAAATGCTATGCCCGACTGGGTCAGGGGGGTGTTTTTGCGGCCGCGGTGGCGCAAATTAAAGGGCAGGTGCCGGGCGGCCATTTTTTTGGGGCTGCCTACCAACACCTGCCCCCTCTGGCCTCCTCCCGCGGGGTGCCGGCCGAGCTGCGCTAAGCCCCTCCCCTTTAATCAGGGGAGGAGGCGGCCTATAATACCGCGGCAAAAGATGCCAGATTGACTGAGCTGATAGGCAACAGGCCGGCCAACAGACGTTTCTTTGTTGACCTCAGCGGCAAGCGAAGCAGATGGCGCAGACAGAAGAATGGGTTACCTCGAGGTAGTGTTCTCGCACCCTTGCTGTTTAACATCATGACCAGCCCATCCATCCACACACCAGAAGTTTCCTCTATGCCGATGATCTGTGCATAGCATCTGAGGATAAAGTAGAGAAGTCCCTCGGCGATGCACTCGCTGAGCTAACTAACTACCGTGTGACCAATCATCTGCGGGCCAACCTTGAAAAGACACAGACCAGTGCTTTTCACCTTAAGAAGAGAGATGCAAACCGAGAACTTAATGTCTGGTGGTGTGGGAGAAGACTGGCACACAACTCTAAGCCAATATAACTTGGCGTAACATTAGATCGTACCCTCAGCTACAAAGATCATGTCATAAGAACATAAGAAATAGGAGCAGGAGTAGGCCAATTGGCCCCTCGAGCCTGCTCCGCCATTCAATAAGATCATGGCTGATCTGATCCTAGCCGCCAATCTACTATCTATCACAGAAACCATCTCCTGAACCTAACAGAATTGGACACACGAAATAGGAGCAGGATCAGGCTACACGGCCCCTGGGCCCGCTACGCTACCCACAGGGCCATGACCGATCCGAACCTAGACTCATGTCCAAATTCCTGCCCGCTCCCCGTAACCTTTAATTCCCTTTACTTCTAGGAAACTGTCTATTTCTGTTTTAAATTTATGTAATGATATAGCTTCTACAGCTTTTTGGGGCAGCATATTCCATGGACCTACCACCCTCTGAGTGAAGTAGTTCCTTCTCATCTCAGTTTTGAAAGAGCAGCCCCTTATTCTAAGACTATGCCCCCTAGTTCTAGTTTCACCCATCATCGGGAACATCCTCCCCGCATCCACCCGATCCAACCCCTTGTCATCAAAGCAAAGGCGAAGGTGGGAGCCAGAAACAACGTCTTAAGGAAGTTGGCCAACTCTAAATGGGGAACTGACCCAAAGACCTTACGATCTACCACCCTTGCCCTGTGATAGTCAGCAGCTGAATATGCCCGCCCAGTCTAGGAGCGCTCCTCGCATGCCAAGAATATGGATCCAGTCCGCAATGCAGCCTGCAGAGCTATTTCTGGTTGCCTGAAACCTACGGAGGTGGATGAGCTTCACCTGCTGGCTGGCGTTGCCCCACCTTTCATAAGAAGGCGAGTTTCATCAAGAGTTGAAAGGTCAAAGCAGACAGGTGATCCCCGTCATCCACTTTTTCAACACGAGCCAACAACTAAGAGGCTCAAGTCCGGGAGCAGTTTCTTGCGTGCTGTCCAGAATGTAATCCGCACAGCTGTAGACTAGGGGGGGAAAATTCGGGAGGTTAGCGGCGGCGGTAACCGTTAGCGCTCCGCTCACGCCCCGGTCGCGATCTTCGGGAGCGCCCCCTGACTTACCGCCGGACGCTATGTCCGACGGGGTCAGGGGGGCCTACCTGCGGCCGGGGCGGCGCAAATTAAAGGTTGCTGGCCGCCTGCCAGCACCTGCCCCCGTTGCCGTCCCCGGCCTCCTGACCCGCCCCCCCCGCGGAGTGCTGGCTGCGCTCCGTGAGCCCGGCACTTCTCTTACGTGCCGGGCTCTTTTGCCGGCACTCCGATCCCTGGTGGCCCAGCTGGGCCCCGGGTCGCGCTGCGCAAGGCCCCTCCACTTTAAGAAGGGGAGGAAGGCCTGCAGTACCGCGGCGCGACGTGGTGCTGCTGCATGTAGCGCCGCGATATTCCCTCGCAGCGCCCCAAGAGGGAGGCGGGGCGCTTCCAGTAGCACCCCGCTTCCCTCTTGGGGTGCTACCGATGAATTTCGGCCGCAGGGGTGCAAATTTTTTCGGGGCGCTAAAAGTAGCGCCCTGGCGAAGTTAGCGCCCCAAAGGGGGCGCAACTCAATTTTTCCCCCTAGATGCTTGGTCAAAGGATCTGCAGACAAAGACACACAAGCTGTCTTTTGATCCAGTGGAATCTCTTCTAATAGGAGCCAGTGAGACTTGGCCTACTTGGCAGTGTCTGAATCGCCTCAGGACTGGTGTTGGCCGCTGCCAAGCCCTCAGGCAGAAGTGGGGACACAGCCAAACTGATACTACCGACTGTGACGGCGGAGAGGCATCTCAAACAATGGAGCATCTCCTGGAACACCCTCTACTACCAGAGCCACGCAGACCTAAAGATCTGAGGGACTGCAACTCTCGAGCCACAGCCTGCGTGAACAGTGGCGAGGGAAGGTGTAGCCACATGACTCCACGATGCCCCTAATTACAGCGACACTAACTTAGATACTTATATTCAGTTTGTATTTTATAGAATATTTATGTTAATTTATGCATCGGAAATTCAGGCACAATTTCACACAAGGAGCATAAACTCAGTAAAATTACTCCTTTTGTCCCCACTTTAGACCATCTTGTTCTGCCCATCATGATTCAGGTAAGATATGGTGCTGGCTGCTTCCTTAAACCAGCCAAGAATGTGTAATTCATTCCAGTGCTAGCGGTTAAGAGGTGCTAGCGGTGAGTCTGTGTCTGACACACTCTATATTATCTGTCGGCGCACGTGGGTATCCAAGCAAAAAAGCATTTAAACTCTGTTAAAAATGTCTTTAATTTAAAGAATGTTACCAGAACTGAGGGGTTATACCTATCAGAAAAGATTGAACAGGCTGGGCCTCTTTTCTCTATAAAAGTGAAGGCTGAGGGGGCGACCTGATTGAGGTCTTCAAGATTATGAGCAGGTTTGATAGGGTAGACGTAGAGAAGATGTTTCCACTTACAACAGTGACTACACTTCAAAAAAAAAGTACTTCATTGGCTGTAAAGCGCTTTGGGACGTCCTAAAGGCGTGAAAGACGCTGTAGAAATGCAAATCCTTTTCTTTAACTAAGGGTGGGAAGTAAGTTGACCAGAAACTTAACTGGACCAGCCACATAAATATTGTGGCAACAAGAGCAGGTCAGAGGCTGGGTATTCTGCGGCGAGTGTCTCACCTCCTGACTCCCCAAAACCTTTCCACCATCTACAAGGCACAAGTCAGGATTGTGATGGAATACTCTCCACTTGCTTGGATGAGTGCAGCTCCAACAACACTCAAGAAGCTCGACACCATCCAGGACAAAGCAGCCCGCTTGATTGGCACCCCATCTACCACCTTAAACATTCACTCCCTCCACCACCGGCGTACCGTGGCTGCAGTGTGTACCATCTACAAGATGCACTGCAGCAACTCGCCAAGGCTTCTTCGGCAGCACCTCCCAAACCCACGACCTCTTCCACCTAGAAGGACAAGGGCAGCAGGCGCATGGGAACACCACCACCTCCAAGTTCTCCTCCAAGTCACACACCATCCTGACTTGGAAATATATCAGCTGTTCCTTCATCGTCGCTGGGTCAAATCCTGGAACTCCCTCCCTAACAGCACTGTGGGAGCACCATCACCTCACGGACTGCAGCGGTTCAAGAAGGCGGCTCACCATCACCTTCTCGAGGGGCAATTAGGGATGGGCAATAAATGCTGGGCCTTGCCAGCGACGCCCACATCCCATAAAAACGAATACTTTTTTTTTAAAGTGCGGCCGTGCCAGCTTTGTAGAAAAAGAGAGAAAAAGCAAACTGTGCGCGTGAGAATTTGCAGTTGTCCGGAGATTGTGAAGATGATTCATTTGTCCAAGGGAAGATCATTGCGAGTCCTCGGAGGCCACGAGCGGGCATCGGAAAATTGTGGGGTGTGGGGTGGACCTGGAGAAAGTCTACCCTTCAGTCTGCCTGTTGTGTTTGCAAATTTGCCAGTTTGACCGTTCAGCCAAACACTGCCACAACCTCATTTAGTGGTCTGTCCGGGTAGCCTCTGAGGTCACCTCACTCAACGGCAAGTCTTAAAGAGGGGCAGAGCCGATGGTGGGCCCATCAGTCACTCACTGTCATTTATATTTGCCATGATGCGGAGATGCCGGTGTTGGACTGGGGTGGACAAAAGTGAGAAGTCGCACAACACCAGGTTATAGTCCAAGGGGTAAAAATTCAGTTGGTTGCGCCTCCCGTTAGCGCCTTAAGAGGGCGCTAATGGGGCGCAAAGCCGCTAACGCCCGGGCGCAGCGATGTTTGCGCCGCTCGGGAACTTAACTAGAGATTGTGCGGCGGCGCTAAACTTTACCGCTGCGACCACCTGCGCACGCAGATTGTGACGTCATTCCATGGTGCAACGCCCTTGTGGCGCCCCGGAGCGGAAATTGAGTGGCGCCCCCTGCCTTACCGCCTGGCGCATCCAACGACCAGAAGACTGGAACGCTATCAATCGCTGTGGGGCTGGGGGGGGGGGGCGCTATTTAAAGGGGGCCTCTTCCTGTCTTTTATTGTTGGTGGCATTTTTGAACTACGCATTCTGAGAGAGAGAGGGAGAGACTTCTGGAGAGATTCAACGTTGTGTGAAGGAGTTTTGGGTACTGAGCAGCACTTTGCAGGTTCATTTTGATTTGCCATTCCTTGTATCGATTTAGCAGAGACTGTGGGAGCTGCACTCTGAGCTCTTTGCCTGGTACTCTCCATTGTTCTTTCCAGCACATTTGATGTGCAAGTCTCTCCAGGCCGAGATTCAAGGCAGCAATGAGCAGGATGTGGATGGAAAGCAAGATTAACCATCCCCTTTAAGAACTGGCCCGTGCCATTGTGTGTGTGTTCCATTGCTGACTGACATTACATGAGCTTCGCCAGCGCTCTGAGTTAGCGCCTCACTCCTTGGCCTTTGCGCCTTAAGACAGGTGTGCAGCGCCTGATTTAGCGCTCCACTCACCTCCCGGGGCGGTAAAAGTGAAGTTTCCAGTCAGTGCCGATAATTAGCGCCAGGCGCTAATATTTGCGTCCAGACGATATTTGCGCCCCAAATGGGGCGCGACCTAATTTTTCCCCCCCAACAGTTTTATTTGAAATCACAAGCTTTCGGAGCTGCTGCCCCTTCGTCAGGTGAAGTGAAGGAATACGAATCGGCACAGCATATATAGACAGAGAACAATGCCTGTGTAGCGTACAATGTCAGACGACTACATTTAATCTTTCTGACTGCCTTTTATCACACCTCGGCAGAGAAACAATCAGGTCAGCCAGGAAAGCACCACATCAAAGACATAGCAAGATACAACTGAGACAATGAGGTGGGGTCACAGGGGGTCTAATGTGTCAAATGCAGTCTGTATGGAAAAGCATAAACTTTAAAATTTTTACTTTTTTTTACTGGAAATCACATCTGTGAACAAGCCAATGACGACTCGAGTCTGGATGACTCTACGTCATGTAGCGTGACATGAACCCAAGATCCCGGTTATATTTGCTGCCACTGGCACACAGAAGTCAGAGCCCTCAAACAAGACCCCCCCCCCCCACCCCCCGCCCCCACTTCCTGAGGAGAGTCTTGGTGAATCTGACGGCACTTGCATTTAAGACGCTTCTTTGACCAGGATCAGCCATGATCTCATTGAATGGTGGAGCAGGCTCGAGGGGCCGTATGGCCGACTCCTGCTCCTATTTCTAGTGTTCTTATATCAGCTTTTGGTCGCCTATCCTTAAATCTCATTATGTGGCTCGGTGTCAAATAATGTTTTACTACGTTAAAGGTGCTGTATAACTGCAAGTTGGTGTTTACAGATGCTTACAATAAAGTTAAGTCTTTTCGAGTTCAACAAGTTCAACAATTTCAGACCATAACCTCTGCCTCTATCTCTTTTTTTTCTCTCTCTCACATGGCAGCTGTCGATCATTCTGCCATTTACACTTCATCTAGAGCTATCTTTTGTTTCTTAACTTGTCCCATTACCATCTCCCCTTGCCTCGCACCATCATCCCTTTTGTCTCTTAATCTCTCCTGCCTTCCATCCAATCACAGACCTTCCCTTTTGTTCTTTCCTCCCCTCCCCCACTCTCCCTGCCCCTGCTCTTGCTTAAAAACCTGTTCAATCTCCAGCTTTTTCCAGTTCTGACGGAAGGGTCATCGACCTGAAACGTTAACTCTGTTTCTCTCTCCCCGCAGATGCCCTAACCTGCCGAGTGTCTCCAGCATTTTCTGTTTTTATTTTAAGTCTTTTTAAAATCGGGTTGCGTGTCAGTGGGAGGAAAACTTCAGGATGGGACGACACTGGCAAGGGTGGCATTTATTGCCCATCACTAGTGGCCCTTAGCAGGTGGCGGTGGGCTACTTTCTTGACTGATTTTATAGCCAAGTGGCTTGCTTGGCCACTTCAGAGGGCATTAAGAGGTCAGCTGTATAGTGTGGACTGTCCACTTATAGGCCAGAGTGGGTCGGGGCGGCAGATTCCCTTCCCTGCAGGACATTCGTGAACCAGCCATGTTTTTCTGACATTCCGGCAACTTCCGTGGCCACTGTTTCCGAGGCCAGCCCACGCAATGCTCGAATCACTGAGTCCCATGTCATAACTTCCCATCAAAACTGACAATGCTGGCAAACACTCAGCTGGTCAGGGGGCATCTTTGGAGAGAGAGAGAGAGAGAAACAGCGTTAGCATTTCAGCTCGATGACCTTTCATCAGAACTGGGAAGATGTTTGAGATTTAACAGCTTTTAAGCCAGTGCAGAGCCAGGGAAGAGGTGGGGGAGGGCGGCAGGGAAGGAACAAAAGGGAGAGGCCTGTGATAAGGTGGAGGACAGGATTGATTAAATGACAAAAGGGATGATGGTGTGAGGCGAAACGCTTACAGTGTGTCCGCTGAAGCTGCACTGGGGACGATACCAATACGGCTTTTAAGATGCAAAGTGTGCAGGTGTCTAGTTTTATTTCTCACACCGCTGAATTTGGGAGAATTTGCTTTCATATTCATCCCGTAAGGTTGCCCGGGAGCATTATTAATAATAGAAATATATTTTGTTAAGCAATGTCGCGGCATTGTGTTCTAATGGGCACTTTTCCAGACGATTTGAAGGACGTTTACCTTTGCTGTACTGTAAGCCCAGGGAGGTTAATACCGCTCAGATGCCTGCCCAATAAGTGTTCAGTATTTAAGTGTCAATTGTTGTTTGAATCATAGAAATTTACAGCACATAAAAACATAGAAAAATAGGAGCAGGAGTCGGCCATTCGGCCCTTCGAGCCTGCTCCGCCATTCAATATGATCATGGCTGATCCTCTATCTCAATACCATATTCCCGCTCTCTCCCCATACCCCTTGACGCCTTTTGTGTCTAGAAATCTATCTATCTCCTTCTTAAATATATTCAGTGACTTGGCCTTCTGTGGTAGAGAATTCCACAGGTTCACCACCCTCTGAGTGAAGAAATTTCTCCTCCTCTCAGTCCTAAATGTCCTACCCCGTATCCTGAGACTGTGACCTCTCGTTCTAGACCCCCCCCAGCCAGGGAAAACATCTGCCCTGCAACCAGTCTGTCTAGCCCTGTCAGAATTTTATACGTTTCAATGAGATCCCTCTCATTCTTCTAAACTCTAGTGAATACAGGCCTAGTCGACCCAATCTCTCCTCATACGACAGTCCTGCCATCCCAGGAATCAGTCTGGTGAACCTTCGCTGCACACCCTCTGTGGCAAGCACAGAAGGAGGCCATTCGGCCCATCTTGTCTGTGCCAGCCGACAAAGAGCTCTCCAGCCTAATCCCACTTTCCAGCACTTGGTCCGTAGCCCTGTAGGTTGCGGCACTTCAAGTGCATATCCAAGTACTTTTTAAAGGTGATGAGGGTTTCTGCCTCTACCACCCTTTCAGGCAGCGAGTTCTAGACCCCCACCACCCTCTGGGTGAAAACATTTCTCCTCAAATCCCCTCTAAAGTTCAGACCAATTACTTTAAATCTATGCTCCCTGGTTATTGACCCTTCTGCTAAGGGGAATAGGTCCTTCCTATCCACTCTATCTAGGCCCCTCATAATTTTATACACCTCAATTAAATCTGCCCTCAGCCTCCTCTGTTTCAAAGAAAACAACCCCAGCCTCTCCAATCTTTCCTCATAGCTAAAATTCTCCAGTCCTGGCAACATCCTCGTAAATCTCCTCTGTACCCTCTCTAGTACAATCACATCTTTCCTGTAATGTGCTGACCAGAACTGCACGCAGTACTCTAGCTGAGGCCTAACTAGTGTTTTATACAGTTCAAGCATAACCTCCCTGCTCTTATATTCTATGCCTCGGCTAATAAAGGCAAGTATACCGTATGCCTTCTTAATCACCTTATCTACCTGTCCTGCTGTTCAGGGATCTGTGGACATGCACTCCAAGGTCCCTCTGATCTTCTGCACTTCTCAGTGTCCTACCATTTATTGTGTATTCCTTTGCCTTGTTAGCCCTCCCCAAACGCATCACCTCACACTTCTCCAGATTGAATTCCATTTGCCACTGTTCTGCCCACCTGACCAGTCCATTGATATCTTCCTGCAGTCTACAGCTTTCTTCTTCATTATCCACTGCACAGCCAATTTTTGTATCATCTGCAAACTTCTTAATCATGCCCCCTACATTCAAGTCCAAATCATTGATATGTACCACAAAAAGCAAGGGACGCAGTACTGAGCCCTGCGGAACCCCACTGGAAACAGCCTTCCAGTCACAAAAACACCCATCGACCATTACCCTCTGCTTCCTACTTCTGAGCCAATTTTGGATCCAACTTGCCACTTTGCCTTGGATCCCACGGCCCATGAAAGCTGAAAATAGTGCTTATATTCAGCCAAGGCACGCTACCTGGTGGAACTTGGAGGAAGATTACCCTCTTTAGTGCTTCGACATAAAGCATTGCATGGGTGGAGCCAATTTGAATGGGGACGATTGCATGCCAGTAGCCCATTGAACACGGGCAACAATGTTCCTGCTAAGCCGGCTGCGCTGTCATCTGCAAGGTCCCGCGCAGGCCGCTCGCCGCCTTTTACACTGTAGGTAACACAAAAAATTTGAATGGGCCGCGCATTGAGGGAGGCGGGCCGCGCAGTAGGCAGTGCGGCGCTTATGGGAGACATTGACGTGCAGTGCTCTCCGTCAAAGCACTGAGGAGGAAAATCTGCTCCTAATGTTGTTCTGTTCTTCTCTAGATGAAGTGTAAATTGCGCTGGCAGAATGAAAGACAGCTGCCATGTGGGAGAGAAGAACAGAACACCCTAGTCCACTCCTCTATCGCCCCCAACACCCCTTCCCCTTCGCCTGGCACCTTCCCGTGCAAGCGCAGGAGATGCAACACATGCCCTTATACCTCCCCCCTTCCCACTGTCCAGGGCCCCAAACACCCCTTCCAGGTGAAACAGCGATTTACTTGTACTTCTTGCAATTTAGTATCCTGTACTCGCTGCTCACGATGTGGTCTCCTCTACATTGGGGAGACCAAACGCAGATTGGGTGACCGCTTTGCAGAACACCTCCGTTTAGTCCGTAAGGGTGACCCCGAGCTCCCGGTCGCCTGTCACTTTAATTCACCGCTCCACTCCCACTCAGACCTCACCATCCTCGGCCTCGTGCATTGTTCCACGGAAGCTCAGCGTAAGCTCAAGGAACAGCACCTCATCTTTCGATTAGGCACCCTACAGCCCTCTGGTCTCAACAATTTCAGATCATAACCTCGGCCCCTGTCATATATATATTTTTTATCCACACTTTTTGTTTGTGCCTCCTGTTCTTCTCTCCCACATGGCAGCTGTCTTTCATTCTGCCAGTGCAATTTACACTTCATCCAGAGCCATCCTTTGTTTCTTAACCTGTCCCATTACCATCTCCTTTTGCCTTGAATATCTCTCAATGTCTCTTAACCTCTCCTGCCTTCTATCCTATCACAGACCTTCCCTTTTGTTCTTTCATCCCCACCCCCCTTTCCCAGCCCCTACACTTGCTAAAAAATCTGTTCCATTTCCTGCTTTTTTCCAGTTCTGACGAAAGGTCATCGACCTGAAACGTTAACTCAATGTTTCTCTCTTCACAGATGCTGCCTGACCTGCTGAGTATTTCCAGCATTTTCTGTTTTTATTTCAGATTTCCAGCATCCGCAGTATTTTCTTTTTGTAATGTAAAGAAGGACCCTGTTGGCTCCGGGTGGGTGTCCTTGCCGCCTGCTCAGGAGAGCAGTTAAAATTGCAGATGTTGCGATAGTGGTGGCTTTCGGACAGGTAAGAGCTCAGGGTGATTTTAACTGCACGCCCGCCAGGTTTCTGCTGAGCGAGTAGGGTTAAAATCGCTCTCAATTGCGTTACAATGGATACATCACACAACATTTTCTTAGCCAACAAACTGAAAGTCGATCTAAAGGTGGCCGTGCGTTTTCTAATGCAAAGTGATTATTGGACAGTCAGATTTAAAGGGATCCGGTTCTTTAATGTGGTGACGGTGTTTGACAAGATTGCCAACTATTGCAATTCCGCTGCCAATTGTCCGTCTGTATAATTACAAGCAGAGTGGGAGCCAATGTCATCGAAGCTGCCACTTTCATTAGGAAGATGTCAGGGCTTTGCCTGAGGAGAGACCAGAGTCACCAGGGTTCTTTTAACTAGAACAGGGAATGTGAAGGGAAAATCTGATTGGGGTGTTCAAACTGATGAGGGGTTTTGATAAGATAAATGGAGAAAACTCTGCCCATCGCTCACTGAATCAGTAAGGTGACGGCATAAATTTAAGGTCCTCGCCAAAAGAATAAAGGGAGTAGTTCGAGGTTGTTATTTACTCCAAGGATGTGGACTGCCTCGAGTGCTGGAAACAGAATCCATGATAGCTTTTAAAAAGGGAATTGGATAAATATTTGTAAAAGGCAAAGAAATGGAACTAAGCGGATGGCTTTTTTCAGACAGCTGGCACAGGCATGATGGGCCGAATGGCCTCCTTCAGTGTTGTAAAATTTATTGATTCAACACGACTCATTACTCTGTTATGCATACATAAGAACATAAGAATTAGGAGCAGGAGTTGGTCATTCGGCCCCTCGAACCTGCTCCGCCATTCAATAAGATCATGGCTGATCTTCGACCTCAACTCCACTTTCCCGCCCGATCCCCATATCCCTCGATTCCCCCAGAGTCCAAAAATCTATCGCTCTCAGCCTCGCATATACTCAACGACTGAACCTCCACAGCCCTCTGGGGCAGAGAATTCCAAAGATTCAGAACCCTCTGAGTGAAGAAATTCCTCCTCATCTCAGTCCTAAATGGCTGTATGAATGAAGGATGATCCTGTTCTCCCAAAAGGGTAACCTCAGACACGGGGAGCATGGGTCGGTGATAAGGCTTTCAGCTCCAATTCTCGGATCCATGACCCTGTGAACATGGCTCCCAATGAAAGCTGGGACCACAGAACGATCCCTATAGTTTTTTCTTGGCATTTCTCACGGTTAGTCCTTGACCAACTGCTTCACCTTGTCCAGGACAGCAGAACCAGAGGACACGGCCTGCGCTCGAAGGGGGTAAATTCAAAACTAATCTGCGGAAACAATATTTCAGTGAGCGAGTGGTCTATCTATGGAGCAGGCTCTCTAGGGGGACGCTGGGAGCAGTCAGTGTTGATTCATTCAAATGCAAATTAGATAGATTTCTTTCAGAAAATAGCATTTTGGGTAGTTGTTTTAAACAATCTTCTCTTTTTCACTTGAGTAGTGATGAATTCAGTCTTATGGTTACAATCACTTTATTTTTTCTACTTTCACATAAAAAACAATCTAAAAGCGGAGCATAATTTCTTCAGAGTATAACACAATTTACAAGCGCCGTTTTGTCAGCAGTTTTGAACATAGGCATGCGCTCAATTCTTGTAGGTTTCTCTCTTCTAAAACTTAACACAAAAGCTTCTTTATTTATGCACTCTTTCTCCTTATCAACCCGGAAATAGCCTTGCCTTATATGGTAGGCTCCGGTCAATGCACCGTCCTTCAGCCGATTCGTACTCTCAATAACATACATACATCAACAATCTTTTGCAATATACATCAACATCCCTTTGCATAGGTTGCAATGCCTTTGTTGACCATCCTGTTGGCAGGAATTCCAGTTGCAGTCCCAAAGTCCTGAAACTGGTCACTTGAACAAACTGACTGTTACTAAGTGAAATCCGTATCTCTCTCTTTCTCTCTTCAATGATGCCAATCACTCTTTTTTCCCTCTCCATTGAATGAGCTAAACATGAACACTTTTCAGAAGCTGAATTAGCCGAGTTCCATGTACCAACAGTAAATAATTAGAGACATGATGTGCGGGGAGTGCAGCGTGCTCGGGAGGAACAGGTGACTTTGGACCTCTGGTTCCCAAAGCTCTCCACCACTGGGGGTTTTCCTCGCCTCATGTCTGGGTCTGTTGTGGACTCATTGATAGAGATTGATCGCTGTGATTGGTCAACAGCTCCATTATCGTTGGATCACGCGACTACCAGGATATAGAAGGCGAACTAGACGGACCCTGGTCGTTTTTCATCTAGAAATTCCTATGTTCCTAGTCCGGAAGCAGGAGCACCTCTGTTTAATGCAGTGTTCTTGCCCAAAAAATTCTGTTTAGCCCTGACGATCAGATTAATGCTAATGCTTTTATTGGAGGGTGGGTTGGGGTCTGGGGGTGGGTCATTATTTAATCACTTGGCACACTAAAATTTCATCATGGAGGCTGTGTACCAGTTGGATGTCCTGCATTGCTGCAGGCAGTAGCTTCATACTGGCATTGTACATTGACTATTTTGTTACGCACTTGAATGGCATCTAAAGTGCTATAGCACCCAAAGGTCTAATTACCACACTTGTAGTCTCAGAAGCTGTTGCAATGACAATAAGGCACAGTCCACTGATATCTATCAAATCTGTTCACCCTGTCTTTCAATAATTTATTGCAGTATTGGAGAATTTTCCCAAGCTTGGGCTACAGGTTGCCAAATCTGTATTTTTGTTGGGTAAGGGTATCAAGGGATAGGGAGCAAAGGCGGGTAGATGGAGTTGAGGTGCAGATCACCTTTGATCTGATTGAATGGCAGAGCAGGCTCGAGGGGCTGAATGGTTTCCTCCTGTTCTAAACTGTGGCTGAATGCCAGCTGTGGCTCAGTGGGTAGTTTTACATCTTGACCTAACATTCATTAGTCAAGGAGACAGGATGTCTTTTTACTATTTATTAAAACACTGTAAATAGGACATTACATTAAGAACTGTAACAGACAGCCAAACCTCTCTCCATGAGGTAGGGGACCCAGCTCTGCTGAACTCCCGCCTCAGGCTCCAGCCCCTCCCTCTCTGTATGGTGGGGGACTGGGTCAAAAGCAATCTCAAAACACAACAGGTAGCACCCTCGCCTCTGAGTCAGAAGGTTGTGGGTTCAAGTCCCACTCCAGAGACATGAGCACATAAAGCTCGGTTGACACTCTAGTGCAGTACTGAGGGAGTGCCGCACTGCCGGAGGTGCCATCTTTCGGATGAGACCTTAGAGCAGACGGGGCCCAGCTTTATCAGGTGGATGTGGAAAGATCCCATGGCACTATTTTGAAGAAGAGCAGGGGAGTTATCCCCGGTGTCCTGGCCAACATTTATCCCTCAATCAACATCACGAGAACAGATTATCTGGACATTTATCACATTGTTGTTTGTGGGAGCTTGCTGTGCTCAAATTGGCTGCTGTGTTTCCTACATTACAACAGTGACTACACTTCAAAAAGTACTTCATTGGCTGTAAAGCACTTTGGGACGTCTGGTGGTCGTGAAAGGCGCTAGAGAAATGCAAGTCTTTCTTTAAACAAGATGCTGAAAAGGAAAAGAAAAATGATATGACTTTTATTATAGACTCAAAAATTGTTTGGACACATAGGAACAACCATGGGACTTTGTAATTAGGTTTAAGTTAATCTTTCTTGTCAGGAGATGGATCCAGCTAAGGTAGACACAGAGCAGGATGACCAGGACAAGGATCTGTTTAGTCTCTGAATTTATTGATGGGTTTGGATTCAATGGTTAATGAATGGCTTTGAAAGCTGGATGAAGCAATTGTGCCAGTGAGATTGTGTGGTGGGTGGGAAATATTCAATTATGAAACGATAAATGAATTCTTTGGGCTCGATTTTGTCATTGGGGCGGGCTGGGGACGTGTCATCCGCTTTTCGTGTTAGCCACCCGACTCCGATGTGAAGTGGGAAAAATATGCGATTTTCCCCTAATTGGGCAATTGATTTCCAGCGTGTGGGAACCCCTGGCCCAATTAGTCTTTCCATTCTGAAACTCGCCTCCGATGACGTCATCAATGCTGCTGGATTTAAGGCCTGCAAGCAGCCTTGCTTCTTCTGCAGACTGCAAACCTTTTGGCCTTTGCTCTGATAGTTTCTTCCAGGCAAAATGTCCAGCAGTAGACCTAAGTCTGCACCGAGGTTTGATGACGGCGCCCTGCAAGCTCTGGTGGAGGGAGCAAGAGGGAATAAGGAGGTGCTCTTCCCTTCTTCAGGGAGGAAGAAGCCTCCCCAGCAGACGAAGGCTGTGTGGATGCAAGTGGCTCAGGAGGTCAACTCCTTATCTATGTGCCGCAGAACCTGGCTGCAGTGCAGGAAGAGGTTTCATGACCTTCTGCGCACTGGAAAAGTAAGTATGACTTTCCCATCACCCTCAATCTGATCCCCATTGCCTCTCCTCACCAGCACTCAGCTTTGACAACCTCTTCCTCCACATCCCACTTGACACTGACATCCCTGCACCCTTACCCATTCCCTCTCTCTGTATGTTCACATTCACTTAACTATTCGACTATGTAGCCCTCACACTCCCTATCGCTGTGATGCTATGAAAACAACTTATAACACACAGGGAGGGCCCTTGGTCTTGCCACCTCACTGAATCTTTGTCTCCTTCTAGGCATCTATGCTATGGATTCTCTACACTCACTCCTTCATTCTCACTCAAACTCCACTTGTCTCCCTCATTGCAGGAAAAGAGAGCTCACAATAAGAGGGAAAGAGCGAGGACAGGAGGAGGGCCACCCTCAGTAGCCCAGCTCACCCCCTGGGAGGAGGCGGCCCTGGAGATCGTGGGAGTGGAGGACGATGCGCAAGTGGGGGACGGACAGACGGGTGCATCAGAGCAAGCTGGTGACAGAATAGTTTTTCATCTCTCTCATTGACATTGCATAAGTCACTGATAATGATTCTGATGCTCTAACAGATTGACTTATGATCATCTGCAATATTCAATGTGCATGTAACCTTGGCCTCACATCTCTGACTCTTTCCTTTACTCCCCCACAGGACCATCGAAAGGCCCCGTCCCCACTATCCAGGAGGAACAGCCTGAGCCTCCAGACACCTCAGAGGAAGCTGCAACCTCTGAGGGCGCAGCGTCAGCAGAATTCAGCGCACCCAGCACCAGCGCAGACACTCACACCTCGGTGGTACCTTCGCGAGATAGTGTAGTGTTGTCACCTGGTGTATCACAGCTCACAAGTGAGCATCAGCAGATGGTGGAGACAGGGACAGCAGTGGAGAGTCCTAGTCGGAGGGCGCAGGACTCTGCCAGCTCAGCTCAGCTGCATGTCGACCCTCTGCCTCCGGGTCCATCCAGAAGAAGAGCGGTGCTGGAACTCCAGGAAGAGGTGCAGGAGTCTCTAGTAGGTTTTGTCTCCAGGATCGCTGCGAGTGTGGAGCGAATGGAGGAGTCCATCGCTAACATGAGCAGAGCCTTTGTGGAGGCGTTGGCGCATGAACGCATCACCACGGAAAGGATGACAACCTCCGTGGAAAGCATGGCTACCTCCATGGTAAGGCTGGCTACCATAGAGGAGAGGATGGCTACGGTAGAGGAGAGGATGGCTACGTCCATCGAGGAGCTTAGTTGCCAGGGTATGGAAAACATGGTCATTGTTCAGAATAGACTGACATCTCTTGAGGAGCGATGGTTAGCTATTGAGCAAACAAACCAGACCTTCAGGCAAGTCCTCGGGAGTAGGAATTCCAGTACAGCAACGGGTCCTCATGGCCCCCCTGAAGTGCAGCAAGGTGCTGTCAAGCCTCTTGCTAGCTCTGAAGTGGGGCTGACCCATGAGAGGGATGTTGGTGGCAGACAACAAGAAGTGGGGGCTCCTCTCCAGCGCTCACACGACTATGCCACTGCAAAGTCCTCGGTCAGAGCCCCACCAGAGTCCCCACCCAACTGAGATCGGCGTCTCAACCCCTGCACAGCCGCAGGAGCAGCAGACTGTTGCCGAGCCCTCACAGGCTCGCAACCCCAGAGGACACCCGCCAAAGGTGTCGAGACAGGAGCAGCAAGAAAGTGAGCAAGGGGCCTCCACATCTGCTGAAGTCACAGGGAAAGCACCACGTAGGAGCACGCGTAAGAGGAAGATAATGCACAAGTAGTCACAAGGGTAGTCACTTGGGTGAAATGTCATGTTTAATGTTGAAAAGTCATCAGTTGGTTATTGTAAATAAAAAATTCTGATGGCAACTGTTGCAGTTGTGGTGTCTGTCATATCGCTAATGGGACTTCCACACTGAGGGCTTAGGATGACTTGCAATTGTCAGTATGGTGGTCAGAGTGATAGGAATCCGCAGGTTCTTGGCCATTGTCGATGGTCTGATAAGAAGGTGCGAGGCAAAAGTGTTTGATTGTGCAGGCTAAGCAAATCTGGCCAAGAGGAGTGCGTCCCTTGCATCCCGGGCAGCAATGTGTTCGCGCGCTGGCGCCTTCTGGCCTGTGCAGCTTCAGGTGGGTGAGCAGCAGCTTGGCGCTCCTGTTGTTGCTGCTGCTGTTGGTGGTGCTGTTGTTCATGGATCTGTTGCTGCTACGGCTGGTCTTCGTCCGAATCTGATGTCCAGGAGCAAAGGAAATAAATGGTTCCCATGCTTCTGGTATATGCCTCAGTTGAGGAAGCGCTCATTCAAGGTGGCGAGAGGGGTTTCCCAGGAGGTCACACTGGAGATGGGTGTCAGGCTCCAAACTTCCACAACAATGAGTATGCCTGCTAAAAGTTCCCCCAGAGCTGAGACAACAAAGTTCTGCCACCTGCAAATGAAGATTGCTGAAAACTCCTTTTTAATGGTGGAGCTGCAGCTGTTAGTAAGCAATCCACTTGTGCTGCCGCCAGGATTAACTGGCGTGTTCCAGAGGAGACGTGAACCACTTGGGAAAAGTGTTAAAATCAGAAAGGCCTCTCAAAATGGGATTATAGAGGCACTTAACTGGTTGTTAAGGGCCTTAAGGGCCTATCCCACCTCTTGGAGGCGGGATGGAGATGGGGGTCAGAAAACTCGCATTTGGGAAAATTGCTTGGAGGCGGGATGGAGGTGGGATCGGGCTCGCCCAGCATTTTTCGTGATTTTAACACCTCACACGTCTCCAATCCCGCCTCCTCGGGCCTGGCAAAATTGAACCCATTGTGTCTGAGAACACGGAGAGAAATGAATAAGCTCAAGGAACAAGTCATCGAGGAAAGGATGACTAGTTTTTTCTTTTCTGATGAAAATTGTTTTGTAAATGCAGCAGACTCGATGTCCTGGCCTGTGTTTAATGTTAGGGATTGTTTTTTTTAGGCATTCTGTGAACAGTTCTGGTCTCCATATTACAAGAAGGATATAGAAGCACTGGAGAAGGTGCAAAGAAGATTTACATGGATGATACCAGAACTGAGAGGTTATACCTATCAGGAAAGACTGAACGGGTCTTTAAAATTTATGAAGTGGTTTGTTAGGGTCGACTTAAAGAAGATGTTTCCACTTGTGGGGGAGTCCAAAACTAGGGGCCATAAATATAAGATAGTCGCTAATAAATCCCATAGGGAATTCAGGAGAAACTTCTTTACCCAGAGAGTGGTGAGAATGTGGAACTCGCTACCACAGAGAGTGGTTGAGGTGAATAGTATAGATACATTTCAGTGGAGTTAGATAAACACATGAGGGAGAAAGGAATAGAAGGATATACAGATAGGGTGAGATGAAGTAGGATGGGAGGAGGCTCATGTAGAGCATAAACACCGGCACGGACCAGTTGGGCCGAATGGGAAATGTTGATGTACAGAGGGACCTGGGTGCCCTTGTACACCAGTCACGGAAAGCAAACATGCAGGTCCAGCAAGCAGTTAGGAAGGCAAGTGGTATGTTGGCCTTCATTGCAAGAGGATTTGAGTATAGGAGCAAGGATGTCTTACTACAGTTATACAGGGCCTTGGTGAGACCACACCTGGAGTACTGTGTGCAGTTTTGGTCTCCTTACCTAAGAAAGGATATAATTGCCATTAGAGGGAGTGCAGCGAAGGTTCACCAGACTGATTCCTGGGATGGCAGGACTGTTGTATGAGGAGAGATTGGGTCGACTAGGCCTGTATTCACTAGAGTTTAGAAGAATGAGAGGGGATCTCATTGAAACGTATAAAATTCTGACAGGGCTAGACAGACTGGATACAGGGAGGATGTTTCCCCTGGCTGTAGGGTCTAGGATGAGAGGTCTCAGTCACAGGATACGGGGTAGGACATTTAGGACTGAGATGAGGAGAAATTCCTTCACTCAGAGGGTGGTGAACCTGTGGAATTCTCTACCACAGAAGGCTGTGGAGGCCAAGTCACTGAATATATTTAAGAAGGAGATAGATAGATTTCTAGACACAAAAGACATCAAGGGGTATGGGGAGAGAGCGGGAATATGGTATTGAGATAGAGGATCAGCCATGATCATATTGAATGGCAGAGCAGGCTCGAAGGGCCGAATGGCCTCCTGCTCCTATTTTTCTATTTTTCTATGTTTCTATGCCGTACATTCTATGGAATTCTGTGCAAGAATGTAACAACTGTGCTGATGCAAACTTGCTTCATCCTAGTCCCCAAATCTTGCTGTGCATAAATTGCTTGCTGTGTTTGCCTACATAATAGTGACTGCACTTCAAAAGTTAATCCATTGGTGTGTAGCAACTTGCGACGTCCTGAGGATATAATAAGACGTTTCAGAAATGCAAGCTCGTTCTTTCTTTCTCCTCTTTTAGATCTTTGCCATCTGTGTAATTTTTGCTGGTCCCCTCAATATCTCGCGATTACAGCCTTCACTCCGCCAGATGCTGTGAGACAGTCTGAAGGACTAATGTTGTAAAGCTCTGTATTTGCCTCCATCGTTAAATATGACGCTCTGTCGCGGGGCCTCTGTAGCCGCCCTTTATTTATTTGTGGCTGATTCTCGGTGGCTTCCTGTCGACCGTTTTCGCGTATTAATGAAGTAACAGAGTGCTCCCAGGTTCCAGGCTGCAATTTTCTCTCCTGACTGACAAATTGCTGAGCCTCCGATTTTTCAAAGGACTTCAGCGGGAATTGCATGAATAGTTAATAGCGAGGCCACGACCTCTGCCGTGCATGCTCCTCTTCCAAGTGGGGGATAAAACCGAGGCCTCGCAGACAGAGATGCTTTCTCCAAAGGACGGGGCAAGCCGACAAAGGGTAGCGTTATAAACGATCAGGAACTTGCAATTTTTAACAAATAAGAATGCGATTTAACGTGGCTGAATTTCCAGAGGTGCAGAAAGCATCGCATTCCTGATTTTACACAAACATCATCCGCTGTCTTAAGATCTTTCCCTCCTTCCCCCTCTTTTATTTTTTACGGCAGAAGGATTTTAAACAAGCAGGATTAAAGAGGTGATTCTGCACTCCCGTGTTCCCTGCCGTCTGGAGGGCAGGATTTGTCGTTCAGTCTCCCGCCAGCACTTCCTGTGAGTGTGCTGGGATCGCGGAATGAGCTCCTGAAATATTTATCTCATTGCTTAAATATGGCGATGGAACAAGACTATGACTGAAGCCGTATCAATACTGCAGCTTCCGCCCCCCCCCCCCCCCGTCTCCTCCTGACAGACAACACCATTTACAAAAATAAAACCTGGGGATTTGATTTCTAACTCTGATTTAATCTAAACTGATTTCAGATTTTTAAATGCTTGAAGGTTAGTCACTTCGGATTATCCATCTTGAACCCTGTAGACAAGAATTAATGGATTTGTAAGGCTTCTGAACAGGCCCAGAATTGCTTCTAAATTTGCTGTGCTTGCATGACTGACTTCTGTTCAATGACATTTTAGTTTAATTTTGTGGATCCCTTTAAATATTAAAAGAGCCTAATGAGCAAGCAGTTTATTGGCTGCTACGGTGGTGTAACTGCGATTTTGAGTATTGCCCTTGTTTGCAGAATCTTTTTCTGAAACTGCCCCCTTATGTTTCTCGGCCAAAGTAATTGTTTGGTCTCTGCGGCCATTTATCAGGCTAACTGTATGCCAGTCCTATTTATTTAGGAGGGTATGAGTTAGTGGGCTACATTTGTTGGCCAGGGCGGCTCACAAGATTCTCAAGCTAATTATGGATGAGGAAGGAGATGTCGCCCACTTTAGTTCATCCATCCAATAATGGAAAAAAAAGGAAAGGCTTACATTTCTCCAGCGCCTTTCATGACCACCGAACGTCCCAAAGCGCTTCACAGCCAATGAAGTACTTTTGAAGTGTAGTCACTGTTGTAAATGACCCGAAACCACCCCCACTGAACCATAGAATTACATAGAATTATATAGAATGTACAGCACAGAAACAGGCCATTCGGCCCAACTGTTCCATGCCGGTGTTTATGCTCCACACGAAACTCCTCCCACCCGTCTTCATCTCGCCCCTCAGGTGTTTATCCAGCTTCCCCTTAAATGCATCAATTGGTTCTTAAGTGATTCCAGGGTTTTCACCATCACTACTCTATTTGGAAGTTCCTTAGATATGTTAATCATTCTGTGCAATTAAGAACTTCCTAATATAAGTCCTAAATTTGTCTTTTGCTCATTTGAACTTTTGTCCCCTTGTCCTATTTAACTTAAAGTAGCTTTCTGGATTTACCTTTCCCAGGCTGATTACTGTACGTACCTTCATAAGGTAACTTTTCAGATGTCTCCTTTCAATGCTGAAAAGTCCAAGACTTGCCTCACAGCTCAGATCTCTCACAATAGGGATCAGTCTTTTCAACATTGTCTCCCGATCTGGATCCAGATCTAGACAAAGTCCTCAACATGCAGACTGACCAGAGCACTAGTTTAGGACATCTGACTGGCATTCTTTCTACTGGTTTGGTTTTGTCAGCTGTGGCTCAGTGGGCTGCATCCTCGCCTCTGAGTCATGAAGGTCGTGGGTTCAGGTCCCACTCCAGAGATTTGGGCACAAAAATCTAGGCTGACACTCCAGTGCAGTACTGAGGGAGTGCTGCACTGTCGGAGGTGCCGTCTTTCGGATGGGACTTTAAACTGAGGCCCCGTCTGCCCTCTCGGGTGGACGTTGAAAGATCCCATGGCACTATTTCGAAGAAGAGCAGGGGAGTTCTCCCTGGTGTCCTGGCCAATATTTATCCTCAGTCAACATCACTAAAAACAGATGATCTGATCATTATCACATTGCTGTTTGTGGGAGCTTGTTGTGCACAAATTGGCTGCCGCGTTTCCTACATTACAACAATGACTACACTTCAAAAAGTACCTAATTGACTGTAAAGTGCTTTGGGATGTCTGGTGGACATGAAAGGCGCTATATAAATGCAAGTCTTTCCTTATATAGTTCAATGTTCAATTGGCTCTTTTGATTGTTGGTGTGCATTGGTTGGACATGTTGGGTGTTGGGCCTGGTAAGACTTCTCTTTCTCTTTCAATCTTCAAAGTTACGACACCATTTGTGGGTGGTGCCCACTTTTTCTTCCTTTATGCAATACTTTGCAATTGTCTGTATTAAGTTTCATCTGCCTTTGTTCCATCCACTTGTGTATGAATGATCTCATGCTACGTTCCTCTGTGAGATCTTTCAATACAGGTGTTAACCTGTAGTATCATAGAATGATATGCAGAAGGAGGTCATTCGGGCCATCGTGCCTGTGCTGGCTCTTTGCTAGAGCTATCCAAATAGTCCCACTCGCCTGCTCTTTCCCTATAACCCTGTAAATATTTTCCCTTCAAGTATTTATCCAATTTGCTTTTGAAAGTTACTATTGAGTCACATCTTTCAAACAGTCTCCATCTCGAGGTGATTCTGTAATTATTACAGGGATGGGACCGTGCGTTACCAGCAGGTTAATGGCTGGATGACATCTTCATGTGTTCTCCTTGTGTTCAAATACCTCCGTGGCACACCCCTCTGTATCTCTGCAGTCTGCTCCAGCCCTACAACCCTCAGGGAACTCTGCGCTCCCCCAATTCTGGCCTCTTGCGCATCTCCGACTTCCTTCGCCCCGACCATCGGTGGCCGTACCTTCAGCTGCGTGGGCCCTAAGCTCTGGAACTCCCTCCCTAAACCTCTCTGCCTCTCTACCTCTACCTCTCTCTCCTCCTTTAAGATGCGCCTTAAAACCTAGCTCCTTAACCAAACTTCTGGTCACCTGTCCTAAGATCTCCTTACGTGGCTCGGTGTCAGTGTTGTC
The DNA here is from genome assembly GCA_030390025.1 of Squalus acanthias. Lineage (NCBI taxonomy): Eukaryota > Metazoa > Chordata > Chondrichthyes > Squaliformes > Squalidae > Squalus > Squalus acanthias. Next base: position 117,684,821 of record CM059435.1, read on the forward strand.
CGATTACGCTCCTGTGAAGGGCCTTGGGACATTTTACTACGTTAAAGGTGGTGTATAAACGCAAGTTGTTGTTGTTATCATATGGAGTCAATTCCAGTTACAGTAACATGTTAATACTTTAGACTGAAGAGCATGGGCTAGATTTTATTTTCACCAGCTTTAACACAGATTTCTATTTTACTTGGCAGCGTTACAAACAGGTTCTTGTATGACTGGAAAATTATAGGGCTGTTTCCTCCCATGTCATAGCCCTGGAAGCCAGTCTCAACAAGGTGACACTAAAGGTATCGAATGTAACTGAGTAAAATACAAGTCTTGGAGAGGCTGGTAGTGCACCATCACGCCACACCCCTACTTAGACGGAAGTGCGAGATGCGCCTATTGGAACCCATGCCGCCCCCTTCACAGCAACAGCATAATTTACCTAGCTTGCTCTATGTCTGTCTATCCGAGTCTCTCTCTCTCTATCATTCTAGCTATAACTATCCATCGGCCAATCAAAGTCTTGGGTTCATCCGCTTCAGCGTCAAAATATATTTTTTTACAAACAGTAATTTCATGCTTTTTTTCCTAATCTGGAACCATTAATTTACAAGCATCTGCCAATCTACAAACTCTCTTCACTAACAGCAATTAACCTCTGAGTGACCGTAGGTTGCAACTATTTAAAGCAATTGGATTTTGTGGTTTTTAAAGGGCAGGTCATGAAGACGCATCAGCATCAGTATAATACGTAGTGTGTTACATGTTCCTCTCACTTATAACACCCTGCACCCAGCGACTTAACATGAGCAGTGTCACGGGAGACCTGCAGATTGCTTTTTAGGATTCTTCACTTTCAGTTTTGGTTTCCTTGTAAATTCCCAGGAATATTTTGGTTTTTATTTTAGAAAATTAAAAATAATGAATATCAGGAGATTAAAAAACCCAAAACAAATGCTACCCTTTCTAGATGAAAACCATGAAAATTCACTTTGACCTAAAGCTCTCAAATTTTTCTGCACATATTATTATATTTCTCCTTTTTTTAAAAAGACACGTGCATTTATATAGTGCCTTTAATGAGTTCAGGACGTCAGAAAGCGCTTTACAACCAATGAAGTACAGTACTTTTGAAGTGTAATCATTATTGTCATGTAGGAAACACAGCAGCCAATTAGCGCACAGCAAGGTCCCACAAACAGCAAATGAGATAATGAGCAGATCATCGCTGTGTACAGTTCTGATCGCCATATTATAAAAAGGATATAGAGGCACTGGAGAGGATGCAGAAAAGATTAAAAGGATGATACCAGAAATGCGATAAGGAAAGGATGAACAGGCTGGGTCTCTTTTCTCTTGAAAAGAGAAGGCTGAGGGGTGACCTAATAGAGGTCTTTAAAATTATGAAAGGTTTTGATAGAGTAGATACAGAGAGAATGTTTCCACTTGTGGGGAAGAGCATAACTAGAGGCCATCAATATAAGATAGTCACCAAGAAATCCAATAGGGAATCCAGAAGAAACTTCTTTACCCAGAGAGTGGTGAGAATGTGGAACTCGCTACCACAGGGAGTGGTTGAAGCCAATAGTATCGATGCATTTAAGGGGAGGCTAGACAAGCATATAAGGGAGAAAGGAATAGAGGGTTATGCTGATAGATTTAGATGAGGAAAGACGGGAGGAGGCTCGAGTGGTGCATAAATGCCAGCATGGACTGGTTGGGCCAAATGGCCTGTTTCTGTGCTATATAACCTATGTCATTCTATGTAATCTCTACCCCAACATTGTCAGAGGGACTAGAATCACAAAGGATCAGCAAGACTGAAAGTTGGCAGGTGGGAATCTGTAAAAACTGAAAACGAAGAACCTTCTAAGTATCCTCCTTGTCATGTCCACGGAAGACTACACTTCTGTTGTGGGAGAAGTTTGGGGATCTGATATATAACACACAAGCGCTTCGTCACCAGATTACATTGAAGGCAGTGGGTCCCAGAGGTGGAGATTTTACCAGATTTGCCCGTTTGTGATGCCTGTGTCTTTTCTTGTGGCCAATGACTTGTTTTCCACCATACTGGTAGCACATTATGGGGTACATTTTTAACCTGCCACCCGGGCGTAATGCTGGCTTTGTGGACCAGTCACCCATTGTAGAAAACGCCCAATTTTTATTTCCACGTGATGGCACATTGAAGATCTCTCCTTGTATTCTCTCTCAATGGACTACTGGCCACAAACGAGCTAAATGCTGTTAAAATATTTTTCTTTACTGAACTTTTTTTTAAAATGTTTGACGTGGAAAAATAGTCTCCAGATATGAATGGCTGATTTACATGGATTCAGTAAGTATAAAATCTGAATAAAATATTTACATTTGCAGAGACTGATAGAGATTATAATTGCACAGGGCAAATTTTAATCATTCTGAATTGTTTTAATTAAATTTAATTTACAGAACATAATTGATATTTAGGAATAATGATTCTTTCACTTAGCACTAATTAAAGCAGCATTGTTCCAAAGATTAGTTAACTAGGAGTAAAGCTGCTGTACTTGCTCGAAAATGCGCACGGATTCTCCTGACTGTCTGTGGGATTTGGTTGTACAACCCGTTTACATCCTCATCACAACCCTTTCCCGCTTTGCTCCCACGTTTGGAGAGAATATGAGGTACAAGTCTCGAAATAATTATCGGCGCTGGAAATAATTATCGGCGCTGTTCTAATACGTGCTCAAAACTGTTGCCCCTCCGTAGTAAATAAGAAAGAAAGAATTTGCATTTATTTAGCAACTTTCCCGACCTCAGGACATCCCCAAGCGCTTCACCGCCAATGAAGTACTTTTTGAAGTGTAGTCACTGTTGTAATGTAGGCAACGCGGCAGCCAATTTATGCACAGCAAGCTCCCACAAACAGCAACGAGATAATGACCAGATGATCTGCTTTAGTGATGTTGGTTGAGGGATAAATATTGGCCAGGACACCGAGGAGAACTCCCCCTGCTCTTCTTTTGAAGAGAGGCCGTGGGATTTTTTACGGCCACCTGAGAGAGCAGTCGGGGCCTCGGTTTAACGTCTCATCCGAAAGACGGCACCTCCGACAGTGCAGCGCTCCCTCAGTACTGCACTGGTGTTGGTCAGGATTATGTGCTCAAGGAGTGGGTTTTGAACCCAAAACCTTCTGACTCAGGCAAGAGTGCTGCTACTGAGCCACAGCTGACACCTCTAACGTACTGATGTAATGCAGGCTTTAACCTATGTTTTAAATGGGTTAAAGCTTACATTAAAATGCCACATGGAAAAATTGGATATGAGTGCTTTATTCATTTTTCCCTCATTCTTGGGTTGCGGGCATTGCTGGCAAAGCCGGAATTTATTGCCCATCCGAAGTTTCCCTCGAAGGTGGCAGTACTTAAACCGCTGCAGTCCGTGTGGTGAAGGTGCTCCCACAGTGCTGTTAGGGAGGGAGTTCCAGGATTTTGACCCAGCGACAATGAAGGAACGGCTGATATACTTCCAAGTCAGGATGGTGTGTGACTTGGAGGGGAACTTGGAGGTGGTGGTGTTTCCATGCGCCTGCTGCCCTTGTCCTTCTAGGTGGTAGAGATCGTGGGTTTGGGAGGTGCTGTTGAAGAAGCCTTGGCGAGTTGCTGCAGTGCATCTTGTAAATGGTACACACAGCAGCCATGGTACGCTGGTGGTGGAGGGAGTGAATGTTTAAGGTGATGGATGGGGTGCTGAGCAAGAGGGCTGCTTTGTCCTGGATGGTGTCGAGCTTCTTAAGTGTTGTTGGAGCTGCACTCATCCAGGCAAGTGGAGAGTATTCCATCACACTCCTTACTTGTGCCTTGTAGATGGTGGAGAGTCTTTGGGGAGCCAGGAGGTGAGATACTCGCCGCAGAATACCCAGCCTCTGACCTGCTCTTGTAGCCACAGTATTTATGTGGCTGGTCCAGTTAAGTTTCTGGTCAATGGTGACCCCACAGGATATTGATGGCGGGGGATTCGACGATGGTAATGCCGTTGAATGTCAAGGGGATGGGTTTAGGCTCTCTCTTGTTGGAGATGGTCATTATCTGGCACTTGTGCGGTGCGAATGTTACTGACCACTTATCAGCCCAAGCCTGAATGCTGTCCTGGTCTTACTTCATGCGGGCATGGACTGCTTCATTATCTGAGGAGTTGCGAATGGAACTGAACACTGTGCAATCATCAGCGAACATCCCCACTTCTGACCTTATGATGAAGCAACTGAAGATGGTTGAGCATAGGACACTGCCCTGAGGAACTCCTGCAGTGATGACCAATGGCGATATATGTCCAAGCCAGGATGGCGTGTGACTTGGAGGGGAACTTGGAGATGATTGTGTTCCCATGCGCCCACTGCCCTTGTTTTTTAAGTAATGTTGGTTGATGGATAAATATTGGCCAGGACACCGGGGAAAACTCCCCTGCACTTCTTTGAAATAGTGCTGTGGGATCTTTTACGTCCACCTGAGAGGGCAGACGGGGCCTCGGTTTTAACATCTCATCTGAAAGAGGGCACCTCCGACAGTGCAGCGCTCCCTCAGTACTGCACTGGGAGTGTCATTGCACATCATCCTAACAATGCACATCCTCCACTTTGATAAATGTGGTTAAGCTTATTACACATAGAAGCAAGCATTGAATAAACCTGCTGATCCTCCAATAAAGGCTTCCATCACAACCACTTACTTAATGCCATTTCCATGTGGTTTAGCGTCACATTTGCTGTGTTCTCTATCCTGGCTCGGGTCAAAGGAGAGCGACTCCTCACTTCAGTTAGTCCCGTGTTGGTATCGCAAGTAGGAATGTTCCGACCTTGTCATAACACACATTGGCCCAAAAATTCATCCCGGTGCGCGAGAGTACGCAGTGCGTACTCTCGCGTATTCCCTCTGCAATTGCCGGTTTTTTGCATGCCCTGCGCATGCGCTGAAAACCGGCAATTGCTCTTTTGAAAAGGGGGCGGTTCCTCGGTGCATCGCGTGCGCGCTACAGGCTGCGCGCACGCTGTGCACTTCATGCTTTGGACGCGCAGATAAGTACTGAAGATTTTAGAAATGTAAAAAGGAGGAGTAAGACCCACTTTTAACAAGGTAAGTAGTGAATTAAGTATTTTTTTGATTTTTTTTTTACAGGTATATCTTTTTTAGAGACTTTAAAGACAGGTAAGTTTATTTTTATAACTTTTTAAAAGATTTTAAATTTTTTCAAAAATTTAATTTTTTATTTAAAATGGTTAATTTATTTAACTATACTTATTTTATTAATGTGATGGTTTTTTTTTTAAATTTAATTGAGGTTTAGCTGTTATTTTGGGGGGGTGTAAGATTCATAGATTTCACAGCACGTCTGTGAAACTTATGAATGGAAGATGGTGTGCTGCCATTGGCTCTAACTGAGTCACGTGATCCCACAGCTCGCACGAATTCACTACGCCGGTGGGATACGCAAGCACTGCCCGGCTGATGTCTGGAACATCAAGTTCGTGCGAGCTGGATCTGAAAAAGCACAAGCGAGGTGAGAGATCGCGGGGAAGGCTTACCCCCGCGGGAACAGAGCGAGATCAATTTCTGGGCCATTAAGTGCAGGGATACACAGGACTCTGTCTACGGCGTTATCTTAAAAGGTTGAACAGTTTGTTTTTTCTTTAGAACAACAACAACAACTTGTATTTATATAGCGCCTTTAACGTAGTAAAACGTCCCAAGGCGCTTCACAGGAGTATTAAAAGACAAAAAATTTGACACCGAGCCACATAAGGAGAAATTAGGGCAGGTGACCTAAAGCTTGGTCAAAGAGGTGGCTTTTAAGGACCGTCTTAAAGGAGGAAAGAGCGGTAGCGAGGCGGACAGGTTTAGGGCAGGGAATTCCAGAGCTTAGGGCCTCGGCAACAGAAGGCACGACCACCAATGGTGGAGCGATTATAATCAGGGATGCTCAAGAGGGCAGAATTAGAGGAGCGCAGATATCTCGGGGGGGTTGTGGGGCTGGAGGAGATTACAGAGATAGGGAGGGGCGAGGCCATGGAGGGATTTGAAAACAAGGATGAGAATTTTGAAATCGATTTGAATTGAAAAGAGAAGACTTAGCGCTGACCTGATAGAGGTCTTTAATATTATGAATGGGTTGCACAGGGTAGATGTGGAGAGAATGTTTCCACTTGTGGGAGAATCCAAAACTGGGGGCCATAAATAATAAATCTAATAGGGAATTCAGGAGAAATTTCTTTACTCAGAGAGAGTGGTTAGAATGTGGAACTCGCTACCACAGGAAGTAGTTGAGGCGAATAGCTTAGATGCTTTCAAAAGGAAACTAGACGAGTACATGAGAGAAAAGGGAATAGAAAGATATGCTGAAAGGCTGAGATTCGGGAGATGGAATAAAATAAAGAAAGACTTACATTTATATAGTGCTTTTCACGACCACCGGACATCTCAAAGCACCAATGAAGTACTTTTGGAGTGTAGTCACTGTTGTAATGTGGGAAATGTGGCAGCCAATTTGCGCACAGCAAGCTCCCACAAACAGATAAACTGTTTATGTTATGTTGATTGAGGGATAAATATTGGCCAGGACACCGGGGAGAACTTCGATGCTCTTCTTCAAAATAGTGCCATAGGGTCTTTTATGTCCATCTGAGAGAGCAGACGGGGCCTCGGTTTAACGTTTCATCCGAAAGACGGCACCTCCGACTCTAATCTTGGGAATATGCAGTGGGAATCTGCATTTGGCGTTGTAAGGGTTAATTTCGAAAAGTCCACGAGGAAAAAATTGGGTTGGCTTGCGCCTCTCGTTAGCGCCCCTGGGCGCTAACTGGGGGACACTAACGGGGCGTAAATCCCCTCGTGCCCGGGCGTGGCGCCGCTAACGCCTCCTGCGAAATTCAGTGGGAGGTTAGCAGCGGCGGTAGCCGGTAGCGGTCCGTGGTGCTGCGCCGCCGGCGATGACGTCATCGCCGAGCAACGCGACCCCTTAGCGTCCCGTCGCGGCCCCTTACCGCTCCGTGAAGCTGCCGTGGGCTGTGTCATCGACAGCCTCACGGGTCACGAACCGGGCCGACCTCTGCTCGCGAGGCGGTAATTAAAGGGGAAGCCCGGCTGCGCCCCGCACCGCCATTTTATTGTTTTGGCCGACCTCCAGGTCGGCCCCTCGTGGCGGCCCGTGGCGTGGGCCGTGGCCGCCATCGCGCCCTCCGGCACTGTGTCTCGGTCCCGGGCTGCGGGCACAGCACCACGCCGCCCTGGTGGGCTAGCGGAGGCCGTCAAACGGCCTGCAGAGTGCGCAGCGGCCCTCTGGGGCGATGAAACGAGTCAGCGCTACGCGGAGCAGCCGCGTAATGCTCTGGCGCTACCGTGCTTTGCGCCCCAGACACCGCCCCGAGAGGAAGTGGAGCGCTTGATATAGTTCTCCGCTTCATTGCTGGGGCGGTAAGCCCAATCTAGCGGCCGGGGCGGTACTCCCACACCGGGATCTAAATGGCTGACGCTAATTCGGTTACCGGCCCCAAACAGAGCGTAATCGAATTTCTCCCCCCACAAGCCTTGGCATTTTTAAATGTTTTCAATAATTTTTCACTTGCATCGTGCATGTAGCATGCCATTGAATGAATGCATGAAGTCATTAGCTGTTCACACAGATGGTTATATATTGAGCGGTGTGAAAAGGTCAATCCATTTCTGCATCACTTTACCAGTATCTGTGGAAAGAGCAACGTAAATACAAGGGGTAGAAATCGGTACGTTTGTCGGGCACAAAGTAGACCAATTTCGCAGTGTGATGGCATGTGTCCAATCTGTGCCAGGCGTTGGTCCCACTGCTAAATTCGTGGGGCCCATTTTTTAGGTGTCCCAGGTAGAAGAAGAACTGTCGCACCAAATGTCTTTTTCCCTGAGGTTTATTGTTGATTATTGCATCTCTGTTGCGCGGCTTATGGGGTAAATGTTCCGAGTTGGTAATCCCGGCAGGGAGTCCTGCCCGACGGGAGGTTCGATCAGACAGTCTTGTCTGCAGGTTCGTGCACCTGTTATCGAGCCTTGCTTAGTCATCGGAATATAGGAACTTAGGAACAGGAGGAGGCCATTCAGCCCCACGAGCCTGTTCCGCCATTCAATGAGATTGTGGCTGATCTGCACCCCAACTCCATAGACCCGCCTTTGGCCCATATCCCTCAATACCTTTGTTTAACAAAAAATCTATCCATCTAAAGATTTTAAATTAACAATTGCAGAAGATGGCAAAATGTGTGTGCTGACTCGGGTGGATGTAAATGATCCCACGGCACTATTCGGAGAAGAGCAGGGGACTTCTCCCCAGTGTCCTGGTCAATATTTATCCCTCAACCAACGCCTTAAACAGATTATTTGGTCATTGATCTCATCGTGGTTTGTGGGACCTTGCTGTGTGCAAATTACCTGCCCCGTTTCCCTGCATTACAGCAGTGACTACACTTCATTCAAAAGTACTTCATTGACTGTAAAGCGCTTTGGGACATCTTGAGGTGCTATATAAATGCAAGTCTGGATCTCTTCCTTTTCTTTCTTACGCTCTGCACCTGATTGTCCAAACTGCCCACCCATCAAGCACCATTGCTGACGCAAAATTTATCCCTTGGTATCCACGTTCAAGGAAGACGCTGCAGAATATATCGTCAAGGAGCGATAGGTGGAAACTCTAAAGATAATGTAGAATGACAGCAGACTAACGACGCTGATTGACAGGCTTAATCTGTCCATCAAACTTGTGAGGTCTTGTTCTTGAAACACTACTGACAGAAGTGTGAATAAGACTTGCGAATAGGTTATTTAACATAAATTGAATCCCTTTTCAGCACTTTTGCACTTAGTAATCTTGAGCCACTGTGCTTGTTTGATGGGATTCCTGAGTTAGCACGATTGGCACCGAGGTTCTCTGGATGGGAATACTGCCCGTGGGATTAGGAAGCTGGAATTAGCAGTGTGAATGACAGGAGCTCGGTCATAGGAGCCTGGTCACAGGAGCTCGGTCACAGGAGCTCGGTCACAGGAGCCTGGTCACAGGAGCTCGGTCACAGGAGCTCGGTCACAGGAGCCTGGTCACAGGAGCCTGGTTTACAGGAGCTCGGTCACAGGAGCTTGGTCACAGGAGCTCGGTCACAGGAGCCTTGGTCACAGGAGCCTGGTCACAGGAGCCTTGGTCACAGGAGCCTGGTCACAGGAGCTCGGTCACAGGAGCCTTGGTCACAGGAGCCTGGTCACAGGAGCTCGGTCACAGGAGCTCGGTCACAGGAGCTCGGTCACAGGAGCTCGGTCACAGGAGCCTTGGTCACAGGAGCCTGGTCACAGGAGCCTTGGTCACAGGAGCCTGGTCACAGGAGCTCGGTCACAGGAGCCTGGTCACAGGAGCTCGGTCACAGGAGCCTGGTCACAGGAGCTCGGTCACAGGAGCTCGGTCACAGGAGCCTGGTCACAGGAGCCTGGTCACAGGAGCTCGGTCACAGGAGCTTGGTCACAGGAGCCTGGTCACAGGAGCCTGGTCATAGGAGCTCGGTCACAGGAGCTCGGACACAGGAGCTCGGTCACAGGAGCCTGGTCACAGGAGCCTTGGTCACAGGAGCCTGGTCACAGGAGCTCGGTCACAGGAGCCTGGTCACAGGAGCTCGGTCACAGGAGCCTGGTCACAGGAGCCTGGTCACAGGAGCTCGGTCACAGGAGCTCGGTCACAGGAGCCTGGTCACAGGAGCCTGGTCACAGGAGCCTGGTCACAGGAGCCTGGTCACAGGAGCTCGGTCACAGGAGCCTGGTCACAGGAGCTCGGTCACAGGAGCTCGGTCACAGGAGCCTGGTCACAGGAGCTCGGTCACAGGAGCTTGGTCACAGGAGCTCGGTCACAGGAGCTCGGTCACAGGAGCCTGGTCACAGGAGCTCGGTCACAGGAGCTCGGTCACAGGAGCCTGGTCACAGGAGCCTGGTCACAGGAGCCTGGTCATAGGAGCTCGGTCACAGGAGCCTGGTCACAGGAGCCTGGTCACAGGAGCCTGGTCACAGGAGCTCGGTCACAGGAGCCTGGTCACAGGAGCTCGGTCACAGGAGCCTGGTCACAGGAGCTCGGTCACAGGAGCCTGGTCACAGGAGCCTGGTCACAGGAGCTCGGTCACAGGAGCTCGGTCACAGGAGCTCGGTCACAGGAGCTCGGTCACAGGAGCCTGGTCACAGGAGCCTGGTCACAGGAGCTCGGTCACAGGAGCTCGGTCACAGGAGCCTGGTCACAGGAGCCTGGTACAGGAGCTCGGTCACAGGAGCCTGGTCACAGGAGCCTGGTCACAGGAGCCTGGTCACAGGAGCTCGGTCACAGGAGCCTGGTCACAGGAGCCTGGTCACAGGAGCTCGGTCACAGGAGCCTGGTCACAGGAGCCTGGTCACAGGAGCCTGGTCACAGGAGCTTGGTCACAGGAGCTAGTTCATAGGAGCTCGATCATAGCTCCTAGTCGGAACTAAACCAGCACCAGGATCAAAATAGCTTTGGATTGAATGCAATCTGCCAAATACTGAACCCCATGTTGCCCCTTCCTATGTTCTTGGAGTTTCTTTTACCTCTTTTTACTCCAGATATTGCTTCTGTGTTTCAGACTGCCCTCAGAGAGGAGTCCCAGCTCCCTACATCCTCCAGATTGCTTTCACTTGCCCTGATATCTCAATATGTTTCATAGCGTGCCCAGGATAACGAATAGCAAACCCTTTTTTTTAGATTGTTTCAGCTACTGGTTTAGTCCTGTGCCTCCACACAAATCCTCCTTGTCTTTGGAAAGGCAGCAGAACAACACAACACGAGGCCTTGATTTCAGCTTAAAATGACAAACAAAATGTATTAAACGGTGAAAGAACAATTCAACAATAGCACAGCCTCATATTTACAGCAGTTGTCACATTGTCCAAGCTCCCCGCACAGTGGAACATAATGGTTTGCCCCTCTCGTGATAAAACTATGGCCCTGAAATTCGCCTCTCCGGCTTCCCGCGGGGGTAAGGATCGCGCGCGCACTTACCTACCGCGCCTGCCGTTGACCTCTGGGCCCACGGGAACTTCAGCTCCTGGGCCTGCTCCAAGTGCCGGCGCGCAGTGCTTGCGTGTCCCAGGGGCGTAGTTAGTGCGATGCGTCCCCTGGGATCACGTGGGCCATGGAGAGCCAATGGCAGCAGACCATCTTTCATTCATAGATTTGACAGGAGACCTGTCAAATCTATGAATTGAAATTGGCCCCAAAAGAACAGCTAAACTTAAAATAAAATAAAATAAAAACTATCACATTTATAAAATAACTAAAAGTTAAATAAATTAACTACTTTAAACAAAAATTTTAATTTTTGAAAAAATTAAAATACTTTTTAAGAGTGCTAAAAATAAACTTACCTTTCTTTAAAGTATCTAAAAAAGATAAACCTGTTGAAATTTTTTTAAAATTATACTTAATTAACCACTTACCTTGTTGAAAACGGGTCCTGCGCCTCCTTTTTAAAAGCGCAGCTTCTTCAATACTTACCCTCCCGGAGAAACCTGAAAAAAAACCTAAGTTTGCTGCGTGCGCGCAGCCTCTACTGCGCACGCGGTTCACCTAGGAACCGCCCCCTTCACCAGACCGGAAGTTCCGGTTTCCCGCGCATGCGCAGTGCATGCAGGAAACCGGCACTTCAGGAATCAATACGGGTGAGTACACAGCGCGTACTCACCCGGCAAGGGCCGAATTTTTGGCCCTATAACTCTAGATCGATAGATTTCTGAATATTAAGGGAACCAAGGGATAGAGGGAGAAATTCGGTGTCACCCCGTTTGGGGCGCAATTATCAGCCGGGCGCAAAGTTTAGCGCCTGGCGCTAATTATCGCCTCCGACTGCAAACTTGGCTTTTATTGCCCCCGGAGGTGATTGCAGCGCTAAATCAGGCGCTACACATCTGTCTTAAGGCACTAACGCCAAGGAGCGAGGCGCTACCTCAGAGCGCTGGCGAAGCTCATGTGATGTCAGTCAGCAATGCAACACAGACACACTGGCACCGGCCAGTTCTTAAAGGGGATTGGGTCGATCTTGCTCTCCATCCACACCCTCTTCATTGCAGCCTTGAATCTCGGCCTGGAGAGACCTGTACATCAAATCTGCTGGAAAGAACAATGGAGAGTACCAGGGAAAGAGCTCAGAGTGTAGCCCCCACAGTCTCTTCTAAATCGATGCAAGGAAGATCAAATCAAAATGAACCTGCAAAGTGCTGCTCAGCACCCAAAACTCCTTCACACAGCGTTGAATCTCTCCAGAAGTCTCTCTCTCTCTCTCAGAATGCGTGGTGCAAAAATGTCGCCGACCAAAAAAAGGCAGGAAGCGGTCGCCTTTAACTAGCGCTCCCCCAGTCCCTTCCCGACTGCAAAACGTTCTCCTCTACCTGTCGTTGCTAGCGGCAGGCGGAAAGGCAGGGGGCGCCACTCAATATCTGGTCCGGGGCGCTACCGGGGCGTTGCATGCTTGACTGATGTCACGATCTGCGGGCGCAGGAGATCGTGGCGGTAGTGTTTAGCGCTGCCACAAAATGTCTGGTCAATTTCGTGATCGGCGCAAACATCGCCGCGCCCGGGAGCTAGTTGCTTTGCGCCCCATTAGCGCTAACAGGAGGCGCAAAGCAACCAAATTTTTCCCCCATAGAATCATACAATGGTTACAGCACAGGCTCATCAAGCCCGTGCCAGCTCTCTGCAAGAGCACTTCAGCTAGTCCCACTCCCCTGCCCTTTCCCCATAACCCTGCAATTCTTTTTCCTTCGGGTACTTATCCAATTCCATTTTGAAAACCACGATTGAATCTACCTTCACCACCCTTTCAGGCAGTGCATTCCAGATCATAACCACTCGCTGAGTAAAAAAGCTTTTCCTCATGTCGCCTTTGGTTCTTTTGCCAATCACCTTAAATCTGTGTTCTCTGGCTCTCGACCCTTCCACCAATGGGATCAGTTTCTCTCTATCTACTCTGTCTAGACCCCTCATGATTTTGAACACCTCTGTCAAATTTACGGGGATCGGGCAGGAAAGTGGAGTTGAGGTAGAAGATCAGCCATGATCTTACTGAATGACGGAGCAGGCTCGAAGGGCTGAATGGCCTACTCTTTTTTCGTTTATGGGATGTGGGCGTCGCTGGCAAGGCCAGCATTTATTGCCCATCCCTAATTGCCCTCGAGAAGGTAGTGGTGAGCCGCCTTCTTGAACCGCTGCAGTCCGTGTGGTGAAGGTGCTCCCACAGTGCTGTTAGGGAGGGAGTTCCAGGATTTTGACACAGCGACTCCTGCTCCTATTTCTTATGTTCTTATATAATTAGTGTTTACTGTTGTCTTTTTATTTTCATTCCTGGTTGGTCCATGCGACTGTTGCCACTTATCTTGATAATTTTATCATTCAGTATCTTGCCTCGACTAGAGCTGTGTGGCTGAAACATCCTGGAATAATCAGACAGTGTTTATATGTGGAGCGGATAGTTGGTAAATGGTGTGCCTCCTGTGTACAATGCCAAGGGAGATCGATTAGCAGTGAAATAAATTGCAGCTCATTGCCCGACAAATTTTATTTTAAACAAATATACATTTCTGAGATCCTAGGCTTTATAAATAGAGGCGTAGAGTACAAAAGCAAGGAAGTTATCCTAAACCTTTAGAAATCATTAGTTAAAACCCAGCTGGAGTATTGTATCCAATTCTGACCACCGCACTTTAGGAAGGATGTCAAGGCCTTGGAGAGGGTGCAGCGGAGATTTACTGGAATGGCACCGGGGATGAGGGACTCCAGTTCTGCCAAGAGACTGGAGAAGCTGGGGTTGTTCTCCTTCGAGCAGAGAAGGTTAAGGGGAGATTTGATAGAGGTGCTGAAGATTATGAATGGGTTTTGATGGAGTAAATAAGGAGAAACTGTTGCCACTGGCAGGAGGGTCGGTGACCCGAGGATGGAGTTTTCAGGAAATTGGCAGAAGAACCGGGGTGGGGGGGGGGGGGGGCGGGGGTGGGGCAGGAGGAGATGAGAAGAATGTTTTTTACGCAACGAGTGGAATGCGCTGCCTGAAAGGGCGGTGGAAGCAGATTCAATAGTAACTTTCAAAAGGGAATTGGATAAAGACCTGAAAAGGAGAAATTTGCAGGACTCTGGGGAAAGAGCAGGTGGGAGTGGGATTAATTAGAGAGCTCTTTCAAAGAGCCAGGCACGATGGGCTGAATGGCCTCCTTCTGTGCTGTATCATTTTATGCGTGTTACTGCTGTAGCCAAATTTAAAATAAGGCGTTCCTCCTTTTCACCGATTGTTTTCCATCTGCTCGGCTCGGCTGTAGATGTTGACGTCCCCAGGCACTGGCTGAGTATCTCGTCTAAGTGGCCATTCTTCATGTGGCGAGCTCAGTCAGTAAGGATCAGCAACAGGTCACAGTCGAGCCCTAATGCCATCCTCTCTCAACACTCAAGGTGTCAGCCGTGGCTCAGTGGGTAGCACTCTCACCTCTGAATCAGAAGATTGCGGGTTCATAGTTCCACTCCAGAGCCTTGAGTTCGTAAGACACTTATAACACGCTGACACTTTACTATAGTACTGAGGGAGTGCTGCACTGTCGGAGGTGCCGTCTTTCGGATGAGATGTTAAACCGATGCCCCGTCTACTCTCGCAGGTGGATGTAAAAGATCCCGCGGCACTATTCGAAGAAGAGCAGGGGAGTTCTCCCCGGTGTCCTGGCACCAATATTTATCCCTCAACCAACACCTAAAAACAGTTGATCTGGTCATTTATCACGTTGCTGTTTGTGGGATCTTGCTGTGCGCAAATTGGCTGCCGCGTTTCCTACATTACAACAGTGACCACACTTCAAAAAGTACTCCATTGACTGTAAAGTGCTTTGGGACGACCCGAGGTTGCGAAAGGCGCTATATAAATGTAAGCCCTTTCTTTAGCCGCACTTCCAGCCCGAGCTGATTGTTTTTCACCCGCCTCCCAAAGACAGGAGTGGTGAGGCCAGCGTTGATCACTGAACTCCGCACAGACCAGGTCTCGGAGTAGAAACCTTCCTGGTTTGCTTAGCTCAGCTCCTCACTGCCTCAACCTCCTGAGCCATTGGGAATAACATACCCCCTTTTGCAGAATGCTTACTCCTCTACAATTGTGAACTAAAGACTGTGCGTAAATTTCAGAAGTACTTTTCATCTGGCAAGAGTTTAAACTCATGAAGGGTTTAGATGGAGTAAATAAAGAGAAACTGTTTGCAATGACTGAAGGGTCGATAACCAGAGGGCACAGATTTAAGGTGATTGGCAAAAGAACCAGAGGCGACATGAGGAAAAACTTTTTTACGCAACGAGTGGTTGGGATTTGGAATGCGCTGCCTGATAGGGCGGTGGATACAGATTCAATAGCAGCCTTCAAAAGGGAATTGGATAAATACTTGAAGGAGAAAAAATTGCAGGGATATGGGGAAAGAGCGGGGGAGTGGGACTAACTGGATTGCTCTTCAAAAGAGCCGGCGCAGACTCGATGGGCCGAGCGGCCTCCCTCTGCGCTGTACTATACAATGATTCTATGAAGACCTTTGCGGAATAGCAACTTACAGTTGCCCAAAGGAATAAAATTGCTGTACCGTAAAATGAAGCATTTAAGTGATAAAAAATAAATGTACACAATGTTTTGAACGTGTATGACAGAATGAGTAGTTCTTACCCTCCATTTGCTTGTGCAATAGCACTAATGTCAAGGGCTCACTTAGAGACCTGTTTCAACATCTTATGCTGTCGTGTTGCATTTTCCTCAGACCGGAATGGCTCCCACGTGCTGCATGTTCTATACACTGAGGCTGGTGCTCGCATTAGAAGTGGAGAACGCGCTCGGCTTTTAAAGGTGAGGCTCTGTCCTCGCCACACTGTGCTTTATGATGAACCTGGCAAATATTTTCGAAACTTGCTGGAATTATTTTTGAGAAACGTGCCGATAACGTTGGCAGATTCAAGAGGAAATTGGATAGATATTTAGAAAGGAAAGAAAGACTTGCAATTCTACAGCACGTTTCATGACCTCAGGACATCCCAAAGCGCTTTACTGCCAATGAAGTACTTTTTTTGAAGTGTAGTCACTGCTGTAATGTAGGGAAAGGCTTCAAAAGTACTTCATTGGCCTTAAAGCACTTTGGGATGTCCTGAGGTCGTGAAAGGCGCTATAGAAATGCAAGTCTTTCAGCGTCTGGGATCTGGACTCTCATCCATCTCATAGATTTCTCTCTCTCTTTCTCTCTCTGTCTCTCTCTTTCACTCCAACTATCTGTCTCACTCCTCTATCTTATGATCTTAATCCACTTCCTAGTTGATGTGAATCACCAGCACAAACTGCCCGCAATTTGGATCTAAATCGGTCGCCTAACTCCGTGAGGCTATAAGGATGGTTGCTAAGAGGAACCGAAGCTTGATATTGGTGTAGCAGATGGGGCGGGCGCGGGGGTGGCGTGGAAGGAGAGGGGAAACTGCGGGCATGGAAATAACGGGGAAAATGTAGTTGAGGTTTTACCCAGTACTAGTCCTGACTGGGAGGAAGACAACGCACCTAGTGTGTGAGACAGTACGAACCCGTTTCATTTATCACCTCGAGGAAAACGTTCTCGCTCCCAAATACAGGCAGATATCTGACTAGTCCCAGCGCTCCTGTATATTTAAGTGCTACGATTCACCTCCAACACATTAATACTTAGTTTGAAGTACCGTGCATTGACAGCGTGAAGTGAGATGAAATTTAGCCAATTATCAAAGGGCCAGCGAAGACTTGCTCCTCTTCCTCGCTAAGTTACATTGTTGTTTCGTACGACGGGAAAGGCTTCTAATGGGATGTCTAGTCTGACTCTCCATTCGACGGCCTCCTGAGATGCCAAGTGGGGAAATGAGGTGCCTCCCGCAACAGATCTCAGTGGGCAGGTTGATGTGATGTGTTCCACGGTCTGGGACTCGCGGCCACAGTCGCACTTCGGGTCGTCCCTCATCTTCCACTGGTGGAGCAGGTGGCCGCATCATCCGTGTCCTGTGCGGATTGAGCTGTCCACTGTCTTCGAGGGAGGTCAAAGCCAGGGACCTCTGCTGTTGGGTCAGTGAAGAGGCGTTGGCTCTTTATGTTGCAAGCGCCCCACATTTCCAGATGCTGCGAGATTACTTCAGCTCATTTCTTACATATCCCACTTGCCCATCTTTAATTTATGCTAGTTTCTTTCTCCCCTTATACTGCTTCCAAATAAACCGTTTAGATCCTCCTATGTTCCTCTTTTGCTCAGCTGTATTGGTCTCCTTCCTCCAGATATTGGGTTTCAAGGCTCTTTCTTGTTTTGGCAACTTCTCCACTTTACATATGAGCTAATATTACTTGCACAGTGATATTTTGGGAATAGCAAATCATCTTTGGGTTTTGATGGCAATACAATTTTCAGCAGAGTGAGTGTTGAGCAGAGATTTTTATGACATACAATTGGAGAGTTAACGAGGGACAGTAAAACAGTAACGGGAATGCCAGTGATTCTTTGTTAGCGTGCTATTTTGGAACATTCACTTTCACAATCAGACGGGCAAGTACAGGCGAGGGAGTCATTAGGCCAGTCTCACTCTGCCTTCTGTCGAAACCCCCCTCTTTACAACATCCGACTGCCACTTGAATACCTCCAGAGGTTGTGCCTCCCGTCACCCGAGCTGGGAGTTCAATCCAGGTGTTTGTGTGATGGTTGTGATAGAGTAAATAAGGAGAAATTGTTTCCAGTGGCAGAAGGGTCAGCAACCAGAGGACACAGATTTAAGGTGATTGGCAAAAGACCCAGAGGCGACAGGAGGAAACTTTTTTTACACAGTGAGTTGTTGTGATCTGGAATGCGCTGCCTGAAAGGGCGGTGGAAGCAGATTCAATCGTGCCTTTCAAAAGGGAATTGGAAAAATACTTGAAGGGAAAAACTTGCAGGGCTACGGGGAAAGAGCAGGCACAGACACAATGGGCCGAATGGCCTCCATCTGTGCTGCAACATTCTATGATTCTATGAAGGGCTTCTTGATATCAGTCCTGAACTTTCCACTTACCGATTTGTACCGATGTTCCTTTGTCCTGCAGTTGTGGTTTAACTTGGAATAATGTCCAGGACTAATCTTTCCAAACTGTGTGTGTCAGCCGTGGCTCAGTGGGTAGCACTCTCGCCTCTGAGTTCACAGAAAGTTGTGGGTTCAAATCCCATTCCAGAGAATTTGAGCACCAAAAAATTGAGGCTAACACTCGCAGTGCAGTATTGAAGGAGTGCTGCACTGTCAGAGGTGCTGTCTTTCAGATGAAACGTTAAACCGAGGCTCCATCTGCCCTCTCAGGTGGATGTAAAAGATCCCATGGCACTATTTTGAAGAAGAGCAGGGGAGTTATCCCTGGTGTCCTGGGGCCAATATTTATCCCTCAATCAACATCACTAAAACAGATTATCTGGTCATTGTCACATTGCTGATTGTGGGAGCTTGCTGTGCGCAAATTGGCTGCCGCGTTTCCTACATTACAACAGTGACTACACTTCAAAAAGTACTTCATTGGCTGTAAAGCGCTTTGGGACGTCTGGTGGTCGTGAAAGGCGCTGGAGAAATGCAAGTCTTTCTTCTTTCAAACGATTTTTTAAACGCCGATACTGTTCGGCGGCTTTAACTTCCTTCCTATTAGCAAAACCTCAATTTGAGATTTAATTATTCTGTTCCAAGGAAAAGAAAGACTTGCATTTATATAGCACCTTTCATGACCTCAGATCATCCCAAAGTGCTTTACAGCCAATTAAATACCTTTGAAGGGCAGTCACTGTTGTAATGTAAGGAACGCGGCAGCCAATTTGCGCACAGCAAGCTCCCACAAACAGCAATGAGATAAATGACCAGATCATGTGTTTTTGGCTGTTGAGGGTTAAATATTGGTCAGGACACCGAGGAGAACTCCCCTACTCTTGTTAGAAATAATGCCATGGGATCTTTTACGTCAACCTGCAAGGGCAGACTCCGTTTAACGTCTCATCCAAAAGACAGCACCTCCAACAGTGCAGCACTCCCTCAGTACTGTACTGGCTGCGTAAAAAAAATGCCTCCTCCTCTCCCCTCTGATTCTTTTGCGAATGACCTTAAATCTGTGTCCTCTGGTTACCGATCCTCCCACCAGTGGAAACAGTTTCTCCTTATTTACTCTTTCAAAACCCCTCATAATTTTTAATTTGAAATCTCCCCTTAACCTGCTCTGCTCGAAGGGGAACAATCCCAGTGACTCCAGTCTCTCCACATAACTGAAGTCCCTCATCCCTGGCATCATTTTGGAAATTCATGGCCCAGTGTCCATATCAACACTTCCATTGCCAGAAGAGAGCAGGGTTGGTTACGCACTCTAGAGTAAAGCTCTCTGCCCCTCAACTTGGCTCAACCCCAACCCCAGGTGGGTACTTCTCCACTGCACCAGTGTGACGTTTTCTATTTCTCACACTAGCTATCCTGTGACACTCTCTGAATGTGACTGTCAATTGGTGTTGTATTCGGGGCTGTACTCTATTGTGGATCCATGCACACTGGGAACTGAACTGAGACTGTCCAATCTCGTTTCCCAAGGAACCTTGCAACCAGCAGACCAAGGATCCCTTAGTGTCCAAAATTAATTATAATAATATCGTATGTGTCGCTACCTCCAGGTCTGGTGGGCATTGATTTTGTTTTTTCCACAATTTTAGAGTTTGCCTAAGTGGGCTTCTAGGCCATTGTAAGTAGCTGAAGAGGAATGTGTCATGGATGATTTGTACTCTGGGACAGATTTTACAATGTCGGGCAGCGGTCACCGAGAATTGCGAATTTCATACTAACCTTTCCATGCGATATCCCAGTTAGCGCTCCCTACAGCATAAGATCGTGCCGTGTCCAGAGTACTTGGCTTTCTGTTAAGTGAATATTTATCAAATGTCGAGGTTTGTTCTGTAGTCTCAAGGGGGATAAACACCGAGCGAGTGGCTCTTGGAACAGGGCTGTCCTCTGCCTCCACGGCTCCTGACCCCAGGGAGAAAGCCTCAGATCCCAGAGGAATGCCTCAGTATCTGTTTGCTGCTTAACCTCCACCCTCCTGTAATCACCTCCTGTAATGATCTGGAATGCACTGCCTGACAGAGTGGCGGAAGCAGATACAATAATACTATCAGAAATGAAAATGGATAAATACTTGAAGGGGAAATTTTTTGCAGGGAAGTGGGGAAAGGGAAGGGGACAAATTGGAGAGCGCTTTCTAACAGCTGGCACAGGTACGATGGGCCGATCAACCTCCTTCTGTGCCCTGTGATACTAACAAAAAAAAACTTCAAGAAAAGTCTGTCCTGCAGCTGATCCACAGTGAAAGAGAGTGCGCAAAAAGGCCAACGGTTGAGAAAGAGGTCCCAATGGCCATGTTCGATGGGCCCCCACTAGAAATATGTCCACAAGTCGGGTCGCAGGCTTACCTTTGCCTTACTCCTGATGATAGCATGTTTCTTCCTCATTTGTAGTCAGGTGCAAGGGGGTGTTGGGTGACTGCCTTGACTCAGTCAGCAACCTCCCTTCGTACAACTCTCGCACCTGTGCTTTTGCTGGAGGGCAGCCTACAGTCCCAGATAGAGCCACCCTCCGAGGGGCCCCTCCTGCAACAGGAGCTCCAACTCCTCGGCATCAAAGGGCGAGGAGCGTTGCCCACCTCTCTCTGGTGTGTTATCGTGAACTATGCCCACCTTTCTCTGGTGTGTTATCGTGAACTATGCCCACCTCTCTCTGGTGTGTTATCGTGAACTATGCCCACCTTTCTCTGGTGTGTTATCGTGAACTATGCCCACCTTTCTCTGGTGTGTTATCATGAACTATGCCCACCTCTCTCTGGTGTGTTATCGTGAACTATGCCCACCTCTCTCTGGTGTGTTATGGTGAACTATGCCCACCTCTCTCTGGTGTGTTATCGTGAACTATTAGTCCACTTTCCCGTCGCCACCACAGCTTTTCAGAGCTGAATATTTTTCTGCTTTCCACCCAAGTGAGCTCCTGGCCAACCCTCCCTACGACTGTAGCCGATTCAGATTAAGAAGAGGGCCTTTGACTGCAATGCTTGGGTGCAGCCTGCCTCCTGCGTTACTGGCACATGGTGCGCCAAGGCACTGGGGCAAGCACGAGCCCGTCTCTCAAAACCTTTCATGATGGTCATGTATGATGGAAGAAAGCACGATGGTGACGGGAAAAATTTACAGGACTACGGGGAAAGAGCAGGGGAGTAGGACTAATTGGACAGCTCTACCAAAGAGCCGGCACAGGTATGATGGGCCAAGTGGTCTCCTTGTGTGCTGTATCATTCTATGATTCTATGTATGGGGTGGTCAGGTATAATGGAGAAAGCATGGTGGTCATGTATGATGTGTTACATGTGGTGTTAAGGCCAAGAATATTCTTCAGGTGAAGCGCGTTAAGAGGCAGGAATATTTAGATGTATATTTTAATGTGCAGGTGTAATATGAGTCTCTCTTTCAAAGTCATACATTCTATCGTATTTTTATATTTCAATTATTACTTACCCTGTCCACAAATATAATGAAAACTTACTACAGTTATACAGGGCCTTGGTGAGACCACACCTGGAGTACTGTGTGCAGTTTTGGTCTCCTCACCTAAGAAAGGATATACTTGCCATAGAGGGAGTGCAGCGAAGGTTCACCAGACTGATTCCTGGGATGGCAGGACTGTCGTATAAGGAGAGATTGGGTCGACTAGGCCTGTATTCTCTGGAGTTTAGAAGAATGAGAGGGGATTTCGTGGAAACATATAAAATTCTGACAGGGCTAGACAGACTGGATGCAGGGAGGATGTTTCCCCTGGCTGGGGGGTTTGGAACGAGGGGTCACAGTCTCAGGATACGGGGTAGGACATTTAGGACTGAGATGAGGAGAAATTTCTTCACTCAGAGGGTGGTGAACCTGTGGAATTCTCTACCACAGAAGGCTGTGGAGGCCAAGTCACTGAATATATTTAAGAAGGAGATAGATAGATTTCTAGACACAAAAGACGTCAAGGGGTATGGGGAGAGAGTGCGAATATGGTATTGAGATAGAGGATCAGCCATGATCATATTGAATGGTGGAGCATGCTCGAAGGGCCGAATGGCCGACTCCTGCTCCTATTTTCCTATGTTTCTGTTTCTAACTGCCTAAGGAATCTCTAAATGCTGTAATTGTCCCCGCCTGCCAATACCTCATTTGCCTTTATTGGGACCTTGCTATGCGCAAATTCACCGCCATGTTCCCCTGCATAACAGCAGCGCCTGCACTTCCAGAGGTTATTCCTGGGCTGTGAGGCACTTTGGCACGTTGCGATGATATGAAAGAGGCTGTAATCAGTGCAACTTCTTCCTTTCGTGCTTTGATCGATCCATTTTCAAACCAGAAGGTGGGCGATTTGTCAGGATCGCAGGCACTGAAATGTTAGCCGAGGTTTTAGCATACAGAGCGCGCTCATATCATTCGATTAACTAGAAAGCTGTTCATCAACATTATTTCGCCGGGGAGAATACAGGAGAGGTTGTTTTTGTGGCATTGTTTCTTTCTCTAAAATGGCACGAGTCGCTGTTGCAGGAAGAAAATTAAACTGAGAATGTTTCCAGCCATACGAGGCGTTTGAATAATTTACCCGTGTCTCTAAAGCTTGATGGATTACAGCATTATTGCCACTGCCAGGGAATTACTAGTTGGCGATTGCAGTTTCACTGTGCTGTAGTTCCCTCACGATCTGACTTGCACTGTACTCTCTGCCTGTGCCAGGATGAAAGACAAGATCAAAGAAGAAGAAGACTTGCATTTATATAGCGCCTTTCACAACCACCGGACGTCTCAGCCAATGAAGTACTTTTTTTGAAGTGGAGTCACTGTTGTAATGTGGGAAACGCGGCAGCCAATTTGCGCACAGCAAGCTCCCACAAACAGCAATGTGATAAATGACCAGATAATCTGTTTTTTGTTATGTTGGTTGAGGGATAAATATTGGCCCAGGACACCGAGGAGAACTCCCCTGCTCTTTCTTCAAATAGTGGCCATGGGATCATTTAAATCCACCTGAGAGAGCAGACGGGGCCTCGGTTTAACGTCTCATCTGAAAGACGGCACCTCCGACAGTGCAGCGCTCCCTCAGCACCGCACTGGAGTGTCAGCCTAGATTTTATGTGCTCAAGTCCCTGGAGTGGGATTTGAACCCACAACCTTCTGACTCAGAGGCGAGAGAGCGACCCACTGAGCCACAGCTGACACTGTAAAGGATCAAATACCACAATGCATTCAAAACCGCACAGGTTCACTTTAATAACCTCGGAAAATTTATCGTGCCTTTTATAAAATTGTAATTGATGCCGTGTGGTGGAGGGCAGTACTGAACTGGTCGGAGACTCTAGGTGGCTGTAGAATCCGAAGCGAGACCGGAGTTATACTGTGGGCTGTGATGCGCACTCTGCCCACCAGGAAGTGGCTCTGGGTGTGTGCACACATGCGCTTCCAACATTCCCGCCAAGCTGCGCGGCTGTGTGGAGGTACTGCGCAGGCCGCTCACTGGCTGTTCAACGGGATTAACCGCGCGCGTGTGCGAAAATTCGAATGGGTCGCTTAGCCAATTAACGGGCCCGTGCACCTAAAATTAAAATTACAGGGAACATTGTGCACTCCCCCCTGCTATTGAATCTGCTCACATCATCCTTTCAGGTAGTGCATTCCAGATCACAACAACTCACTGTGTAAAAAAAAAAAAATCTCCTCATCTTCCCCTCTGGTTGTTTTGCCAATGATCTTAAATCTGTGTCCTCTGTTTGCCGACCCACCAGTATGACCTCCGATAGAATATACATTCCCATCAATCATAAGCTTATTAATAGTAGATCACTGAAATCAAGATACCTTAGTATTGTATAGGTATAGTATTGTAATTGAGTAAATGCGACTTCATAAAGTTAATCCTCCCCCCATAATGCCAATTGATGTTCATCAATGCAGAGGCCGAGGGAATAACCTTACCATGGACTTCCATCAATATCACTGTTTAACCAGCTGCTAGGAGATGAACAAGACTAGCTGAGACCTACCATTGCTCTGAGAGAGAGTCTCATTGCCTCTTGGAACTTACTATGTGGACATTCTCCTCGTGATTACTGTTGCCCACTCTCCACGGTGTCCTCGCGTTAGTCGTGCCAAAGTGCCAGCTTGGCTCAGTTGGTAGTACTCTCACTACTAAATCAGAAGGTCGTGGGTGCAAGGCTAGACACGGGCCGCAGCACATAATCACTTTGGCGCGTTACTTGTGGGACTGCTGCATGGCTTGGAGGGGGGGGTCGTCTTTCGGATGAGATGTTGAAAGGAGACACTGCCCAACATTCCAATGGATATAAAAGATCAAGGAAGAGATCTCCCAATGTTCTGGCCATGATTGAGTAGACTAGGCTTCTATTCTCTGGAGTTTAGAAGAATGAGAGGTGATCTCATTGAAACCTATAAAATTCTTACAGAGTTTGACAGGGTAGATGCAGGGAGGATGTTTCCCCTGGCTGGGGAGTCTAGAACCAGGGGTCACAGTCTCAGAATAAGGGGTCGGCCATTTAGGACTGAGATGAGGAGAAATTTCTTCACTCAGAGGGTGGTGAATCTTTGGAATTCTCTACCCCAGAGGGCTGTGGATGCTCAGTCGTTGAGTATTTTCAAGACAGAGATCGAAAGTTTTTTGGGCACTAAGGGAATCAAGAGATATGGGGATAGTGCAGGAAAGTGGAGATGATGTAAAAGTTCAGTCATGATCTTATTGAGTGGCGGAGCAGGCTCGAGGGGCCGAATGGCCGACTCCTGCTCCTAGTTCTTTCCTTCTTATTCCTCCCTCAACCAAAAAACAGGCTGTCTGGTCGTCCATCCGATTCGGGTTTGTGGGACCTTGCATTGTGAGTATTGGCTGCTGTATATTTCTACATCGTGACAGCGACTGAAGCTCAGATGTAATCCATCGGTTGTAAAGCAGGAGAGGCCCTGTGTAAATACAAAGGGGTCGAGTTTCAGCTCGGTTGCGCAGGTCTTTCAGCTCAATTCACCCGACATCGACCCAACCAGCATAAAAGATCGCGGAATTACAAGCGCAAATTACATTCCGCGCAGCTCGAGTTTCCGCCGTGTTTTGGGCTAGTTTAAAAAAAACCCTTGCACTGGAAGTCGGCCCCGCCCCCAAAACCTGCCCCACCCCCAGCTCGAATTACTCACCGCGGCCAGTTTCCGTTAATTGCGCTCGTTTGCAGCCTTCGAGGAGGTTCTTCAAATTAAACTTTTTCTCAGGCGGAAGGACACTAATAAGCAGGATTTTAAAAGCTTTTGAATATTAAAGCATATTTAATTTACTAACAAACTGACAACTGTTTACCAATGTAACTAGTAAATGGTTTGTATCGGTTTTTAAAGTCATTTTCAGTCATTTAAAGTCGGATTAATCACGGGCGGTGGACGAGACACTCTGATTAAAAATGCTTATTTTTTGGTGATAAACCCATTTTTCAGCTGTACTAATCAAACTGCTCCAGGTCCCCGCTCGTAAATATAGCAAGGAATATTTTTTAATGCCAAAAGAATTAGGCAGTAAAACGCTGGTTCCTGGAAGATTTGACGTTGGGCGATAGGCAAGTGGGCTTGAGCGGAAACTCAAGCAATAAATTCAATTCCGAAAACGAGCGCACTTTGAAGCGCAATTTGCGTCCAGATTGCCGATGGCGCCCAAATCGGAAACTCTACCCTAAGATCTTTCTTAATATCAGTGAGTTCTTCAAACAGTGAAGCCAGCTGCCAATGGGATTAGATCAGCAAGCAGTGAGAGACAGAGATAATTAAACGAGGCAAAACCTACTGATGAAAGTGGTTTGAAGAGGAGGAGAAGGTAATTATTGACTTGATGAGTGGTGATAAGTGTTTAGTATATATGTAAGAGTGTGCAGCAGTTTATGTATCTGGAGTCACTGATCAACGGGTCTTGTCAAAGCAGCCCAGAAAATGCGACGCAGAATTGCGCTGATGCCCCAGGTGATGATGCATCTGGACAAGAGCATGTGGTCATCGCATCTGCCGCTCTCGACATAACTTTACCCGCATAATACTTGTGTCACGCCAATTCTCCTGTGCGCATCGGAGACTTGGACTGTCCGACAAGCAGACCGAGCCAAACTTGACACAGTGGGCCAGGGCTGTGTCTGCATTCGGTGGTGTGACCGCTTTCACCAATAGTCGGGTGAGTAAGGTGGCCGCCCAACCTGCTCCAAGTGCCAGAATTTCCAAACACCATCTACCGCTTGGCCAGGCTCGGCCGGTCACATGACGCCTTCAGGGTCACTCCGGGCCAGTCCTCCGAAGACCAGGAAACGCACCCCCACCCCCCCCACCCACCCCCTGGAAGGGCAAGAAGCACCCAACTCTTGTC
This sequence comes from Squalus acanthias, assembly GCA_030390025.1. NCBI lineage: Eukaryota > Metazoa > Chordata > Chondrichthyes > Squaliformes > Squalidae > Squalus > Squalus acanthias. Next base: position 117,711,293 of record CM059435.1, read on the forward strand.
TGTTATAGCTGACCTCAGGACCAAGGATAGATGTATCTTCACCGCCACGCGGACAGCCCGAGGATGGAGACATAGATCCACCAAGCAACGCTCTTGAACATATTCAAGGCTGAGATCGATAGATTTTTGGACTCTCAGGGAATCGAGGGATATGGGGATCAGGCGAGAAAGTGGAGTTAATGTCGAAGATCAGCCGTGATCTTATTGAATGGCGGAGCAGCTCGAGGGGCCGTATGGCTGACTCCTGCTCCTAATTCTTATGTTCTTATGTTGTTATGTTCTCTGAAGGAGTACGTTACAACGATGTAATGGGATTCACGTTACAATACTGAAGTGGGATTGATACTGCATGTGATTTAGATTTTAAGATTACACCCAAGATAGTGCTGTTAAACTCTAAGGGGGTAAAATTCGGTTGCTTTGCGCCTCATTAATGGCGCAAACGGGGCGCCAGCAACTAGCGCCCGGGTGTGGCGCCGCTAACGCCTCCCACGAAATTCAGCAGGAGGTTAGTGGCGATGGTTGCCGGTAGCGCCCCGTGGCGCTGCGCCTCCGGCGATGACATCATCACTGTGCGCAGCACCCCACTCGCGCCCCGGCCGCAAACTTGGCTCGCGCCCGCTGACCTAACGCCGGACGCTATGTCCGACAGGGTCAGGGTGTCGTGTTTGTGGCTGGGGCGCGGCGATAATTAAAGGGCAGGTGCCAAGGGGCCATTTTTTTTGGACCACCTGCCAGCGCCTGCCTGTTCTCGCCTCCTCCCGCGATCGGGCAGCCCGGCGCTCCTCTCGAGTGGCGGTCTCTTTTGCTGGCACCTCGCTCCCCGGTGGTCCAGCAGGGGGCCCCGGTGCGCGCACTCGGCCCCTCCCCTTTAATCAGGGGAGGGAGGCCTGCAGTACCGCGGCGCTATGAGCCGACGCGCGTGGTGTTGCTGCACGTAGCGCCGCGATATTCAACGGGAGCGCCCCAAGAGGGAGGGGGAGCGCTTCCAGTAGCCCCGCCTCCTGCTTGGGGCACTACCATTCAATTTCGGGTACGGGGGTGCTAACTTTTTCGGGGTGCTAAAAGTAACGCCCCGGCGAAGTTATCGCCCCAAAGGGGGCGCGAGCCAGTTTCCCCCCCTAAATGTGCTAAGATCTGATTTTTGCCACTTAATATACAGTTACACTGAACATCAGTAGATTGGTGCATGCTGGAAAAGTCACATGCTTGGAGTTTCTTAAAGTGCTCCGGGCTCCCTGGGAGATCATTTGGACTGATTATTTATAGTGCGAGGGGAGGGTCGCGTTTATCATGACGGTGATCTTATTGTGTTGGCAATTTTAAAACTGAGAGATTAGAAGCAGATAAAACACGAGGAACTGCAAATGACACACACAGCCATTGAATTTAAGTGGCTTAATAGGTCTCATTGTATTTTCAACAAAAGGATCATTAGAGATCTATTTCCCCCAGGAGCTGTTGAAATGCCATTTCGCTATGAAACTGCTATTAAGACCATTAACATTTGGAAGTTTAGCTTGAATGGGATGCCAATGGATTTTGAAAAAAAATAAGGACAGACTCCTGTCTGCTGATGCTCACTTAGCTCTGAGATATGACGAGCTAATTTTAACCGTAAGTTATTCGTGCCTTGCTGAAGAAAGGACGAGAGGTTACGCAGAGGCTTCAGAAGTTAGGACCTGTTCACAAGAGCTGAAGGGGTCGGTGGAGGATCCTGACAGAAGCCTTCAGGATTATGAAAGGATTCATTCTAATCACCCTCTGTGTAATGGGAAGTCTTTCTAAACTCCCCTTTAATTCTTTTTTTTAGCGACTTATCTCAAAACTTGTTGCCTCTCCTTTATCGTAACTTGACCCGCGACTCTCCACCCTCCCTGTAGGGCGAGTGAACCTGTAGTAATCCCCCACCTCAACTTTCACTCTTGGATTATGGCTAGTCACGGGTACTAATCTGTTTTACCAATTATATGTCTCGCTGCCCCGATGTAGCCGCCCATCTTGCTGACAGCTCAGCCTTGAGCGCTTGTTAATATTAATACGAACTAGAATATTTCCTCGGCATTTGATTTTTCTCCAGAATTCTGGCATCAACACCGGATATGAATTAACATTACTCTATGTTTTAGAATCTGTGAACAAAAAAAAGAACCGTCGCAACTGAGAGAGAAATGGTATTAAGCTTGAGTACAAATATTATCAACAGCAACAACTTGTATTTATATAGCGCCTTTAATGAAGTAAAACGTCCCAAGGCGCTTCACAGGAGCGATTATCGAACAAAGTGTGACACCGAGCCATATAAGGAGATATTAGGACAGGTGACCAAAAGCTTGGTCAAAGAGGTAGGTTTTAAGGAGCGTCTTAAAGGAGGAGAGAGAGGTAGAGAGGCGGAGAGGTTTAGGGAGGGAATTCCAGAGCTTAGGGCCCAGGCAACAGGAGGCACGACCTCCAATAGTGGGGCGATTAAAATCGGGGATGCTCAAGAGGCCAGAATTGGAGGAGCGCAGAGATCGCGGAAGGCTATCGGGCTGGAGGAGGTTACAGAGATAGGGAGGGGGGCGAGGCCATGGAGGGATTTGAAAACAAGGATGAGAATTTTAAAATCGAGGTGTTGCTGGACCGGGAGCCAATGTAGGTCAGCGAGCACAGGGGGCGATGGGCGAACAGGACCTGAATGCTGTGTTTATTTCCGGCTTGTGTGCTGAGCTGAAGATCGCGTGTCTTGGCGAGTCACACATTCGAGGGCGATCTCCAGCCCAGGTGTCCTCAATGGTGATAAAACGCTTTGTCCAGACAAACAGATAGTACAGAAGCTGGCGGCCAATCCCACTTCATCATCTAAATGGGAGTTTGGTATTATTTCGGCAGTATCCACATCATTCTTCAATCGAGCACTGTGCATATTTAAAGTTCGAGCTAAATGGGGTTTTTAGAATTGAAACAATGACTGAGTACATTAAATCGGAGTAGACCAGCATAATGAGGCATCTCGTTTAACACATATATGCAATTTGCATACCGTTGCTTCAGCGGGAATCCAGTGATCTTTGATGGGTATATGCCTGTGTACAGGTTGTGAGTGTGGTGTGTATATTCTTCCACTGCATAACCTTTGAGAAAATGTCTCTTCCCAGTCAGTAAACTTGCAGATGTTTCTGTCTGTTCGGCTGCATGGATTAATTGGATTTAAGCGCCCTGGAGAGATCCTTGCCTTGTATTAGAATTTGACGGTATTTGATCCCATCCACCTTTTTAATTTTCAGCGGTGGCTTGCTGCCGTTCCAGCAATCTGTGCGGCTCGAAGCCCCACACGATTCATAAGGTGGCAACATGTGCAGTTCACAGACTAACTGATCACACGTGCGGGACTGGGCAAAAGGCAAGACAGAAATGTTCGTGATAATTACTTGGAAAAAGCAGTTTCTTCGGCTTGAGGAGATAAGCCATGTTGTCTTGTTGCTGCGGCAACCGCCCTTCCACTCCGCCACTGCCGAATAGGAATTTAATGAATCCAAGTCCCGTACAAGTGGAACATTGGCGTGGTGCGGTTTGAAATTTGTACTGCTCATGTTTTCCCCACACAAGGGTAGCTTTTCTCAGTAAGTCTTAGGAGCACTGGCACCAAAGCATTCTCGCTTAATCTTGGATGGAGTAACTCCCAAGGCCAGCTTTAACATCCCATCAGGTTGTCTGTCAATACTAAGGATATCAGAAATTAATATCCCAATTTACAGATTAATCAAGGAGAAAACAAAAGACAGACTTGCATTTATATAGCGCCTTTCACAAACTCAGGACGTCCCAAAGCGCTTTGCAGCCAATGAAGCACTTTTGAAGTGTAGTCACTGTTGTAATGTAGGAAACACGGCAGCCAATTGGTGCACAGCAAGCTCCCGCAAACAGCAATGTGATCATGACCAGATAATCTGTTTCAGTGATGTTGGTTGAGGCACAAAGGTCGCGAAATTTGGTTCCTTTACGCCTGGCGTTAGCGCCTCCGGTTCCAGAAGCCAAGAGCTTGCTGCACTAGGAGCAGAGAACCTTTCAGCAGCTGGTGAAAGAATCGTACAGCACAGAAAGAGGCCAACTGAAAAGGAGAAATTTGCAGGGCTATGGGAAAAGAGCGAGGGGGGGGGAGTGGGACTAATTGGATCGTTCTTTCAAAGAGCCGGCACAGGCACGATGGGCCGAATGGCCTCCTGTGCTGTATGATTCGATGAACCTAGTGACTCATGAGGTGCCAATTGAGCCGCTATTGCTTAGGTCCTGGGACTTTATACAAGGTGGTAGCCTCAGCATGATGGCTTGGCGCCAATTTTAAATGAGCGTGCTTAGCCTGTGATTTCTCGACCAAACCGGTCCAAGTTTCTACAGCGCAAACTATATCAAAATTAAGAAGAATGATCATCTTCAAACGTGTTTTGATGGAATGCAGGGATGCATCTCAAACCTAACTCCAAGATGATTTATAGTGCTAAACCAGAAAAAGGATTCATTCTTGACCCCAGAGGGTTGTGGATGCTCAGTCGTTGAGTAGATTCAGGACTGAGATCGATAGATGTTTGGGCACGAAGGGAATCAGGGGACATGGGGATCGGGCAGGAAAGTGGAGTTGAGGTAGAAGATCAGCCATGATCTTATTGAATGGTGGAGCAGGCTTGAGGGGCCGACTCCTGCTCCTATTTCTTATGTTCTTATTCGTCATTTTAACTTTAAACAGGAGTAGTGTTTGAATTCGAGACAAAGAAAATCAAGCCAACGCCTGACCCCCCCTCGCGGTTCCCTGCCATGAGTGGGCCGGGTAGATTGAGGCTCTGACACGTGCCGCGCGCGACTAGCGTTGCCAACTCTGATTGGACGTATGCCTGGAGATTTCATCACATGATTTCCTGCCTCCGACCGTCCCGCCCCCATGCTCCCGCCATTGGTCGCCCGACACGCCCAAACCTCGCGACGACCCGCCTTCCCCACGCCAACTCTTCATCGCCCGATTGGATGCTTCTTGACTGTCAGTCAAACAGCCTTTTGTCCCCATGTCCAATATTTACATAACTAATAGACAAACCTGTTCAAAGAATTATTTTTAAAAAAACACATTTTTTGTTGATGCTCCGATGATTTTTCTCCCGGGTGTGGCTCGGCAGCAGTGACCTGGAGATTAGTCTTTCATTCCGGGAGACTCCAGGGCAATCCTGGAGGGTTGGGAAGTCTACACACTACTAGTGAGATCCTAGAAAGAAAGTTAACCAGATTAGGAAAATTACATGGAGTTACACAGAATGTACGGCACAGAAACAGGCCATTCGGCCCAACTGGTCTATGTCGGTGTTAATGCTCCACACCAGCCTCCTCCCACCTTCCTCATCTCACCCCATTAACTTATCCTTCTATTCCTTTCTCCCTCATGTGTTTATCCAGCTTCCCCTTAAATGCATCTATACTATAAGAACATAAGAAATAGGAGCAGGAGTCGGCCATTTGGCCCTTCGAGTCTGCATTCAATAAGATCATGGCTGATCTTCTACCTCATCTCCACTTTCCTGAACTATCCCCGTATCCCTTGATTCCCTTAATATTCAAAAATCTATCGATCTCTGTCTTGAATATACTCAACGACTGAGCCTCCACAGCCCTCTGGGGTCGAGAATTCCAAAGATTCACCACCCTCTGAGTGAAGAAATTTCTCCTCATCTCAGTCCTAAATGGCCGACCCCTTATTCTGAGACTGTGACCCCTGGTTCTAGACTCTCCAGCCAGGGGAAACATCCTCCCTGCATCTACTCTGTCAAGCCTGTAAGAATTTTGTATGTTTCAATGAGATCCTCTCTCATTCTTCTAAACTCTAGAGAATAGAAGCCTAGTCTACTCAATCTCTCCTCATAGGACAATCCCCCCATCCCAGGAACCAGTCTGGTGAACCTTCGTTGCACTCCCTCTATGGCAAGTATATCCTTCCTTAGGTAAGGAGACCAAAACTGTACACAATACTCCAGGTGTGGTCTCACCAGGGCCCTATATAATTGCAGTAAGACATCTTTACTCTTATATTCAAATCCTCTTGCCTAATCCTATTATTATTTTCTAAGTGCCCTGTTACCACGTCCTTAATAATGGCCCAAAAATTAGTGCCGCTACGCGAGAGTACGCACTGCGTACTGTCGCGTATTCTGTCTCCAATTGCCGGTTTTCTGCATGCACTGCGCATGCGCTGAAAACCGGCACTTGGTGAATGGAAAAGGGGGCGGGTCCTAGGTGAACCGCGTGCGCGCTACAGGCTGCGCGCACGCAGTGCACTTAGTGGTTTCAACGCGCAGGTAAGTACAGAAGATTCTACACATAAAAAAAGGAGGAGTAAGACCCACTTTTAACAAGGTAAGTAGTGAATTAAGTATTATTTTGAATTTTTTTAACAGGTATATCTTTTTTAGAGACTTTAAAGACAGGTAAGTTTATTTTTATAACTTTTTAAAAGATTTAAAATTTTTTCAAAAATTAAATTTTTTATTTAAAATGGTTAATTTATTTAACTATACTTATTTTATTAATGTGATGGTTTTTTTTAAATTTAATTGAGGTTTAGCGGTTCTTTTGGGGGGCTATAGTATTCATAACTTTCACAGCACTTATGTGAAAGTTATGAATGGAAGATGGTGTGCTGCCATTGGCTCTAACTGAGTCACGTGATCCCACAGCTCGCACGAATTAACTACGCCGGTGGGATACGCAAGCCCAGCACAGCAGCTGTCCAGAACATCAAGTTCGTGCGAGCTGGAACTGAAAAAGCCAACGCGGAGTGAGAGATCGCGGGGAGGCGTTACCCTCGCACGAAGGCTTCCTCACGAATTTTTGGGCCAATAGATTCTAGCATTTTCCCTACTACTGACGTCAGGCTAACTGGTCTGTAGTTCCCCGTTTTCTCTCTCCCTTCCTTCTTAAATAGTGGGGTTACATTTGCTACCTTCCAATCTGCGGGAGCCGTTCTAGAATCTATGGAATTTTGGAAAATGACAACCAATGCATCCACTATCTCTATGGCCACCTCTTTCAAAACCCTAGGATGTAGGCCATCAGGTCCAGGGGATTTATCAGCTTTCAGTCCCATTAATTTCTCCAGTACTACTTTTTTACTAATACTAGTATCTTCCAGTTCCTCATTCTCGTTAGACCCTTGGTTCTCCACTATTTCCGGGAAGATTTTTGCGTCTTCTTCCGTGAAGACAGACACAAAGGGCTGGATTTTACTCACCGAGACAAGTTGGGGGCGGGACTGCTGCCTTCCGGGTTCTAGTCCCACCCCCAGCGACGTCCGACGCACAGACGCTATTTTCCCCTGATTGGCCTTGTTAAGCCCGCCCTGCGGGCTTGCTGGCCAATTAAGGGAAAGCCGGTGTCAGATGATGTCAGTTGATGACGCTTCATCTGCCGGTTTTCTTAAAGGGACATGAAACATTTATTTTTGACAAATGATTTGACAGTGTTTGACAGCATTGAGGTGCTGTCAAACGCTGACAATCACTGTACAAAGGTGAGCCCTTGCTCCCAGGCTCTCCAATGACTCTCTCCTTAGGATAAAACAGATGGCAGCTGCAGGTGAGGGTACAGAAGCGATCTGCCACTTCTCCCAATGAGGTGAGGCCACACAAACACTTCAAAGCTTGTCACCTACAGAAAAATCTAAACACGTTAAAAATGGCTTTCCCAACATTTCCTTACCTCTGATACTCACCAGTGTCCCATTGGATCCTTCACACCACTTATGCAGCTGTCATCTATACACAAACATTACAACAGACCCACAGCACATCTCACTTACCCTGGCGGGGTTCCTCAATGTCGGGAAGCCCGTAGCAGAAGTCGCAAAATGGGAAAAAGCCTCTTAACTGCCTGTTAACTACCTGTTAACAGGCAGTTAAGTGGCTATAATCCTCTTCCCGCCTCTAGGAGTCGGGTCCCTGCGCAAATCGGGGACCTGACTCCCGGGAAGATTGGTTGGAGGTGGGTTGGGAGCGGTTCGGGACCCGCTCCCATTCTTTTTGATTTTCCCAGCAGTCCTACCTCCAAACCCGCCTCCTCAGGACTGGTAAAATCCAGCCCAAAGTATTTGTTTAATTTCTCTGCCATTTCTTTATTCCCCATTATAATTTCTCCTGTCTCAGCCTGTAAGGGACCCACATTTACTTTCACTAATCTTTTCCTTTTTATATACCTACAGAATCTTTTACACTCTGTTTTTATGTCTCTCGCTAGTTTACTGTCATTCTGTTTTCCCTTTCTTTATCAATTTCTTGGTCCTCCTTTGCTGAATTTTAAAGTCCTCCCAATCCTCAGGCTTACTACTCTTTTTGGCAGCATTATAAGCCTCTTCCTTTGATCTAATACTGTCTTTAACTTCTCTTGTTAGCCACAGTTGGATCACTTTTCCTGTGGGGTTTTTGTGCCTTAAAGGAATGTATATTTGTTATAAATTATGTATTAATTCTTTAAATGCTAGCCATTGCTCGTCCACTGTCAAAGCTTTTAATGTAGTTTCCCAATCTAACATAGCCAACTCGCCCCTCATACCTACGTAGTTTGCTTTGTTTAGATTTAAGACCCTAGTTTCGGATTTAACTAACACTTTCAAACTCAATATAAAATTCTATCATATTATGGTCACTCTTCCCTAAAGGCCCCTTTATTAATTAACCCTTTCTCGTTGCACAATACTAGATCTAAAATAGCCTGCTCCCTAGTTGGTTCCTCAACATACTGATCTAGAAAACTATCTTGCATACATTCCATGAATTCGTCCTCCACACTATTACTGCAAATTTGGTTTGCCCAGTTTATATGTAGATTTAAGTCCCCCATGATTATTGGTTTACCCTTGTTACATGTGCCTCTAATTTCCTGATTTATACTCTGCCCTACATTACTACTACTGTTTGGCGGCCTATAAACAAATCCCACCAATGTTTTCTGCCCCTTGCTGTTTCTGAGCTCTACCCAAACTGATTGTACTTCTTGATTTTCGGAGCCAAGATCCTTTCTCTCTACTGTCTTTATCCCATCCTTTATTATCAGGGCTACCCCTCCTCCTTTTCCATTTTGCCTATCCCTTCTAAAAGTTATGTAACCTGGAATATTTAGTTCCCAACCTTGGCCACTTTGCAACCACGTCTCCGTTATGGCTATTAGATCAAACCTGTTAATTTCTATCTGCGCTATTCATTTATTTTGTTGCGAATGCTTCACGCATTCAGATATAGTGCCTTTAGCTTTGACTTATTTCTCTTTTTCCCTGATGTCACCTTAGTCACTGATGCCTTATTACCTTTGTTAATCTCTCTGTCCCTTCCTGACTCACTCTGCTTATTTTTACCTAAAACTCTACTCTGCTCTAGAGCCTTGACATTTCTCTCGCTGCTTTTAAATTTACTCTTTCCTGAATCCTCCCGCCCCTCCTTCATTAGATTAAAGCCCTGTCTACTGCCCTAGTTATTTGGTTCGCCAGGACACTGGTCCCAGCCCGGTTTAAGTGGAGCCCATCCCAACGGAACAGCTCCCTGTTTCCCCAGTACTGGTGCCAGTGCCCCATGAACTGAAACCCTTTCCTCCCACACCACTCTTTGAGCCACGCATTTAAACCTCTAATCTGTTTGTCCCTATGCCAATTTGCACATGGCTCAGGTAACAATCCAGAAATTATCACCTTTGAGGTTCTGCTTTTTAATTTGGATCCTAGCTCCTCAAACCCCCTCAGCAGAACCTCATTCCTAGTCCTACCTATGTCGTTGGTTTCTACGTGGACCACAGCAACTGGATCCTTCCCCTCCCACTCCAAGTTCTTCTCCAGCCGCGAGGAGATGTCTTTAACCCTGGAACCGGGCAGGCAACACAACCTTCGGAACTCACGGTCGCAAATGCAGAAGTATCTTGTCAATAACACACTGTTTGTGAATTTCAAAAAATGGATGAAACCCGAGAGGGTGTGGGCGCGGTGGCGGGGGCGCGGTGGCGGGGGGTGTGGATCAACACTTCCTCTAACCTGTGTGGCCGGATGGTCGCGTAGTTTTCTGACGGTCCCGCGCAGTCCGGGACCGGCTTTTCGAATGTGAGATTTCACGAATGCGCGACAGGTTAACGGGACCGCACACCCAGAAAAGAAATTAGGGGGAACATTGGCGTGGATGTATCTTAAAAAAAATAATCTGATTCTTTATCAGAGAAAAGGCGTGATAGATGTTTGGAGAGGGAGAGGTGAGGCATTTAGGGGTCAAATAGACAGATTAAACTGACTAAAATTATATTCAGAAATAAATTACATTAAAGAGGACACTTCAAAGAACAACTGGTGGAAATGCTGAAAGCAATCTTTAAAAATGTAACCCTTTCTTTCTCAGGAGAGACGGAATAAAAATTTAAAACGACAAATGTGAAACATGTGTTTGTTAATAATTAATAGCACTCTATCACGTCGCTTTTCAATCTACATTTAAAAGCACAGTACTGATCCTATCCTCTGCCCTGAAACCAAATAAAACACAAGTACTGGCAGTCCTAACAAGCAAGTAATACTGTTTCCTATAGGGTACGGTAATCTAGCAGTTATAGTAATGGATTACCAACCCCATCCACCACCTTAAACATTCACTCCCTCCACCACCGGCGTACCGTGGCTGCAGTGTGTACCATCTACAAGACGCACTGCAGCAACTCGCCAAGGCTCCTTCGGGAGCACCTCCCAAACCCGCGACCTCTTCCACCTAGAAGGACAAGGGCAGCAGGCGCATGGGAACACCACCACCTCCAGGTTCCCCTCCAAGTCACGCACCATCCTGACTTGGAAGTATATCGCCGTTCCTTCATCGTCGCTGGGTCAAAATCCTGGAACTCCCTCCCTAACAGCACTGTGGGAGCACCTTCACCACATGGACTGCAGCAGTTCAAGAAGGCGGCTCACCACCACCTTCTCGAGGGCGACTAGGGATGGGCAATAAATGCTGGGCCTTGCCAGCGACGCCCACATCCTGTAAATGAATAAATAAATGTTCAAATCCTGCCATGACAGTTTGTGAAATTGAAGGCCCCTCACCACCTTCTGAAGGGCAACTCGGGATGGGCAATGAATGTCGATATTACCAGCAAGGTCCACATCTTGAGAATGAATATATATATATTTTAAAAAATCTGGTAATTTGTGGATTGACACCAAAATGGACCATGAAAGCTACTGGACTATTGTTCAACTGGTTCACTAATGTCCTTCAGGGAAGGGAACCTATCAGCCCTACCCGGTCTGGCCTACTGTGTCAGCTGTGGCTCAGTCGGTAGCACCCTTGCCTCTGAGTCAGAAGGTTGTGGGTTCAAGTCTCACTCCAGGAACTTGAGCACATAAAGCGAGGCTGACACTCCAGTGCAGTACTGAGGGAGTGCTGCACTGTCGGAGGTGCCGTCTTTCGGATGAGACATTAAACTGAGGCCCTGTCTGTCCTCTCAGGTGGACGCAAATGATCCCACGGCACTATTCAAAGAAGAGCAGGGGAGTTATCCCTGGTGTCCTGGGCCAATATTTATCCCTCAATCAACATCACTAAAAAAAGATTATCTGGGTATTTTCACATTGCTGTCTGTGGGAGTTGGTTTCCACATTACAACAGTGACTACACTTCACAAAGTACTTCATTGGCTGTAAAGTGCTTTGAGACGTCCGGTGGTGATGAAAGGCGCTATAGAAATGCAAGTCTTTTTTTCTTTTCTTTTACATGGGACTGTATGCGCTTGACTCTTCATGCCCTCGAGGGCAACTAGAGATGGACAGTGAATGCTGCCTTGCCAGTGTTGCCCACATCCCAAGAACAAATAAAATCTGTGGTTGCCCTTGAGTAATGACTATATTGCAGAGATAAAAACAGAATATGCTGGAAACACTCAGCAGGTCGGGCAGCATGTGTGGAGAGAGAAACAGAGTTAACGTTTCAGGTCGATGACCCTTCGTCTACACTTATCACGTCGCTTGCTTTGCACACATAGAGATAAGCGTTGCTATGTTATATTATTATGTTGCTACGATTTAATGCGCCCAGCACGGAACTTTGCTTAACGGGAGCATCTATTGGCAATTTGACTATGGGGGTCGGCACAGATTAGCAATCAGCTCAAATTTCTGTCCATTAAAATGAATGTTAACTTTAATCTTTTAATGTTCAATTTCTGATAACCCAATTCTCAATCAAAAGCAACCACCAAACATCCCCTGCTCTGTGTACGTTTTATCACAGAAATTTAACATAAAGGGAAGACCTTGGGCCTGTGCCAGTTATAGCTTCTCTATCCTGGCCCATTTCGCTGTTCTTTCTGCCGCCCCTGCTTTTTTTATCCAATTCCCTCATAAACATTGCGATTGACTCACTATCAACATTCTAATACCCCTTTAGGTGAAAATGATTCTCTTTTACTAGTGCTAACCCTAGATCTATGCCCCGCTTATGGTTTCAATACAGTAAATAAGGAGAAACTGTTTCCAGTGGCAGGAGGGTCGGTAACCAGAGGACACAGATTTAAGGTGATTGGCAAAAGAACCAGAGGTGACATGAGGAAACATTTTTTTACGCAGCGAGTTGTTGTGATTTGGAATGCGCTGCCTGAAAGGGCGGTGGAAGCAGATTCAATAGTAACTTTCAAAAGAGAATTGGATAAATACTTGGAGGGAAAAAATTTGCAGGGCTATGGGGAACGAGCGGGGCAGTGGGATTAATTGGAGAGCTCTTTCAAAGAGCCGGCACAGGCACGATGGGCCGAATGGCCTCCTTCTGTGCTGCATCATTCTATGATTCTTGTGACTGATTCACTGACCAATGGAAATAGTCTTTCATTATATGCCCTCTCAAACCCTTTCATAACTTTGAACACTTGCATTATGTGTGACTTTATTGAGCCTTTTAACTGGTTTTCTGACTGAGTATAAACATTTTGTTTTTCATATTCTGCTATTCATGGAATCCTACAGCACAGTCGGAGGCCATTCGGCCCATTGTGTCTGTGCTGGCTCTTTGATAAGGTGCACAACACCAGGTTATAGTCCAACAGTTTTATTTGAAATCCTTCGAAGGAGCAGAGCTCCGAAAACTCGTGATTTCAAATAAAACTGTTGGACTATAACCTGGTGTTGTACGACTTCTCATTTTTGTCCACCCCAGTCCAACACCGGCATCTCCGCATCTTTGATACGGGTCATTGGCCCTTTCAATTGTCGTTTGCATGTTTGAGACATCCTTCCTTAGATTCACAAATTCAGTACTAAATTTATCTTATCAGTTGGAGAAACTCAAATGTTGTTTGGGCACATCAAACCCCTTTCTCCAACCTACACAGACTCTCTTTATTGCTACAGCTGAATGAATTCCTTTATATACTTGTCTCTTGCATAGCCTTTTGTTTGCTAAATCAAATTGTATCAGCCGTGGCTCAGTGGGTAGCACTCTCTCGCTCTCTCTTTTGAGTCAGAAGGTTGTGAGTTCAAGTCCCACTCCAGAGACTTGAGCACAAAATCCAGGCTGACATTCCAGTGCGGTGCTGAGGGAGTGCTGCACTGTCGGAGGTGCCGTCTTTCGGATGAAACGTTAAACCGAGTCCCCGTCTGCTCTCTCAGGTGGACGTAAAAGATCCCATGGCACTATTCTGAAGAAGAGCAGGGGAGTTCACCCTGGTGTCCTGGGCCACTATCTATCCCTCAATCAACATCACTGAAACAGATTATCTGGTGATTATCATATTGCTGTTTGTGGGAGCTTGCTGTGCACAATTTGGCTGCCGCTTCTCGTACATAATAACAGTGACTCCACTTCAAAAAAGCACTTCATTGGCTGTAAAGCGTTTTGGGACGTCCTGAGGTCATGAAGATGCTATATAAATGCAAGTTCTTTATTTCTTTTCAAGTCTTTAAATGACCAACTGCCCTTTCAGTAAAGCTACACTTGAGTCTTGATTTTTTTTGGATCATGAGAAGATAATAGTCAGTGACTATTGATTGCCTGGATTCAGACAAACTCTTCCCAGCCCTGGTTGGGTTTCATTGCTGATCAGTCAAGGCTGATGCTATGATTTATAATATCTGAGAGTCGCACACAATAAAATGTGTATGCTTCTGAAGTAGCGTAAAATCAGAACCCTACAGGCTGGTGTCGCACCGGAGATAGAATTGGCACAGCTCCCAGTGATTGCGTTTATAGTTGGATTAATGATGCGTATTCACAATCAGATATTTAATTATCAGATTAATGCATCGGAACTGCGATTTAAAAACAAAAGCATTCTTTTCCTGCCTGTAGATCTTGCAAGCACGCGTGAGACAGTGTGTGTTATGTTAGCGCACGCGCAGAAGAGAATTGTAGCACAAGGTCTTGTTGGGGCAGTTTCGAGCCCAACACTTTGGGTAGATATAAAATGCTGTGCAATTGCACCTGAGGTCGTGAAAGGCTCTATGTAAGAACATAAGAATTAGGAGCAGGAGTCAGCCATACGGCCCCTCGAGCCTGCTCCGCCATTCAATAAGATCATGGCCGATCTTCGACCTCAACTCCACTTTCCCGCCCGATCCCCATATCACTTAATTCCTCTGGAGTCCAAAAATCTATCGATCTCAGCCTTGAATATACTCAACGACTGAGCATCCACAGCCCTCTGGGGTAGAGAATTCCAAAGATTCACCACCCTCTGAGTGAAGAAATTTCTCCTCTTCTCAGTCCTAAATGGCCGACCCCTTATTCTGAGACTGTGACCCCTGGTTCTAGACTCCCCAGCCAGGGGAAACATCCTCCCTGCATAAGAACATAAGAAATAGGAGCAGGAATAGGCCACTTGGCCCCTCGAGCCTGCTCCGCCATTCAGTAAGATCATGGCTGATCTTAGGCTCAAAGCCACTTCCCTGCCCGCTCCCCATAACCCTTCACTCCCTTATCTTGCAAAAATCTGTCTATCTCCACCTTAAATGTATTTAATGACTCAGCCTCCACGGCTCTCTGGGGCAGAGAATTCCACAGATTTACGACCCTCTGAGAGAAGAAATTCCTCATCACCTCAGTTCTAAAAGGACGACCCTTTATTCTGAAACTATGCCCCCGAGTTCTAGATTTCCCCACGAGGGGAAACATCCTCTCTGCATCTACCTTGTCGAGCCCCCTCAGTATCTTATATGTTTCAATAAGATCACCTCTCATTCTTCTAAATTCCAATGAGTATAGGCCCAGCCTGCTCAACCTTTCCTCATAAGTCAACCCCCTCATCTCAGGAATCAACCTAGTGAATCGTCTCTGAACTGCCTCCAATGCAAATATATCCTTCCTTAAATAAGGAGACCAAAACTGTACGCAGTACTCAAGGTGTGGTCTCACCAATACCCTGTACAGTTGTAGCAGGACTTCCCTGCTTTTATACTCCAACCCCCTTGCAATAAAGGCCAACATTCCATTTGCCTTTTTGATTACTTGCTGTACCTGTATGCTAACTTTTTGTGTTTCATGCACAAGGACCCCCAAGTCCCTCTGAACTGTAGCATTTTGTAATCTCTCTCCATTTAAATAATAATTTGCTTTTTTATTTTTCCTGCCAAAGTGGATAACCTCGCACTTTCCCACATTATACTCCATCTGCTAAATGTTTGCCCATTCACTTAGCCTGTCTATATCCCTTTGAAGATTCTTTGAGTCCTCTGCACAACTTGCTGTCCCACTCATCTTTGTATCATCCACAAACTTGGCTACAGTACACTCGGTCCCTTCATCCAAGTCATTAATGTAGATTGTAAATAGTTGAGGCCCCAGCACCGATCCCTGTGGCACCCCACTAGTTACCGTTTGCCAACTTGCCCATTTATCCCGACCCTCTGCTTTCTGTTAGTTAGCCAATTCTCTATCCATGCTAATATATTACCCCGAACTCCGTGAGCTCTTATGCAGTAACCTTTTATGTGGCACCTTATCGAATGCCTTCTGGAAATCCAAGTACACCACATCCACTGGCTCACCTTTGTCCACCCTGCTCGCTACATCCTCAAAGAAGTCCAGCAAATTTGTTAAACTTGATTTCCCTTTCATAAAACCATGCTGACTCTGCTGACTGCATTATGATTTTCCAAATGCCCTGCTACTGCTTCCTTAATGAAGGACTCCAGCATTTTCCCAACGACAGATGTTAGGCTAACTGGTCTATAGTTTCCTGCTTTCTGTCTCCCTCCTTTCTTAAATAGGGGTGTTACATTTGCAGTTTTCCAATCCGCTAGGACATCTCCAGAGTCCAGGGAATTTTGGTATATTGCAACCAATGCAGCCACTATCTCTGCCGTCACTTCTTTTAAGATCCTGGGACGCAAGCCATCTGATCCAGGGGACTTGTCGTCTTTTAATCCCATTATTTTACCAAGTACTTTTTCCTTCGTGATAGTGATTGTCTTTAGTTACCCCCTCCTGTGACCCCTTGATTATCTATTATTGGACTGTTGTTAGTGTCTTCTACCATGAAGACAGATACAAAATATTTGTTCAGAGTCTCTGCCATTTCCCCGTTCCCCATTATTATTTCCCCAGTCTCATCCTCTAAGGGACCAACGTTTACTTTAGCTACTCTCTTCCTTTTTATATACCTGTAGAAGCTCTTACTATCTGTTTTAATATTTCTTGCTAGTTTAGTCTCATAATTCATCTTCTCTCTCTTTATTTTTTTAGTCATCCTTTGCTGGTTTTTAAAAATTTCCCAATCGTCTGGCCTCTCACCAATCTTGGCAACATTGTATGCCTTCGTTTTCAATTTGATACCAACCTTTACTTCCTTAGTTAGCCACGGATGGTGCTCCCTTCTCTTAAAATCTTTCTTTCTCACTGGAATATATTTTTGTTGAGAGTTATGAAATATCTCCTTAAATGTCCGCCACTATATTTCAACTGTCTTACCCTTTAATTTATTTTTCCAGTCCACTTTAGTCAGTTCTGCCCTCATGCCACTGTAATTGCCTTTGTTTAAGATCAGGACACTGGTTTGAGTTACAACTTTCTCACGCTCCAACTAAATTTGAAATTCAACCATGCTATGTCAAGCCCTGTAAGAATGTTGTATGTTTCAATGAGATCAAAACTGTACACAATACTCCAGGTGTGGGCTCACCAGGGCCCTATATAATTGCAGTAAGACGTCTTTACTCTTATACTCAAATCCACTTCTAATAAAGGCCAACATACCATTTGCTTTCCTAATTGCTTGCTGTACCTGCATGTTAACTTTCAGTGATTCGTGTACAAGGACACCCAGGTCCCTCTGAATTTCCCAATCTCTAACCATTTAAAAAATACTCTGCTTTTCTATTTTTCCTACTTCACATTTCTCCACATTATATTCCATTTGCCTTTTGCACATCCTTGATTTTAATTGCTCCACCATTGGCGGCCGTGCCTTCAGCCGTTTGGGACCTGAGCTCCGGAATTCCCTCCCTAAATCTCTTCACCTCTCTTTCCTCCTTTAAGATGCTCCTTAAAACCTAACTCTTTGACCAAGCTTTTGGTCACCTGCCCTAATGGCCCAAAAATTCGTGAGTGAGCCTTCGTGCGAGGGTAAGGCCTCCCCGCGATCTCTCACTGCGCGCTGGCTTTTTCAGTCCGAGCTCGCACGAACTTGATGTTCTGGACAGCAGCTGTGCAGGGCTTTCATATCCCACAGGCGTAGTTAATTCGTGCGAGCTGTGGGATCACGTGACTCAGTTAGAGCCAATGGCAGCACACCATCTTTCATTCATAGCTTTCACATAAGTGCTGTGAAAGCTATGAATACTATACCCCCCAAAAGAACAGCTAAACCTCAATTAAATTTAAAAAAAAAACCATCACATTAATAAAATAAGTATAGTTAAATAAATTAACCATTTTAAACAAAAAATTAAATTTTTGAAAAAATTTAAAATCTTTTAAAAAGTTATAAAAATAAACTTACCTGTCTTTAAAGTCTCTAAAAAAGATATACCTGTTAAAAAAAATTCTAAATAATACTTAATTAACTACTTACCTTGTTAAAAGAGGGTCTTACGCCTCCTTTCTTTATGTCTAAAATCTTCCATGCTTACCTGCGCGTCCAAAGCACTAAGTGCACTGCGTGCGCGCAGCCTGTAGCGCGCACGCGGTTCACCTAGGAACCGCCCCCTTTTGAATTCACCAAGTGCCGGTTTTCAGCGCATGCGCAGTGCATGCAGAAAACCGGCAATTGGAGACAGAATACACGAGAGTACACAGTGCGTACTCTCGCGCAGCGGCACCAATTTTTGGGCCATTATCTCCTTATGTGGCTCGGTGTCAAATTTTGTTTGATAATCGCCCCTGTGAAGCGCCCTGGGACATTAAAGGTGCTATATAAATACAAGCTATTGTTGTTGTTGTAAACTTTTGCTCATCTCTCCCTTACCGCCAATGAGAAACCAAGGGGGAAAAATTCGGTTGCCTTGCGCCTCCCGTTAGGACGCTAACAGCGCGCAAAGCACCTAGTACCCGGGCGCTGTGCCGCTAACGCCTCCCACGAAATTCAGCGGGAGGTTAGTGGCGATGGTAGCCAGTAGCGCCACGCCGTGCTGCGCCTCCGGTGATGACGTCATCACCGTGCGTAGCGCCCCGGCCGCAAACTTGGCTCGCGCCCCCTGACCTTCTGCCGGACGCTATGTCCGACAGGGTCAGGGGGGCGTGATTGCGGCCGTGGTGGCGCAAATTAAAGGGCAGGTACTGGGCCGCCATTTTTTTTTGGGCCGTCTGTCAGCACCTTCCCCCTCTCGCCTCCTCCTGCAGGGTGCCGGCCGCGATCGCTCAGCCCAGCACTCCTCTTGAGTGCCGAGCTCCTTTCCTGGCACCCCGCTCCCCGGTGGTCTAGCAGGGCCCCGGTGCGTGTTGCGCTAGGCCCCTCTCCTTTAATCAGGGGAGGGAGGCCTGCAGTACCGCGGCGCTATGAGCCGACGCGCGTGGTGCTGCTCCACGTAGCGCCGCGATATTCAATGGGAGCGCCCCAAGAGGGAGGGGGAGCGCTTCCAGTAGCGCCCCGCCTCCTGCTTAGGGCGCTACCATTCAATTTCGGGTGCGGGAGCGCTAACTTATCGGGGCGTGAAGTTAGCGCCCCATAGGGGGCGCGACCCAATTTTCCCCCCCAATACTTCAGAAGGGATCATTTTATTTTTTTGCTGTAGTTGTTTTTCAATTACTGGGAAATGAGATTGATCAATGAGGTGGCCAGAGGTGTCCAAATTGTGGGTCCCAGGGGTTCCATGCAGCACCCAACCCCTGGCAACACAGCTCCTGAAGATCAAACCGCTCGGTCCCATTTACCTTTTAGATTTTTTACTCTCCGGTCTGCCCTGTTTGAATCATTAGTGGATAAATCCTAAATTACCAAGATCTGCTAGTATCAGCAACTTGAAATATACGGGAATTAATGAGAACGTGGATTTACAATGTATGTGGTCGGTGCGGCTACACGGGGTGTCAGCTGTGGCTCAGTGGATGGCACTCTCGCCTCCGAGTCAGAAGGTTGTGGGTCATTCTCACATTGCTGTTTGTGGGAGCTTGCTGTGCACAAATTGGCTGCCGCGTTTCCTACATTACAACAGTGACTACACTTCAAAAAGTACTTCATTGGCTGTAAAGCACTTTGGGGCGTCCTGAGGTCGTGAAAGGTGCTGTATAAATGTAAGTCTTTCTTTGATGATAAACATTGAATTGGGCAACAAAGACAAAAGCTTGGTATAGGCTGTAAGTTAACACTTGGGAAGTAATTACGAACATACAAAACTAACGGGCAAGGAAAGACCAGCTAGTCTATCAAGCATGTCCCCCACTCATGATGGCTGGATCATCGTGACAGACACTTCCTTACACCTCCCTTCCCCGCCGCCCCCCAACCCCCCTACCCACCCCCACCCACCCCCGGCCTCCAGCTGCCCATAACCTCCCGGAAGAGGTCAAAAACCAGAGAAAAAACCCTGGGCCAATAAGGGAATAAATACTCTGGAAAATTGCTCTCCAACCCCCGTAAACGATCGAAACCACCCCGGGAGATCACACGGACCGAGTGTTCTCTATATTCCCGATGTTCCCGATGGCGGGTGAGTCCAGAACAAGAGGTCACAGTCTAAGGATAAGGGGTAAGCCATTTAGGACTGAGATGAGGAGGAATTTCTTCACCCAGAGAGTGGTGAACCTGTGGAATTCTCTACCACAGAAGGCAGTAGAGGCCAAGTCAGTAAATATATTCAGGAAGGAGTTAGATATATTTCTTAAGGCTAAAGGTATCAAGGGATATGGGGAGAAAGCAGGGACAGGGTACTGAGTTTGGATGATCAGCCATGATCTCATTAAATGGCGGAGCAGGCTCGAGGGGCCGAATGGCCTACTCCTGCTCCTATCTTCTATGTTTCTATAAAGACACTGACCTTCTCTAGGATGTGATCTCAGCCCCAGTCTGGCACCGGTCCAGCTCCCTCTTTATGTGAGAGTCAACACCCACCACACCAGCCGGCAACACATTCCAGAGGCTCACTACTCTCTGGAGAACGACGAACCGCCCAGCATCCAGTCTATTCATCGTTTAAATTCTTTTAAAATTTGTACTCGGGGTAACCTTGACAAGGTTGCACTTATTGCCCGTCCCTAGTTGCCCTGAGAAGGTTGTGTTGGGCCTTTTCCCTGGACCTGCTGCAGTCCTTGTGGTGATGGTGCTCCCATGATGTTGTTAACGAGGCACTTCACCGGCTATTGACCCAGTGACCATGAAGGGACAGCTGTGTACGTCCAAAGTCAGGATTGTGCGTGACTCGGAAGTGATGGTGTTCCCACCTTGCTGCTCTTGTCCTCCTTGGCGGTAGAGGTTACACCACCAGCAGGGAACCCTCAACTACGGGTGGTGCAAATCGGAAACTTGGTCCACGATATCCTGACCATTAAAATGAGTGGTTTGGAAATCGTGGGCAGTGCATGGCTGAATTTCCAGGTCTGTGCTGGCGGAGGGCAAGGCTAGAGCCTGGCAACGCGACTGGCATGATTGCTGACACCAGCAACATGTGATTTGGTAATGTAGTAACGCAAGGTTGAAGAACAAAGGGAAATACGGATGGTCATACATCCCATCATATGAGTGTCACAGTTTGGGATTTCAGACGAAGCCACCATGGGAGGATATTGGTGTAATTTATGGTAAAAATGCTACCATTGAGTTAAATGTAGTTTTCGAGGATTAAATTCAGAGAACAGAGATGGGAAATGTAGATCAGCAATCAGATGAAGTGTGAGAAGTCGAGTGCTTCAGACACTGGGAATTAATTTAGACATTCCAGCAAATATCCACACCCTTTATTGTTGCGATGACCTAATCACATAAAATCAGTACAATGCATCTGCAAGAAATCTACTGATGGGAGGGTGGAGGAGAGTTAACCAGTTTGAGGAGGCGCGAGTGGAGCATAAATGCTGGCATGGACTGGTTGGGCCGAATGGCCTGTTTCTGTGCCGTATATTCTATGTAATTCTATGTAGTTTTATTGGGAGCCTGACTGGTGAATCCCTCAATGGCAAAGTAGTCAGGGCGACAGCAATGTTCCCTCTAATTTTTTTTTTGGCCCGCGTGGCCCCTTTAATGGGCGGTGCGGGCCATTGAAGATTCCGCGCATGCGCGGTTTTTTATTTAAAAGCCGGCTCACCGGCTGCACGAGGCCTCCAGAGCGCTGTGCGGCCATGCAGCTTAAAAGGAACGTTGGGTGAACACAGGGAGAAAAAGGACAAAGGAACACATGTAAAGTCAATTAGACCAGGTAGACAGGGGGAGAGAAACTGTCTTAGTTAGGAAAACATGCTCATCTTAAGCCTGTCGGACCCAAAAGACTGATTAGGAAAATTTGTTAGCTTAGTGGGATAGTTTGGCGTGGTTTGTTAATTTTTCTTATTCACAAGGAGGGTTTAGCAGTGAGCTAATTGTGCTTTGTTTATAATAGTTACTCTGTAAATCTCCTTGGCGCCTGTAAAATAAAATGGCTTAACAATTCGTATTCTGCCTTGTCTCACGAAAACCTCATCAGTCCACCTGCTGAAAGATTGGAGTGAGAAAGATGCAGCATCCATTTCAGATCACAAGGGGGTGCCATTGTTACGCAATCATACGCTTAGATGACCGGCAGTAGGGGCACACTCCTGAACGTAAGACGTGGGGGACCGCTTAGGGGAGCGACAACACT
Source organism: Squalus acanthias (assembly GCA_030390025.1). Taxonomy (NCBI): domain Eukaryota; kingdom Metazoa; phylum Chordata; class Chondrichthyes; order Squaliformes; family Squalidae; genus Squalus; species Squalus acanthias. The sequence goes on from CM059435.1 coordinate 117,733,518, forward strand.
GCTGAGCCTGAAAGAATACCTAAGGCAGACCCAAAATTTCTCACAAGCATGTCGCGTGACAAACCACTTCAAATCCAGCTGGCATCAGTCTCCAGTCACTCTGTCTTGGCAGCTACATGTTTTGATCTATCCAAAAGCAGGGTCAGATTAATGCAATCAGAATTATGAAAACTGTGGCTCTAAAGGCCGCTAATGAAGTTCTGCCACGGAGTAGTTAAGATCGATGTGACCTTTGCTACCACAGTTGCCCTTACACCAATTAACAGAGGGTTGCTGCATGCGATTGATTTTGATGACTGCCCCATTAATCCCTTGAAAATTGCTCAAATGTTATTAATGGGCCTGAAATAACTCCAAGGTGATTGCATGGCTCTTTGCCACCACAAACTGTATTAATCACACTCTCTCGATGATTATTGCTGCGCAGTCCGTCCCCCTACAACTGCACAGCTTAAAATTATGTATTTCTATTGGAATGTGATTAGAAGGAAGTAATTTGAGAATTGCTTCACCGACTCTCACGTCTCACTAGCTATTCAATATTAAGTTACAATTCATTCGCCTAGAAAAATGGACCATAATGGAAATCATTCCACCTCCATGTGTGATATTTCTTCTTGGTCTTGTGCTTTCTCCTGTTTGAAATTTGACTAAACACTTGGTTTAAATGGGCACTCATTGTTATCAAGCGTTTGATGCCCCTGTTGTGGTGATTGGTCAGCGGGAACTATAAATGGCAAAGACACTCAGTTCTGAATGAGTGTTATATTCCCAAACTGAGATTGTCAGACAATAAATGAAGGTATTTAAGATTGTAAAGGGGTTCGATAGGGTAGATGCAGAGAAGATGTTTCCACTTGGGGGGGAGACTAAAAATAGAGGCCATAAATATAAGATGGTCACCAATAAGAAATTCAGAAGAAACCTCTTCACCCAGAGAGTGGGGAGAATGTGGAACTCGCTGCCACAGGGAGTGGTTGAGACGCATAGCGTAGATGCATTTAAGGGGAAGCTAGATAAGTACATGCGGGAGGAAGGAATAGAACATAAGAACATAAGAAATAGGAGCAGGAGTAGGCCAATCGGCCCCTCGAGCCTGCTCCGCCATTCAATAAAATCATGGCTGATCTGATCCTAACCTCAAATCTAAAGAACACAAGAAGTAGGAGCAGGAGAAGGATATGTTGATAAGGTTACATGAAGTAAGGTGGGAGGAGGCTCGTGTGGACCTGTTGGGCTAAATGGCCTGTTTCTGTGCTGTCAATTCTATGTAAATTGAAGCATTGCTTATTGTGTGCCAGCTTGGCTCTGTCGGCAGCATTCTTGCCTCAGGGTCTGAAGGCTGTGGGTTTGAGCTGGGGTCTAAGTTCAAATTCTAGACTGATACCCCAGGCCACCACTGAGGGACTGCCGCTGCTACCTTGTGGGAAAAGCTGACCTTCACACAAGAAGTGATTCAGGCAGATATTAAGGATCTCATGCGACTATTCAAAGAACAGTAGGGAGTTCTCCTGCTGTCCTGGCCAACGTCCCCACCGTGAACAACACCGTGAAAAACAGATTGACTGGCTGTTCATCTAATGACTGGGAGATGTGGCTGACGCAGAACAACTGTTGTGTTTGTTGACGTAATGACAGCCAAAGCACTTCAAACAGTAATTGGGGCAGAAATTAGGCTCGCCACGGGTGAGTACGCACTATGTACTTACCCGTGGACGGAACGAAAGTGCCGGTTTCTTGCGTGCACTGCGCATGCGCGGGAAACCGGCACTTCCATTCCCCTGAAGGAAGGGGTTCAGAGGTCGAACGCGCACGCCGGAGGGCCAGCGCGTTCGCCTCGCACTTCGGGTTTTTTTACAGGTTCCTCCGTGAGGGTAAGCACGGAGAAGATACACATTGAAAAAGGAGGCGCAAGGCCTTCTTTTAACAAGGTAAGTGTTGATTTTATTAAAATTTTAACATTTTTTTCACAGATTTATCTTTTTTAATTACTTTAAAGAAAGGTAAGTTTAGTTTTAACCCCGTTAAAAAGTGTAATTAATGTTTTCAAAAATTTAAAATTTTGTTTAAAATAGTTAATTAATGTAATTTATAGTTATTTTAAAAATGTGATGTTTTTTAAAAAATGTATTTGTAGTTTTAGGGATGTTTTGGGGCTGATCTGTATTCATAGATTTGACAGGTCTTCCTGTCAAATCTATGAATGAAAGATGGTCTGATGCCATTGGCTCTCCATGGCCCACGTGATCCCAGGGGACGCATCGCACTAACTACGCCCCTGGGACACGCAAGCACTGCGTGCCGGCAGTTGGAGGAGGCCCAGGACCGGAATCCCCCATGGGCCCAGGGGTCAATGGCAGGCGCGGTAGGTAGGTGCGCGCGGGATCCTTGCACCCGCGGGAAGCCAGGGAGCCGAATTCCTGGCCCATAATTTGTATGTCAGCTCTTTGAGATATTTTGATTTGGACGGCCCTATATAAATACAAGTATTACAATATTCGTTTATTGATATGAGAGTTCATAACTTTATGAAATTTATCTTCTTTATACAATTATAATCACTGGTTAGGCTGCCGCTGGAATATTGCATCCACCCACTGGGCACTAGACTTGAGGAAGGATGTCAAGACCTTGGAGAGGGTGCAGAGGGGATTTACTGCAATGGTTCCAGGGATGAGGGACTTCAGTTATGTGGAGAGACTGGAGAAGCTGGGATTGTTCTCCTTAGAGCAGAGAAGGTTAAGGGGAGATTTAATAGAGGTGTTCAAAATTATGAGGGGTTTTGATAGAGTAAATAGGGAGAAACCGTTTCCACTGGCAGGAGGGCCCAAGGGAGAGATGAAAAAAAAAAAATTTATGCAGCGAGTTGTTGTGATCTGATAGCAAAATACTGCGGATGCTGGAAATCCAAAATAACAACAGAAAACGCTGGAAAAACTCAGCAGGCCAGGCAGCATCCGTGGAGAGAGAAACAGAGTTAACGTTTCAGGTTTCCAGGTTGTGATCTGGAATGCGCTGCCTAAAAGGGTGGTGGTGGCAAATTCGATAGTAACTTTCAAAAGAGATTTGGATAAATGGAGTGTGGAGGGGGAGGGGCTGTGGAGTAGAGCGGAGTTGGGGGAGGGGCGGTGGGGGGAACGGAGTGGGGGGAGGGGGGAGTGGAGTGGGGGAGGGGCGGTGGGGGGAGGGGGTGGGGGGAGCGGAGTGGGGGGAGGGGCAACGGGGGGAGTGGAGTGGGGGGAGGGGGGGTGGGGGGAATGGAGTGGGGGAGGGGCCGTGGAGAGGAATGGAGTGGGGGAGGGGAGTGGGGGGAGGGGCGGAGGGAGTGGAGTGGGGGAGGGGCCGTGGAGAAGAACGGAGTGGGGGAGGGGAGTGGGGGGAGCGGAGTGGGGGGTTGGAGGGAGTGGAGTGGGGAGGGGCCGTGGAGAAGAACGGAGTGGGGGAGGGGAGTGGGGGCGGGGCGGAGGGGGAGGGGCGGTGGGGGAGGGGAGTGGGGGAAGGGGCGGAGGGGGAGGGGCGGTGGGGGAGGGGAGTGGGGGGAGGGGCGGGGGGGGAGGGGAGTGGGGGGAGGGGCGGTGGGGGGAGCGGAGTGGGAGGAGCGGGGTGGGGGAGCGGGGTGGGGGAACGGGGTGGGAGGAGCGGGTTGGGGGGAGCGGGGTGGGGAGCGGGGCGGAGGGGGAGGGGCGGTGGGGGAGGGGAGTGGGGGCAGGGGCGGGGGGAGGGGAGTGGGGGGAGGGTCGGTGGGGGGAGCGGAGTGGGAGGAGCGGGGTGGGGGAGCGGGGTGGGGGGAGGAGCGGGGTGGGGGAGCGGGGTGGGGGAGCGGGGTGGGGGAGCGGGGTGGGGGAGGGGGGGGAGTTGGAAGCACCATAGACTGAGCAGTCACCATTAACAATGAGGAAAAGCCAAATCAATTACTGCTTGCTCCTGAGATTAACTATTTAAAAAAAAAGAAATAATGATAGAAGCTCATAAAAATGCCACTTTTATTACTGAACTACCCATTAAACTTACCAGACCGAGTAAGGACGGCAGGTTTCCTTCCCTAAAGGATATTAATGAACCGATTGGGGTTTTTTTTAACGACAGACAGACAGCTTCATGGTCACCATAACTGAGACCAGCTTTTATATTCCCAGATTTTTTTAAAAACTGAAAACAAATTCTCAAACTGCCCATGGTGGGATTTGAACTCAAGATTATTAGTCCAGGCCTCTAGGATTACAGAAAGAAAAGAAAGACTTGCATTTCTATAGCGTCTTTCACGACCACCGGACCTCCCAAAGCGCTTTTCAGCCAACGAAGTACTCCTGGAGTGTAGTCACTGTTGTAATGTAGGAAACGCAGCAGCCAAATTGCACACAGCAAGCTCCCACAATGTGGTAATGACCGGATAATCTATTTAGTGATGTTGATTGAGGGATAAATATTGGACACCGGGGAGATCATCCCTGCCCTTCTTCCATAACATCTTTTACGTCCACCTGAGAGAGCAGACGGGGCCTCGGTTTAACGTCTCATCCGAAAGACGGCACCTCCGACAGTGCGGCACTCCCTCAGCACTGCACTGGGAGTGAGAGCCTAAATTTTTAGTGCTCAAGTCTCTGGAGTGGGACTTGTCCGGTAACATAACCACTACACTACCGTAGGACATGACTGGTCATGGGAGGGCTCTTGTGTGTGTGTTTTTTCCCCTTCCATCTCTCTTGCACTTTCTCACCGGCCTGGTTTCCAATTGGTACTGCTCCATTGGCGTCGGCACAATTCCGGGCATCAACATTCATGCAAACTAGTGACTTAAAACAAAGAATTCGGCAGTGATGGCCAGGAAGTAATAAAAAGGTCTTGCCTCCTGCACAGCACCAACAATCCACCTGATTGAGTAAGTTAGATAATCATTTTTTTCTTGCCTCTCAATTAAATGCATCATTATTTCGATTACCCACGCGGGGTCGATTTTTCAGTGGCTTCCCCTGGCGTTAACAGGCCCCAAATCGGTACCTTGCCATCCCCATTGACACCCGCCATTTTGAAAGGGGCCTACTCCTGGGTGTCTAAAGCGCCCGCCTGATTCAGGCGACAGGCCCCTTTTTAAATATGGAAGCCGGGGATCTATGAAGTAAATAGGATCACGAAAATAATCCGGGTCGTTCGAGACCCTCTACCACACACCTGATCGCGATCCCCCTTCCCCGCTACTTACCTTACTGCAGGCCGTGTCGGCATGAATTTCAGGCCTCAATCTGGCCTTTCTTGGGAGGAGCATCCCCAGATGTGCCCAGCCCGCCATGGTCGTGCTAATCACCGGACTTGCCTCATGTCCTACGAAAGTTGGCATGGCCAATGGCGGAGGTTGGGAATGAAGCACCCCATGGCACAATTCAAATAAGTTGTAGAGGGGAGAGTCTCCCGGTTCCCCGGCCAACTTCACTCCCTTGACGAACTGCACCATAAAAATAGTGAGTTCAAGTCTCATTCCGTAAACTCGAGCACATGATCCAGACTGACACCCCCAGTGCAGTGCTGAGGGAGCGCTGCACTGTTGGAGGTGTTGTCTTTCGGATGAGACGTTAAACCCAGGCCCTGTCTGCCCTCTCAGGTGGAAGTAAAAGATCCCATGGCCACTATTTCGAAGAAGAGCAGGGGATTTCTCCCCGGTGTTCTGCCCAATATTTATCCCTCAATCAACATAACAAAAACAGATTAGCTGGTCATTATCACATTGCTGTTTGTGGGAGCTTGCTGTGCGCAAATTGGCTGCCGCGTTTCCTACACTACAACAGTGACTGCACTTAAAAAAAGTACTTCATTGGCTGTAAAGCGCTTTGAGACTTCCTGAGGTCGTAAAAGGCGCTGTAGAAATGCAAGTCTTTTTTCATTCACCCATTTGCTGTTGCTGGTGCTTCTGCGCAGAAATGTCTCCCATGCTCTCCTCATCCCGCGCTCTCCTCATCCCGCGCTCTCCTCTTCCCGCGCTCTCCTCTTCCCGCGCTCTCCTCTTCCCGCGCTCTCCTCTTCCCGCGCTCTCCTCATCCCGCGCTCTCCTCATCCCGCGCTCTCCTCTTCCCGCGCTCTCCTCTTCCCGCGCTCTCCTCTTCCCGCGCTCTCCTCTTCCCGTGCTCTCCTCTTCCCACGTTCTCCTCTTCCCGCGCTCTCCTCTTCCCGTGCTCTCCTCTTCCCGTGCTCTCCTCTTCCCGCGCTCTCCTCTTCCCGCGCTCTCCTCTTCCCGCGCTCTCCTCTTCCCACGTTCTCCTCTTCTCGCGTTCTCCTCTTACCGCGTTCTCCTCTTCCCGCGCTCTCCTATTCCCGCGCTCTCCTCTTCCCGCGCTCTCCTATTCCCGTGCTCCAAAGTGATCCATTGTAATTGAAGCACGTCTCTGAGGAATGTGTCAAGGTGCTTCATAAATGTGACTTCTTCCTATTTAAAAACCAATCCTTGATAGTTTAAAAGCCGCAGTGTTGCCCAGTTTGATAAACTACTAGAACAAAGCCTCTTATTCTTTTGGCAACCTGCCAAAATTCTGTGTCTATAGAGTTCCATTTTCTCTCAATTTGAAATTCATTTGGCGGAGTTGCCGATCAATGCAACATGGGTTTTGTTGCAAGGTCTTGTGTCGACAGCCATTGGTGTTTCAAGAGTTTTGCAGGGAATGTGCCAGGGGAATTGTAATGAAATATCTCGGGTACTGGAAGAGGCGAACTGGAGCTGTCTTTCACACATATTGGAAAATATAAAAACGTTTTTTTCTGTTGATTGCTTTTTGTTACTTGCATAGAATTGACGTTCAAATGTTCGGCGTAGGTGGACATGATCAGCTGTGGAAACAGAATAGACTTGCATTGATTACACTTTCTTGTAATAGAATCATCGAATCTTACAGCACAGGAGGAGGCCATTCGGCCCATCGTGCCTGTGCCGGCTCTGTGAAAGAGCTCTCCAATTAGTCCCACTCCCCCCTGCTCTTTCCACATAGCCCTGCAAATTTCTCCCCTTCAAGTATTTATCCAATTCCACTTTTGAAAGTTGCTATTTATATATATTACGTATCCTCAGGCTGTCCCAGAACACTTCGCAACCCATGGATTGTTGTTGACGTGCAGTCACAGTTGTTATGGAGGCAAATTCGGCAGCCAATTTGCACACAGCAAGCTCCCACAAACAGATAATGAGATGAATGACCAGATTTTGTTTCATTTGGTGGTGTTGGTTGATGAAGGAATGTTGTCCAAGACATAGGAACAGACTCTAGGGGAATCAAGGGATATGGGGATCGGGCAGGAAAGTGGAGTTGAGGTCGAAGATCAGCCATGATCTTATTGAATGGCGGAGCAAGCCCGAAGGCCAAATGGCCGACTCCTGCTTCTAATTCTCATGTCCTTATGTTCTTAGGAGTAGGCCATTCTGCTCCTCAAGCCTGTTCCACCGTTGCATTAGATCATGGCCCTCAACTGGCCCTCAACTCCATTTTACCTGCCTTTGCTCGATAACAATTGTGTTTTCGGATGATTTTGCAGGAGGGCCGCATGTAGATGAGAAATAGGAGCAGGCCAGGGACAGACACTTAGGGGGATGCCAGGGAGTAATGGAGTGGTGTTGGAAAGAGAAGCCATTGTAGGAGATTCTCTGGCTACGACTGGATAGGTCGGAGGAACTGAAGGCAGTCCCACTCAGCTAGACACGGGAGATGAGGGGCTGGATTTTGAATGACCCGTGGAGTCGGGTTTGGAGGCGTGTGGGGGGTTAAAGTAGCAGATTCGGGGGTCCCGACCCCATCCCGACTCCAACACGCCTCCACGCAATTTTGACAAAATGGGTCGTGGGGTTCCCGACTCCGTCCCGCCTCCAAGAGGCGGGAGAGGCCATTAACGCTCTTAACTATCCCTAAATTGGCTCTGTAATGCCATTTTGAAACGTTTTAGCTAGTTTAACCCTTTTCCCACGTGAAGCACGCCTGATGTGAAACACTCCAGTGAAACCTGGCGGGAGCACAAGTGGATAGCTGACTATCAGCTGCAGGTCCACTATTACAACGGAGATGTGATGAAGGTAGTAGTAGTATTAGGTCTGAAAGTTGCCTCTGATGCTGCTGCATTGAATGTCTTCAGAGACTGCCTGGCCTTTGCTGTGAGAGTATCTCTCTCTCTCTCTCTCTCTCTCTCTCCCTCCCTCCCTCTCTCTCTCTCTCTCTCTCTCTCCTTAGAGCTGCTGCTCATTTTGCATCCAGGTCCTCTCACAGCAAAAGCCAGGCAGTCTCTGAGACCAGGCAGTCAGTCTCTGACCTGCAATGATGACATCATCAGAGGTGACTTTCGGACTGAAACCACTAATTGGTTCATGGGTTCCCACATCCTGGAACTCAATTACCCAATTAAGTGAAAATTGCATCATTCATCCACAGTAATCTGGAGTCGGGGGGGGCAACATGAAATGTGGGTAACACGACCCCAACCCGACCCCAAGACAAAATCCAGCCCGAGGTGTCTGAGGAGGATGGTGTGGCCAACCATGATAAAATGGGCCACAAAGAAACAGAAGTAGGCCATTCAGCCCCTTGAGCCTGTTCTACCATTCAATTAGATCATGGTTGATTTGTATCTCAGCTCCATTTACCTGCTTTTGCTGCATATCCTTTGATACTAATAAAAATTTAACACTCTTAGGGCTAGAAATTTGGCTCCTTTGCGCCTGCCGTTAGCGCCTCCAGCGGGGGGCGCTAATGGCAGGCTCATCGCCCGGGGTGGGGGGGGGGCGGAAAAGTGCCCCTCGAGAAATTTGGCGGGGCATTGCTGAGGCGCTACCCGATAGCGCCGCGCCCCCGCCGGTAGCGCCCCGTGTGCCGCGACCCCTTAGCTTGTTGGCCCGCTACCGCCCCACGGCAGAAATTTGGCTGCGCCCTGCGAGGTTGCCGCGGGCGATGTCAGCGCCAGCCTCGCGGGTCGCGAACAGGCCGACGTCCTCTCGCGGGGCGGTATTTAAAGGGGAGGTGCGGCCGCGACCCGTTTTGTTTTTTTTTGGCCGACCTCCAGTTCGGCCCTCCATGGTAGGCCGTGGCGTGGTCCTGGCCGCCATCGCGCAGCCCGGCACTGCGTCTCCACTCCGCCCTGGTGGCCGAGTGTGGGCCATCGAAGGCCCTGCAGAGTGCGCAGCGGCCCTCGCCTTTAACAGAAGGGGGAGGAGCGTTGAAACGCGGAGCCCCCGCCAAGCGCTGCCGATCGCGCCCCCACATCGCCTCGGTTACCGCCCCACCAGGAAGTGGAGCGCCCGACATTGCGCTCCACTTCGTGTGCGGGGCGGGAAGCCAAATTTAGCAGCCGGGGCGATACTTCCGCGCTTGGTGCCAAACGGGGCGCAACCGAATTTCGCGGCCAAAGTCTTGAAAATTCAATTGACCCACTATCCACCGCCTTTTGGGGAAGATAGCTCCAGATTAATACCACCCTTTGTGTGAAAAATGCTTCCTCATTTCACTCCTAAATGGCCCGGCTCTAATTTTAAGATTATGTCCCCTTCTTCCGGATTCCCCCACCAGAGGAAATCATTTCTTTGTATCTACTCAATTGAATCCCATTATCAATATAAAGACCTCAATTAGATCACCCCTCGAGCTTCTAAACTCGCCTCCATCAAAAGGTTGTGGGTTCAAGTCCCACTCCAGTGACTTGAGCGCAAAAATCTAAGCTGACACTCCCAGGGCAGTGCCGAGGGAGTGCTGCACTGTCAGAAGTGCCGTCTTTCGGATGAGATGTTAACCCGAGGCCCCGTCTGCCCTCTCAGGTGGACGTAAAAGAATCCCAAGGCTACTATTTTGAAGAAGAGCAGGGAAGTTCTCCCCGGTGTCCAGCTCCAATATTTATCCCTCATTCAACACCACTAAAAAACAGATTATCACATTGCTGTTTTTGGGATCTTGCTGTGCGCAAATTAGCTGCCGCGTTTCCTACATTACAACAGTGACTACACTTCAAAAATATTTAATTGGCTGTAAAGCACTTTGGGACGTCCTGAGGTTGTGAAATGCGCTGTGTAAATGCAAGTCTTTCTTTTAAAGTCCAGTAGGTGCACAAAGTGTCTGATCGGTCCAGTGGACCCCCGAGCACTTTTTAAAAACTGCATATTGTGACACCACAAGTCCCGGCCAGAATGGAGATGATTGGGTAATTCCCCTGTCAATCACGCCTGGAGGCCGCACTGCTGTAAGTGACTGGGATTGATTTTACGCACATCATTGATTTTACGCTCAATGCATTTTGCTGGAGAAATAATCCTGCTTTTATGGGGAGACGTTGCTGTAGTTTCGGTCACGAGTTCTGTTTGCTGTTGTTCACAGAGACCCTTTTTAAATAGACTCTGTAGACTGTTTGCTGTAGTGCGCTGTCTAAATAGACTCTGTTTGCTGAGTAATTTAGACTTTGTTTGCTGTAAGATAGACTGCTTGCTGCGAGTCCCGCCCTACCTCCAACTCATTGGCTGGCACAGTGGTGTCATAGGGGTTTGACACTGCTCTGCATTTACACCTCAAGCGGTGCCAAACCGAAGTGGTGTGAGAACAGCCCCCTCCCAGAACAGGCAGCGACTCCGGAATTACACCGTCCGTGCGAGACGCCTGCACTAAACCCGCAGTGTAAATAAGACGGTGAGCGTGAATGACAGCTAGATTTCTGTTCCGATCACTTTCTTGGCAGGGAAGCATGAACATTTTGACAGTGACTGCGACCGCGTTTGTGCGATATTATCAGCAGTCCTGGCGCTGTGCAGAGCAAGCTGTGAACATGTGTCATCAGACTCGAGTGATGACAAAAACAGTAATAAATAGATGATACACAGCAGGGGACTGTGGAATACCCAACTCATTCAATGAGTAGGCAACACTCCACACCTTGGGATGATGAAGGGACAATTGTTCACCATTGCAAGTTCTGTTTCAATATCAATATATAAAAAGGTGGATTTTTGCTTTGATATTTTATTGCCATGAGCACTGCAGAAGGTCGAATGAAATTGGTTGTTCCACACTGTCCAGGACAAAGCAGCCCGCTTGATCGGCACCCCATCCACCACCTTAAACATTCACTCCCTCCACCACCGGCGCACCGTGGCTGCAGTGTGTACCATCTACAAGATGCACTGCAGCAACTTGCCAAGGCTTCTTCGGCAACACCTCCCAAACCCGCGACCTCTTCCACCTAGAAGGACAAGGGCAGCAGGCGCCTGGGAACACCACCACCTGCAAGTTCCCCTCCAAGTCACACACCATCCTGACTTGGAAATATATCACCCGTTCCTTCATCGTCGCTGGGTTAAAATCCTGGAATCCCTCCCTCACAGCACTGTGGGAGTACCTTCACCACACGGACTGCAGCGGTTCAAGAAGGCGGCTCACCACCACCTTCTCAAGGGCGACTAGGGATGGGCAATAAATGCCGGCCTTGCCAGCGACGCCCACATCCCAGGAACGAATAAAAAAAAGAAAGAACTTGCATTTATATAGCACCTTTCATGACCTCAGGACCTCCCAAAGCGCTTTACAGCCAATGAAATACTTCTGGAGTGCAGTCACTGTTGTAATGTAGGAAACGCGGCAGCCAATTTGCGCACAGCAAGCTCCCGCAAACAGCACTGTGATAATGAGCAGATAATCTGTTTCAGCGATGTTGGCTGAGGGATAAATATTGGCCAGAACACCGGGGAGAACTCCCCTGCTCTTCTTCGAAATAGTGCCTTGAGAGAGCAGACATGACATTGGTTTGACGTCTCGTCCGAAAGACGGCACCTCTGACAGTGCAGCACTCCCTCAGTACTGCACTCGGAGTGTCAGCCTGGATTTTTACACTCAAGTCTCCTGAAGTGGGACTCTGAACCCACAATCTTCTGACTCAGAGGCGAGAGTGCTGCCCACTGAGCCACGGCTGAAAAGAATAACTTTCATTTGCTGGAAACTCCAGGGCAATCAGGGAGAGTTGGCAACCCAATTCAAAAAGAAAATACTGCAGATGCTGGAAATCTGAAATAAAAACAGAAAATGCTGGAGATACTCAGCAGGTCAGACAACCCGATTGCAACTGTAAATATGAACATTCACTTTAGTCCCAGTGAGCGAGAGTGAAACTACAGCAACATATTAGTAAAGCAAATGGTACATTAGCCTTTATTACAAAAGGATTGGAGTATAAGAGAAAAGACGTCTTACTGCAATAATATAGGGTCCTGGTGAGACCACACCTGGAGTATTGTGTACAGTTTTGGTCTCCTTACGTAAGGAAGGATATACTTGCCTTAGAGGGAGTGCAACGAAGGTTCACCAGACTGGTTCCTGGGATGGGGGATTGTCCTACAAGGAGAGATTGAGTAGATTGGGCCTATATTCTCTAGAATTTAGAAGAATGAGAGGTGATCTAAATGAAACGTATAAAATTCTTAAGGGCTTGACAGGGTAGATGCTGGGAGGACGTTTCCCTTGGATGGAGAGTCTAGAACAGGGGTCACAGTCTCAGAATAAGGGGTCGGTCATTTAGGACTGAGATGAGGAGAAATTTCTTCACTCAGAGGGTGGTGAATCTTTGGAATTCTCTACCCCAGAGGGCTGTGGAGGCTCAGTCGTTGAGTATATTCAAGACAGAGATCGATAGATTTTTGGGCACTGAGGGAACCAAGGGATATGGGGATCGGGCAGGAAAGTGGAGTTGAGGTGGAAGATCAGCCATGATCTTATTGAGTGGCGGAGCAGGCTCGAGGGGCCGAATGGCCGACTCCTGCTCCTAATTCTTTCTTATGTTCTGCTGGTCAAGCTTCCTCTTCCATCATCTTATTGATCAGGAAAGGCAAACAAATCGAGGAGTGAAGTTAAAGTGTGCTGATTTATATTTTTGTAGTATTTGAAGTAAATGGGTTTTCGGGCGAGAGTGAAACTCTGCAGCTAATCATTTTGTGTTTCTTGGGCTGCAGTTTTGGCTTTAATTTAATATCTTATGGCTGTCAAACATTTCCTGATTAGGGATGGGAAAGGGTTGTGAGGAGTGCTCCATTTTTAAAGAAAGAGCTTGCATTTATATAGCGCCTTTCACGATTTCAGGATGTCCCAAAATTCTTCACAGCCAGTGAAGTACTTTTCAAAGTGTAGTCACTGTTGTAATGTAGGAAAACACAGCAGCCAATTTTCACACAGACAGCTGCCACAAACAGCAGTGAGATAAATGACCAGATAATCTGTTTTGGTGTCATTGGTTGAGGGATATATATTGGCCCAGGACACTGGGGAGGACTCCCCTGCTCTTCTTCGAAATAGTCCCATGGAATCTTTTACATCCACCCGAGAGGGCAGACGGGGGCCTCGGTTTAACGTCTCATCTGAAGGATGGCACCTCCGACGGTGCAGCACTCCCTCAGCACTGGCACCGGGAGTGAGAGCCTAGGTTACGTGCTCAAGTGTCTGGAGTGGGAGTTGGACCCAGAACCTCTGACTCCAAGGTGAGAGTGCTACCCACTGAGCCAAACCAAATAAAGCACAGTCTGTTTGCATCTGAAAAGGGAAATGACTATAAGGGCAAAAATTGTGCTGGCACAGAGCCTGTGTTGAAGCTGGAGCTACAACAGACTGCAGTCTCATGTTATTCTGCTTAAGAAGTACGATTTCCCTCCAGCACTGTGACGTTAAATCCTGGCACTGTGCTTTACTTCTGCTTTCTCTGGCTGGATACAGAAGATTTTAGGAGATTTGCTTCACAAATCATTTTAAGGCAATCCAATTTGCTTCCATGTGATGAAGCTGACTGACAGAAGCGATTGTGTTACATTTAGTATCGCATACAGCCGTGTCAACTTACTCCAAGGTTCTGGGAGTTCTGTGTCCTCAATCCCTTTGGCAGAGGCAGTGTTTTACATAGAATTACAGCACGGAAACAAGCCATAAAGCCCAGTGGGTCCGTGCCGGTGTTTACGCTCCACACAAGCCTCCTCCCACCCTACTTCATCTCACCCTATCAGCATCTCCTTCTGTTCCCTTCTCCCTCATGAGTTTATTGAGCTTCCCCTTAAATGCATCTGTGCTATTTCGCCTCAACCACTCCCTGTGGCTAGCGAGTTAAAACTTAAAACCTGCCTCTATGACCAAGCTGTCCTGATATCGCCTTCTGTGGCTTGGTGTCAAAAATGTTATTTATTGATAACAAAATACTGCGGATGCTGGAAATCCGAAATAACAACAGAAAATGCTGCAAAAACTCAGCAGGCCAGGCAGCATCCGTGGAGAGAGAAACAGAGTTAACGTTTCAGGTCGAAGACCTTTCGGCAGAACTGGAAAAAAGCAGGAAATGAACTAGATTTAAAGCAAGTATAATGCTGGGAAAAGGGGGAGGGGATGAAAGAACAAAAGGCAAGGCCAGTGGTGGGATAGAAAGCAGGAGAGATTAAGAGACATTAAGAGATAATCAAGGCAAGAGGAGGTGGTAATGTGACAGGTAGAGGCTAAATGAAGTGTGAACTGCGCTGGCAGAATGAAGGACAGCTGCCAGCTTCTGGGAGGGAAAAAAAAGGCCAAACAAAAAGGTGGATGAAAAAATAAAATAAAATAAAAATATATATATGTGAACATTTCATTCACTATACTTCCAATTTCCACCCTTCCCTCACCTTCACATGGTCCATCTCTGACTCTTCCCTTCCCTTCCTCGACTTCTCCGTCTCCATCTCTGGGGATAGGTTATTGACTAACATTCACTACAAGCCCACTGACTCCCACAGCTACCTGGACTACACTTCCTCCCACCCCGCCTCCTGTAAGGACTCTATTCCATTCTCCCAGTTTCTCCATCTCTGCCGCATCTGCTCTGATGATGCCACCTTCCATACCAGTGCTTCCGACATGTCTTCCTTTTTCCTCAACCGAGGATTCCCCTCTACTGTGGTTGACACGGCCCTCGACCGTGTCCATTCTATCTCCCGCACTTCTGCCCTCACCCCTGCCCCTCCCTCCCGGAACCACGATAGAGTTCCCCTTGTCCTCACCTTTCACCCCACCAGCCTCCACATTCAACAGATCATCCTCCGCCATTTCCGCCACCTCCAGCGTGATCCCACCACCAAACACATCTTCCCCTCACCTCCCCTTTCAGCATTCCAAAGGGACCGCTCCCTCCACGACACCCTAGTCTACTCCTCTACCACCCCCAGCACCCCTTCCCCTTCGCCCGGCACCTTCCAGTGCAAGCGCAGGAGATGCAACACATGCCCTTACACCTCCCCTCTCCCCACTGTCCAGGGCCCCAAACACCCCTTCCAGGTGAAACAGCGATTTACTTGTACTTCCTGCAATTTAGTATACTGTATTCGCTGCTCACGATGTGGTCTCCTCTACATTGGGGAGACCAAACGCAGATTGGGTGACCACTTTGCGGAACACCTCCGTTCAGTCCGTAAGGGGGACCCCGAGCTCCCGGTGGCCTGTCACTTTAATTCTCCGCTCCACTCCCACTCTGACCTCACCGTCCTCGGCCTATTACACTGTTCCACGGAAGCTCAGCGTAAGCTCGAGGAACAGCACCTCATCTTTCGTTTAGGCACGCTACAGCCCTCTGGACTCAATATCGAGTTCAACAATTTCAGATCCTAACCTTGGCCCCTATCACATATATATATATTGGTTTTTATTTTATTTTTTCATCTACCCTTTCGTTTGGCCTTTTTTTCCCCTCCCAGAAGCTGGCAGCTGTCCTTCATTCTTCCAGCGCAGTTCACACTTCATTTAGCCTCTACCTGTCACATTACCACCTCCTCTTGCCTTGATTATCTCTTAATGTCTCTTAATCTCTCCTGCTTTTTATGCCACCACTGACCTTGCCTTTTGTTCTTTCATCCCCTCCCCCTTTTCCCAGCATTATACTTGCTTTAAATCTATTTCATTTCCTGCTTTTTTCCAGTTCTGACGAAAGGTCTTCGACCTGAAACGTTGGCCCAGAAATTGATCTCGCTCTGTTCCCGCGGGGGTAAGGCTTTCCCGCGATCTCTCACCTCGCTTGTGCTTTTTCAGATCCAGCTCGCACGAACTTCATGTTCTAGAGATCAGCTGGGCAGTGCTTGCGTATCCCAGCGGCGTAGTGAATTCGTGCGAGCTGTGGGATCACGTGACTCAGTTAGAGCCAATGGCAGCACACCATCTTCCATTCATAAGTTTCACAGCACCCTGTGAAATCTATGAATCTTACACCCCCCCAAAATAACAGCTAAACCTCAATTAAATTTAAAAAAAACCCATCACATTAATAAAATAAGTATAGTTAATTAAATTAACCATTTTAAATAAAAAATTAAATTTTTGAAAAAATTTAAAATCTTTTAAAAAGTTATAAAAATAAACTTACCTGTCTTTAAAGTCTCTAAAAAAGATATACCTGTAAAAAAAAAATTAAAAAAAATACTTAATTCACTACTTACCTTCTTAAAAGCGGGTCTTACTCCTCCTTTTTACATTTCCAAAATCTTCCCTACTTACCTGCGCGTCCAAAGCATGAAGTGCACAGCGTGCGCGCAGCCTGTAGCGCGCACGCGATGCACCCAGGACCCGCCCCCTTTTCAGAAGAGCAATTGCCGGTTTTCAGCGCATGCGCAGGGCATGCAGAAAACCGGCAATTGGAGTGGGAATACGCGAGAGTACGCAGTGCGTACTCTCGCGTCCCGGGATCAATTTTCGGCCCGTTAATTCTGTTTCTCTCTCCACGGATGCTGCCTGGCCTGCTGAGTTTTTCCACCATTTTCTGTTGTTATTTTTTATTGTTATTTATTGATAGTGCTCTTGTGAAGCGCCTTGGGATGTTTTGTTATGTCAAAGGCGCTATATAAATGCAGGTTGTTGTTGTTGAGCTCGATGTTCACCACTCTCTGGGTGAAGAAGTTTCTCCTGAATTCCCTATTGGATTTATTAGTGACTATCTTATATTTATGGCCCCAAGTTCTGGTCTTCCCCCACAAGTAGAAACATCTTCTCTACATCCACCCTACCGAACCCCTTCATAATTTTAAAGACCTCTATCAGGTCACCTCTCAGCCTTCTCTTTTCTAGAGTGTTCTAGTGTTGACCAGTTCTTAGACAATTCCTTTGTTGCAGTGACATTAGGATGGACTTTCTGGTGTAGTCCCAGAACTGTGACGGGTAAGAACATAAGAACATAAGAAATAGGAGCAGGAGTCGGCCATTTGGCCCTTTGAGCCTGCTCCGCCATTCAATAAGATCATGGCTGATCTTCAACCTCAACTCCACTTTCCTGCACTATCCCCACATCCCTTGATTCCCTTAATATCCAAAAATCTATCGATCTCTGCCTTGAATATACTCAATGACTAAGCCTCCAGAGTTTAGCCAAACTCACAACGACCGACGCCAACAGACCCTCTGGACTCGGCCCTCATTTAACACACATGATAGGCTCTCAGCCTGGATTGGGCCTTGCACTGGAAGTCTGCCAAAAGGGGTGGGAGTGAAACATCCGTCGTTAATAGCACTTAAAGGGCTGACACTGATATTTAAGGGGATGCTGCCACCTAGCTAAAAGGATTCGATGGGGTAGATGCGGAGAAACTATTTCCTCTGCTGGTGGGGAGTCCAGAACATAGGGGCACAATCTTAAAATTAGAGCCAGGCCGTTCAGAAGTGAAATCTGGAAGCACTTTTTCACACAAAGGGTAGTGGAAAGCTGGAACTCTCTCCCCCCTAGAAGCTGTGGATGCTGGGGGTCAATTGAAATTTTCAGGACTGAGATTGATAGATTTTTGTTAGGTAAGGGTACCAAGGGTTATGGAGCATTGATGGGTAAATGGGGTTGAGGTCACAGATCAGCCATGATCTGATTGAATGGCGGAACAGGCTCGAGGGGCTGAATGGCCTACTCCTGCTCCTATGTTCCTAAATGTATTAATTGGCAGCTCACGTTGGGCTGAAGGATACAGTGATCATAGAATGATACAGCACAGAAGGAGGCCATTCGGCCCATCATGCCTGTGCCGGCTCTTTGAAAGAGCTGTCCAACGATCTCCATGTTCTTGTCTGTTTGCGTTGCTATAAAGTTGGCGAAGGCCAACCTGCAGACACAGTGCTTGAATGCAGGTGTAATGGGTGCTGTTCAGTGACCTCCCGTCCAAGTGACAAGCTGAGAAGATGGTCCATTCATTTCAAACAGGGAATTGTGAGTGGAGATATACAGCAGCGCGGGAAGGTTTGTTTTAACTTTAACAATATTCTGTGCCCGTAGCAATCTTCTATACCTCTATCAGACCACTTCTGAGACATCTCCTTTCCAGGTTGAAAAGTCCAAGGCTTAGAAATTCAGCAGCTCCCCCCTGCTTGGAACATTCCCAGCGCGTGAATGGAGCGTTCCAAGGAGCCCGGGATATTGGACCTTGGACCTCATCAGACTGAAGGGTGGAGCAAAATACTGCGGATGCTGGAAATCTGAAATAACAACAGAAAATGCTGGAAACACTCAGCAGGTCAGGCAGCATCTGTGGAGAGAGAAACAGAGTTAACGTTTCAGGTCGATGACCTTTCGTCAGAACTGGAAAAAGTTAGGGAGGAGAGATGTTTAAGCGGGGGCAGGGAGGAGGGGCGGAAAGAACAAAGGGAAGGTCTGCGATAGGATGGAAGGCAGGAGAGATTGAAGAGACAAAAGGGATGATGGTGCGAGGCAAAAGGAGATGGTAATGGGACAAGTTAATAAACAAAAGATGGCTCCAGATGATGTGTGAATGATGATGGCACCAACATTAACAGCTTCCATGTGAGGAAACAAGAGGAAAAAAAAGAAAGAAATACAGGGGCCAATTTATAGTCTGAAATTGTTGAACTCGATGTTGAGTCCAGAAGGCTGTAAAGTGCCTAATGGAAAGATGAGGTGCTGTTCCTCGAGCTTACGTTGAGCTTCGTTGGAACAGTGTAAGAGGCCGAGGACAGGAGAGGTCGGAGTGGAGCGGAGAATTAAAGTGGCAGGCGGGATCACAGCCCCCGGTGGGGGGGGTGATCGTGGGCCTTGGGGTGGAGGGGTGAATCGGGGTCGGGAGGGAGATCGCGGCAGGGGATTGGGAGGGGTTGGGGGATCTCGAGGTCAGGGAGGGGAAGGGGATCTTACAACCGGGAGATCGGGGGCCGGAGGAGGGGGTCGGGAGGTTGGGGATCTAGCGGCCGGGAGATCGGGCCGTGGGTCGGGGATCTTGAGGCGGGTGGGGGGGGGCAGGGGTCAGAGATCTTGGGGTCGGGGTTCTCGAGATCAGAGGTCGGGGGGTTCAGGAGGTTGGGGACCTCGGCGATGGCTCTGGCTGCCTCCGGACCAACCAATCTTGCAGCGAGGACCTGCAGGGTAGGAAGTTTAGGTTTGCTTCAGTCTCTACCTGATGGTGGCGGTGCAGCAGCTACGCAGATACTGCCAGCTATTTCTCGGTACGGGCGGACTTTCCCTCAGCAGGAGCCTCACTGTAGTTGAAGTGCTGAGCCAGTGTTGTGGCAGGAGCCCCACTGCAACAGCCACCACTTTCCTTAATACTCATGACAGGTGCTCTGCTCTCCCACTGGCAGTGCATTTGGACAGCAGATGGGCACTAAGTCTGTAAACAGCAGCGTTGGCACGTCAAAGAATCGAGAGTGGTGTGACTAATCTGACCAGAGAGCTGCGCCCAATAAATCCTATAAACAGACAACAATACACAAATCACGAAACCAGGAATGACATCCCTGATCTTCAGGTTCCGATACTCTGAGGATTATATAGAATATAGAGCTCGGAAACAGGCCACTCGACCCAACTAGTCTGTGCTGGTGTTTCTGCTCCACACGAGTCTCTTCCGATCCTATCTACCTCATCTCAGTCTCCCAGCATATCTTTCTATTCCTATATTGTCGGTTATGCATCGTGTAGCCCAAGTGTCATTAAGTGCTCGCTGCTGAACAGGACTTCAAAATGTTGAAGGAGAAAAGCCCGGTCGGAGTGTCATTCAGTCCCACAGGTGGAGCAGGTATTGATGGCCTGATGCTCCCATCTGTTCATGACCTTTTCTCTGCAAACGATCACGCAGTCAAGAACCTCGTGCTCCAGGAACTCAATAGCGAGCCTGCCTGCCAATTCCACCCCCAGAGGCTTCTGTGTTTTTGCTTTTGGTCTCGTCAGAGCACAGCCACTTCGAGTGGGGAGATGGGGGGGGGGCGGGATTATGCCTTCCTTGCTGAAAAGTCATTTGCATGTTGATGTGTTGAAAATGTATATACGACATGTGAAAGATAGGGTAAAAATTCAGTTGGTTGCGCCTCCCGTTAGCGCCTTAAGAGGGCGCTAATGGGGCGCAAAGCCGCTAACGCCCGGGCGCAGCGATGTTTGCGCCGCTCGGGAACTTTACTTGACATTGTGCGGCGGCGCTAAAACTTACCGCTGCGACCACCTGCGCGCGCAGATTGTGACGTCATTCCATGGTGCAACGCCCTTGTGGCGCCCCGGAGCGGAAATTGAGTGGCGCCCCCTGCCTTACCGCCTGGCGCTTCCAAAGACCAGAAGACTGGAACGCTATCAATCGCTGTGGGGCTGGGGGGGACGCTATTTAAAGAGGGCCTCTTCCTGTCTTTTATTGTTGGTGGCATTTTTGAACTACGCATTCTGAGAGAGAGAGGGAGAGACATCTGGAGAGATTCAACGTTGTGTGAAGGAGTTTTGGGTACTGAGCAGCACTTTGCAGGTTCATTTTGATTTGCCATTCCTTGTATCGATTTAGCAGAGACTGTGGGAGCTGCACTCTGAGCTCTTTGCCTGGTACTTTCCATTGTTCTTTCCAGCACATTTGATGTGCAAGTCTCTCCAGGCCGAGATTCAAGGCTGCAATGAACAGGATGTGGATGGAAAGCAAGATTAACCATCCCCTTTAAGAACTGGCCCGTGCCATTGTGTGTGTGTTCCATTGCTGACTGACATTACATGAGCTTCGCCAGCGCTCTGATTTAGCGCCTCACTGCTCGGCCTTTGCGCCTTAAGACAGGTGTGCAGCGCCTGCTTTAGCGCTCCACTCACCTCCCGGGGCGGTAAAAGTGAAGTTTCCAGTCAGTGCCGATAATTAGCGCCAGGCGCTAATATTTGCGTCCAGACGATATTTGCGCCCCAAATGGGGCGCGACCTAATTTCTACCCCATAACGTCAAAGAGTGAGGAGTACTGCAACAACAATGTGCATTTATATAGCGCCTGATGTAAGAAAACTACTAGGCACTTGGTCTAAGCGTTAAACAAAGCTTTAATCAACTGTTTTACAACATGGAGATCGAGTTGTGTCCTTCACTAGTTCCTGTTAAGAATGTCCTGCGCAAGCTGGGCCCGTGCCCGAGTATTTATACTCTCCCCGGACAGCGCCACCTGCAGGCCACCCAGTATTACTTCATAAGTCATGAATGACAGATTCATGTCAGCGCCTTTAACGTAGTAAAACGTCCCAAGGTGCTTCACAGGAGCGTTATCGAACAAAATTTGACACCGAGCCACATAAGGAGATATTAGGACAGGATGACCAAGAGCTTGGTCACAGAGGTAGGTTTTAAGGAGCATCTTAAAGGAGGAGAGAGGCGGAGAGGTGTAGGGAGGGAATTCTAATGCAAGTTGTTATTGTTTCCTCCGAGGGCACAAAATCCGAAGTTGCACCTGAGATTGTGCCGACTTACCGATGCCAAATTACGCCCGAGGACCCTCCCGATCTCATCAGAATACGCCCGAACGTAAAATGCGCGTAAATGGGCACAAATCAGCGTAAACAATCGGGGTCCAAGGAACCCACACTTTTTAAGACTCTCAAAGGAGTATATTTTTTCTGTGAGTCTTAAAATTTAAAGCTTCAACTCATTTCACCATCATTCGTGCATGGCATGTTTAAGAACTTGCAGTCGGCGAAGCTTTTCAACTTTCAATGTGACTTCCGCTGTGCCTATAAAAAGGCATTTAAAGAAATCGAAATCCAGAGCAGAGCTCAGTGAGGATATTTTTTTTTTTAAAACAGCGCTCAAATTTGCAATTAAAAGACCAGAAAGATGACTTGGTTTCTTGCTGCGCCTGAGAATCCAGTTGCCACAGGAACAGGAGGAGGCCATTAAGCCCCTTGAGCCTGTTCTGCCATTGAATGAGATCATGGCTAACTCCATCGATGTTGAGACACCCCTGGACACGGGCAATTGGAGGATAGCGACGTTGGAGATTCGGGGACACGGCTGGTTTTCTGGGCGGAGATTCTTTGGGACTGAGGGTCTGATGGACGGCGGTAAAAGATCGAGGCGACGGGTTGGGGCGTATTGTAGTTACGCTCGTTAACTCGCTTACGCCCCCCAAAATCCTGTCAGCTTTCAAGCCACATAATTGGCTTGCGCCCAGATTACAGGTGCGTCGCGGCACGAATGCGGAGGAAACCCCGGGCCAAGATGTTTCAGGAAAAAAAGCCTCAAGTTCCTCACTGACTCCTCCAGGCGGCTGAATGTAACTCCGGGATTATGTTGGATCGTTGGTTATCGTTTTACGCAGCGAGTTGTTGTGATCTGGAACGCGCTGCCTGAAAGGGCGGTGGAAGCAGGTTCAATAGTGACTTTCAAAAGGGGAATTGGATAAATACTTGAAAAGGTAAAATTTGCAGGGCTACGGGGAAAGAGCAGGGGGAGTGGGACTAATTGGAGAGCTCAGAGGGTGGTGAACCTGTGGAATTCTCTACCACAGAAGGCTGTGGAGGCCAAGTCACTGAATATATTTAAGAAGGAGATAGATAGATTTCTAGACACAAAAGGCATCAAGGGGTATGGAGAGAGAGCGGGAATATGGTATTGAGATAGAGGATCAGCCATGATCATATTGAATGGCGGAGCAGGCTCGAAGGGCCGAATGGCCGACTCCTGCTCCTATTTTTCTATGTTTCTATGTTTCAGAGAGCTGGCACAGGCACGATGGGCTGAATGGCCTCCCTCTGTGCTGTGTCATTCTAGGATGTAGAAAATACAAAGTGGAATAGAAAACGTTTACCCTCAGCACAAAGTCTGGTTAAATCATGTCTGCAGGATAAGGAGACACAGGTGCAAACTGATATCAGGAAGCACTTATTCATGCAAAGAGTAATAAATTGGGTCTTTTTTCATTAGACCAGCAGATTACGGGGCGATGTAACAGGGTTTTTTTAAATGATGAAAGGTTTGAGACAGAGTAGTTAGAAGCAAACTGTTTCCAGTAGTTGAGGGCTCAAAAACGAGGGCTCGTAGATATAAGAATATTAGGAATAGGAGCAGGAGTAGGCCATACGGCCCCTCTAGCCTGCTCCGCCATTCAATAAGATATTCTACCTCATCACCACTTTCCCATCTTATCCCCATATCCCTTGATTCCCCTAGAGTCCAAAAATCTATCGATCTCTGTCTTGAATATACTCAACGACTGAGCCTCCACAGCCCTCTGGGGTAGAGAATTCCAAAGATTCACCGCCCTCTGAGTGAAGAAATTCCTCCTCATCTCAGTCCTAAATGGCCGACCCCTTATCCTGAAACTGTGAACCCTGGTTCCAGACTCTCCAGCCAGGGGAAACAACCTCTCAGCATCTACCCTGTCAATCTCCCTCAGAATCTTATATGTTTCAATGAGATCACCTCTCATTCTTCTAAACTCCAGAGTGTATCGGCCCAATCTACACAATCTCTCCTCATAGGACAACCCTCTTATCCCAGGAATCTCGAATAGATCCAAGAGATTGAGAACAGAGGGCAGGAGAAACTTCTTCGCACACAGAGATTTGGGAGGCCGTGAATTTCACTTTCAGATATGGGAACAGCGCGGGTAAATGTGAGGGTAAACACTAACCCAGTGCGAATGCTACACTAACTCGCTTGCTTTTTAAAGAAAAAAAAATGTAAATTGCATGAGCCATTATCCAGTTTACAGACACAGCCCTTGAGCTACAGCACGACTGAAAATATAAACCAGAGTCTGTGCGATTTTCTTATTCATTTCCTGAAGGATTACACTGTATATCTTATCTAGTCCAGGTGCCCTGTAGCTGTCTAGTGCTTGAGGTTTTTATACTGCATACTTAACTACATCTGACGGATTTCAAATAAAAACAGAAAATGCTGGAGAAACTCAGCAGGTCAGGCAGCATCTGTGAAGAGAGAAACAGAGTTAACTTTTCAGGTCGATGACCTTTCGTCAGAACTGGAAAAAAGCAGGAAATGGAACAGGTTTTTAAGCAAGTGTAGAGGCTGGGAAAGGCGGGAGGGGATGAAAGAACAAAAGGGAAGGTCTGTGATAGGATAGAAGGTAGGAGAGGTTAAGAGACATTAAGAGATATTCAAGGCAAAAGGAGGTGGTAATGGGACAGGTTAAGAAACAAAGGATGGCTCTAGATGAAGTGTGAATTGCGCTGGCAGAATGAAAGACAGCTGCCGTGTGGGAGAGAAGAACAAAAGACAGACAAAGAGTGTGGATAAAAAATATATATATGACAGGGGCCGAGGTTATGATCTGAAATTGTTGAACTCTATGTTGAGTCCAGAAGACTGTAAAGTGCCTAATCGAAAGATGAGGTGCTGTTCCTCGAGCTGTCCTGTCGGATTTCAAGCTAGTCTGACTGGGTCTGGAATTTGATTTGATGTGAACAGGATTCCCGTAATCTTTCCACCCAGCTTGTCCTTTTAAAGGGTCTAGTTGGTCTTTATGTTGTCAGTCGTGGCTCAGTTGGTTGCAGTCCCGCCTCTGAGTCGGAAGGGTTCATGTCCCACTTGGGCACATAATCCAGGCTGACGCTCCCAGTGCAGTGCTGAGGGAGTGCTGCACTGTCGGAGGTGCCGCCTTTCGGATGAGACGTTAAACTGAGGCCCCGTCTGCTCTCTCAGGTGGATGTAAAAGATCCCACGGCCATTATTTGGAAGAAGAGCAGGGGAGTTCTCCCCGGTGTGCTGGCCAATATTTATCCCAGAATCAGCATCACTAAAACAGAACATTTATTTCATTACTGTTTGTGGGAGCTTGCTGTGCGCAAATTGGCTGCCGCGTTTCCTACATTACAACAGTGGCTACCCTTCACAAGGTACTTCATTGGCTGGAAAGCGCTTTGGGATGTCCGGTGGTTGTGAACGGCGCTATAGAAATGCAAGTTCTTTCTTTGAACGGTCAGGCCCAAATCTCTCAGCCCGCTGTGTTGGTGGGAGTGAGCAGAGCAGGTGCCGGTGACCTCCTGACCCCACCGGAGTATCCGGGGTCAGAGGGAGGTCACATCATTTAATGCCGGGGGTTTGGGTGCTTGAGTTACTATTGGCACAACTTTGTAAAGAAGCCGAAAGGAATCCTGCTGCAATGATGCCGAGGTAGGGCCCCCTCGCACCAGCTGTACATTGGGTTCATCCACATCGAGGTCAATGAGCGGTAGAGAGGCCGGAGCTGAGGAGATTCATGGCGTGGGAATGTCCGGCCTCCACCCTCCCCACCCCCCACGGGGCCACACTCTCATAGAATCATACAGAAGGAGGCCATGCGGCCCATCGTGCCTGTGACGACTCTCTGAGAGCTATCCAATTAGTCCCACTCCACCCCCCCCCCACCCCCAGCTCGTTCTCCGCAACCCTGCAGATTTTTCCTTTTAATTGTTCTTGGGATGTGGGCAACACTGGCAAGACTGTCTTTGGCGCCCATTCCCAGTCGCCCTGGGGGCATCGAGAATCGACTACGTTGTGTTGGACTGGAGTCACGTGTAGGCCCAGAACAATAAAGGCGGCAGGTTCCCTTCCCTTCAGGACATGAGCCAACCAGTTGTGTTTTTACAACAATCAGCCAGCCTAACACAGACCAGAATTCAACGTCACAACTTGCCATGGCGGGACATTGAACTCTTGTCCTCCTGGGTTGCTAATCCAATACCATATTGGAGATTTACTAGAATGGTACCGGGGATGAGGGACTTCAGTTATGTGGAGAGACTAGAGAAGCTAGGATTGTTCTCCTTCGAGCAGAGAAGGTTAAAGGGAGATTTAATGGAGGTGTTCAAAAGCATGAATGGTTTTGATAGAGTAAATAAGGAGAAACTGTTTCCTGTGGCAGAAGGGTTGGTAACCAGAGGAATGCGCTACCTGAAAGGGCGGTGGAAGCAGATTGAATAGTAACTTTCAAAAGGGAATTGGATAAATACTTGAAAAGGAAAAAAATTGCAGGGCTACGGGGAAAGAGCAGGGGGGAGTGGGACTAATTGGAGAGCTCTTTCAAAGAGCTGGCACAGGCACGATGGGCCGAATGGCCTCCTTCTGTGCTGTCTGATTCTGATTCTATAACCAAGAGGCAGTTGTGCAGATTGAACTTCTGCCCCTAACAGGACTCCCGAATGAATTACAAGCAGACAGGGTTCTGAGCAGAATCATAGCCCACCAGACATCCCACCTCCTCCCCCAACTAATGCCCCAGCAACACAGTTGAGATCTCGGCTCCTCCACCCTTATTTAGTTTAAAAAAATTATTTTATGGGATGTGGGCGTCGCTGGCAAGGCCGGCATTTATTGCCCATCCCTAGTTGCCCTTGAGAAGGTGGTGGTGAGCCGCCTTCTTGAACCGCTGCAGTCTGTGTGGTGAAGGTACTCCTACAGTGCTGTTAGGGAGGGAGTTCCTCCAGAACACATTTGACCATTTTGATATTTTACCTGCATCTAATAACGTCACATCTACAAAAATAATGGAGGGAGTTCCAGAATTTTGTCCCAGCGACGATGAAGGAACAGCGATATATTTCCAAGTCAGGATGCTGTGTGACTTGGAGGGCTACTTGCAGGTGGTGATGTTCCCATGCGCCTGCTGCCCCTGTCCTTCTAGGTGTCAACAAGGGCAGACGTCGATGATGAAGTCCAACACCGCCTTCAGTGTGCCAGTGCAGCCTTCGGTCACCTGAGGAAGAGAGTGTTTGAAGACCAGGACTTCAAACCCAGCACCAAGCTCATGGTCTACAGAGCAGTAGTGATTCCCGCCCTCCTGTATGCCTCAGAGACATGGACCATGAACAGCAGGCACCTCAAAGAGAGGTACCACCAACGCTACCTCCGCAAGATCCTGCAAATCCACTGGCAGGATAGGCGCACCGATGTCAGTGTTCTCGCTCAGGCCAACATCCCCAGCATCGAAGCTTTGACCATGCTCGATCAGCTCCGATGGACGGGTCACATCGTCCACATGCCCGATACGAGACTCCCAAAGCAAGCGCTCTACTCGGAGCTTCAACACAGCAAGAGAGCCCCAGGTGGGCAGAGGAAACGCTTCAAGGACACCCTCAAAGCCTCCTTGAAAAAGTGCAACATCCTCACCGCCAGCTTGGAATCCCTGGCCCAAGACCGCACAAAGTGGAGGAGAAGCATCCAGGAAGGCGCCGAACACCTCGAGTCTCTTCGCCGGGAGCAAGCGGAAGCCAAGCGCAAGCAGCACAAGGAGCGCACGTCAACCCAAGCACCCCACCCACCCACTCCTTCAACCACCATCTGTCCCACCTGTGACATAGACTGTAGGTCTCGCATTGGACTCATCAGTCACCTGAGAACTCATTTTTAATGTGGAAGCAAGTCATCCTCGGTTCTGAGGGAATGCCTAAGAAGGAAGGTGGTAGAGGTTGTGGGTTTGGGAGGTGCTGTCGAAGAAGCCTTGGCGAGTTGGTGCAGTGCACCTTGTAGATGGTACACACTGCAGCCATGGTATGCCGGTGGTGGAGGGAGTGAATGTTTAAGGTGGTGGATGGAGTGCCAATCAAGTGGGCTGCTTTGTCCTGGATGGTGTCGAGCTTCTTGAGTGTTGTTGGAGCTGCACTCATCCAGGCAAGTGGAGATTATTCCATCACACTCCTTACTTGTGCCTTGTAGATGGTGGAAAGGCTTTGGTGAGTCAGGAGGTGAGACACTTACCGCAGAATACCTAGCCTCTGACCTGCTCTTGTTGCCACAGTATTTATGTGGCTGGTCCAGTTAAGTTTCTGGTCAATGGTGACGCTCAGGATGTTGATGGTGGGGGATTCGGCGATGGTAATGCCGTTGAATGTCAAGGGGAGGTGGTTAGACTCTCACTTGTTGGAGATAGTCATTGCCTGGCACTTGTGCGGCGCGAATGTTATCTGCCACTTATCAGCCCAAGCCTGTACGTCGTCCACATTAAGCTTAACATTTTGTATTCTGATTGCTCATAATTTTGATCACTGTCCAAAATTTGCCTTCCACATTTCCTGTTTTCCCTTTAAACTCTTTGCCATGACACAGAATCTCATCATGATGATGCTTTTCTCAATAGATCTGCTGGGAATTCACTGACTCCCATAATTATGGCAGCAAGTCAGGAAATGACCCTGGATAAGCAGCAATAGATCTTGTGTCTTGAGCTGAATTGATTCTTGACAGGTTTTTGAGGGGGATAGGCAGTTGTGATGGAGGTGGAGGACACTAGAGATATCGATTTTAAAGAAGGGCTCTGGTGATACCACTGAAAGTGCTGCAACATTCAGTGAAACCAGGGAGGAGGCTAAGGCAGGGTTTTTCAAAGCAGGCTAATGCAAAATAGAATTTTTGCCCATGGTTTCTCTGCTTTCCGCTTAGTTTTTAATAGCGGTATTGAACATCTCCATGAAAAGGCTGCATGCTTGTTCCAAGTCAAGATGTACAGCGTACTGCACAGAACCTCTTTATAGGAGATGAACAATTTTGGCACTCTAATGTCTTGATTGTGTTGATGATGCGGAGATGCCGGTGTTGGACTGGGGTGGACAAAAGTGAGAAGTCGCACAACACCAGGTTATAGTCCAACAGTTTTATTTGAAATCACAAGCTTTCGGAGCTGCTGCTCCTTCGTCAGGTGAAGTGAAGGAATACAAATCGGCAAAGCATATATAGACAGAGAACAATGCCTGTGTAGCGTACAATCTCAGAGGACTGTTGTATTGCTTCACTTCACCTGACGAAGGAGCAGCAGCTCCGAAAGCTTGTGATTTCAAATAAAACTGTTGGACTATAACCTGGTGTTGTGCGACTTCTCACTTTTGATTGTGTTGGGAATGGTTTTTTGCAATATTGTAGACAGAGGTTGCAGTCCTGTGTCAATAATAAAGAAAAAAAAGAAAGACTTGCATTTCTATAGCGCCTTTCATAACCTCAGGACATCCCAAAGCGCTTTACAGCCCAAATAAATACTTTTGAAGTGTAGTCACTGTTGTAATGTAGGAAACGCGGCAGCCAATTTGCAAACAGCAAGCTCCCACAAACAGCAATGAGATAATTACCAGATATTCTGTTTTTTTTAGTGATGTTGGTTGAGGGATAAATATTGGCCCAGGACTCCAGGGATAACTCCCCCTGCTCTTCTTCGAAATAGTGCAGTGGGATTTTTTTACGTCCACCTGAGAGAGCAGACGAGGCATCGGTTTAACGTCTCATCTGACAGTGCAGCATCTCCGACAGTGCGGCGCTCCCTCAGCACTGCACTGGGAGTGTCAGCCGAGATTTTTGTGGTCAAGTCTCTGGAGTGGGACTTGAACACACAACCTTCTGACTCCGAGGCGAGAGAGAGCTGTCCACTGAGCCATGACTGACACTAACGGGTTTCGGAACGCCAAGCCAAACACTTGGGAGGTTTATGAAGGGTTAAATGAACAGATACTACTCATGGCCAATTGCATAAGATGCCGCTGCAGAAGAATAGCCCGTTACAGCCTCTCTCTCTCCAGTTCTGACGAAGCATCATTGGCCTGAAACGTTAACTCTGTTTCTCTCTCCACAGATGCTGCCTGACCTGCTGAGCATTTCCAGCATTTTCTGTTTTTATTACAGCCTCTCTCTCTCTCTCCTTCCGATTTCTTCCCACCTCACATTACAATAGTCTCACTTTTAAGCTCAGCTATAAAGGCCATTACACCACCGCCTCCATGACCTTCACTCTTGCTTTTACAGTGGGCATTATTAACTCAGTATATCAAAGACTTAAAAAGGCGCCACAGCACCATTTCGGGACATAATGTAAACTACCTTAGCTATTTACACATACTGAAAAGAATAAACATATCGAGGTATCCATGAGAACATCAGAACTATCCAAGGCTATTTTAGATGACGACAGTTGCAGCGTTACAGATTGGTTGACGTTCTGCAGATATTGTTTGCTCCGACCTCTGCAGGTTTTCAGTTTTTAGCTGTAGAGTTAATATAAAAGTGAACATAATATGAATGGATTCTTTTTACTGTCTCCCGATCCTCAACTTAGTGTCAGTCGTGGCTCAGTGGGTAGCACCCTCGCCTCTGACGTCCGAAGGTTGTGGGTTCAAATCCCACGTCAGGGACTCGAGCACAAAAATCTCAGCTGACACTCACAGTGCCTGAGGGAGTGCTGCACTGTCAGATGTGCTGTCTTTCGGATGAGACGTTAAACCGAGGCCCCGTCTGCTCTCCCAGGTGGACGTAAAAAGATCCCATGGCACTACTTTGAAGAAGAGCAGGGGAGTTCTCCCTGGTGTCCTGACCAATATTTATCCCTCAATCAACATAACAAAAAACAGATTATCTGGTCATTATCACATCGCTGTTTGTGGGAGCTTGCTGTGTGCAAATTGGTTGCTGTGTTTCCTACATTACAACAGTGGCTACACTTCAAAAAGTACTTCACTGGCTGTAAAGCGCTTTGAGATGCCCGGCAGTTGTGAAAGGCACTATAGAAATGCAAGTCTTTCTTTCTAATAATTTCAATGTCAAGAGTTGTTGTACCACAAGAGCACTCCCTGTTAATTCATCGTACGAATTGCCCATCAGCTGAATCGTAGGATCATAGAAGATAGGAGCAGGAGTAGGCCATTCGGCCCCTCTAGCCTGCTCCACCATTCAATGCGATCATGGCTGATCATCCAAATTCAGTACCCTGTCCCTGCTTTCTCCCCATATCCCTTGATCCCTTTAGCCTTAAGAAATATATCCAACTCCTTCTTGAATCTATTTAATGAACTGGCCTCTACTGCCTTCTGTGGCAGAGAATTCCACAGGTTCACCACTCTCTGGGTGAAGAAATTCCTCCTCATTTCTGTCCTAAATGGCTTACCCCTTATCCTTAGACTGTGACCCCTGGTTTTGGACTCCCCCGCCATCGGGAACATCCTTCCTGCATCTAGTTTGTCCTGTCCTGTCAAAATTTTATAAGTTTCAATGAGATCCCCTCTCATTCTTCTAAACTCCAGCGAGTATAAGCCCAATCGACCCAATCTCTCTTCATACGTCATTCCTGCCATCCCAGGTATCAGCCTTGTGAATCTTCGCTGAACTCCTTCCATGGCAAGAACATCCTTCCTCAGATAAGGCGACCAAAACTGCACACAGTACTCAAGGTGTGGTCTCACCAAGGCCCTGTACAACTGCAGCAAGACATCCTTGTTCCTGTACTCAAACCCTCTCGCTATGAAGGCCAACATACCATTTGCCTTCTTAACCGCCTGCTGCATCTGCATGCTTACCTTCAGCGACTGGTGCACAAGGACACCCAGGTCTCGTTGCACTTCCCCTTCTCCCAATCTATTGCCATTCAGATAATAATCTGCCTTTCTGTTTTTGACACCAAAGTGGATAACCTCGCATTTATCCACGTTATATTGCATCTGCCATGCTTCTGCCCAATCATCCAACCTGTCCAAATCATCCTGGAGTTTCTCAGCATCCTCCTCGCAGCACACACGCCCACCCAGCTTTGTGTCGTCTGCAAACTTGGAGATATTACATCTAGTTCCCTTGTCTAGATCATTAATATATATTGTGAATAGCTGGGGTCCAAGGACCGATCCCTGCGGTACCCCACTAGTCACTGCCTGCCACTCGGAAAAAGACCTGTTTATTCCAACTCTTTGCTTTCTGTCTGCCAACGAGTTCTCTATCCAAGTCAATACCTTGCCCCCAATCCCATGTGCCTTAAATTTACACGCTAATCTCTTATGCGGGACCTTATCGAAAGCCTTTTGGAAGTCCAAATACACCACATCCACTGGCTCTCTTTTATCTATTCTACCAGTTACATCCTCAAAAAATTCCAGTAGATTAGTCAAGCATGATTTACCTTTTGTAAATCCATGTTGACTTTGTCCGATCCTGTCACTGTTTTCCAAGTGCTCTGCTATTACATCCTTTATAATGGACTCTAGCATTTCCCCCACTACCGATGTCAGGCTTACCGGTCTGTAATTCCCCGTTTTCTCTCTACCACCCTTTTTGAATAGTGGGGTAACATTAGCTACCCTCCAATCCATGGGTACTGTTCTAGATTCCATCGAATGCTGGAAGATGATCAGCAATGCATCTACGATAGTGCACCGCGTTGAATTATTTTGTAAATTGTTATGGACGGGGCTGTCGAGAATTACCTAGAAGGAAACTGCTTTTGGATCAGAGTGGACTCCTGGACACGAAAGCAGAACTGCCTCATTTCTGCAACGGTTAAGTCAGGGAAGGACTCCGCTGGGTTTGTCTCGCAGCGGCGCACGGGCTAGATTTGGTGCTGTAGCTTCACTCTTATATAATTCGTAATAAAGGCTGCAATCTCTTTTGGCGGAGGAATGAGATTGCTTCGTTCCTTCTGAGAAACACTTCCTCTGCAGTTCAATGAGAAGAATTGAGGGACTTGTCTGGCTGGCTTGTTCTGATTAACCCTCCTTGAATCTGCCTCCAGACCCCTGGCATTGTGTAATTGTAACTGAATTCCCTCCCCAACTTCTCCGCCTCTCTCTTCTCCTTTTCGACGCTGCTTAACACCTACTTCTTTTACCAAGTGTTTGGTCACCTGTCCTACTGACTCCTTCTTGGGCTCGGTGTCAATTTTCTTTTGTCTCGTGAAGCGAGTTGGGGGACGTTTTACTGTGTTAAAGGCGCTATATAAATGCAAGTTGTTGTTGACTGTTTAATGTTTTGCCTAACTACTTTTGGCAAATAATTTTACTTGTGGATAAATTGGTAGTTTAGCCTGTTACGGATAGTGTCTGGTGTGGCTGACATTACCCAGCTTCTGAAGGGACGTGAGATGTAGTGGAACCCGACTAGTAAGTTTACAATAGAAGGGAAGGCTGCTTGTTCTGTGGCGTGTTATCTCTCATGCAGAAAACACATAAGGCTAACTATCAGATCATAAGGAGTACAGGCCCGTCTGTGGAACCTGTCACTCTCAGTCAAAATGAGAAAAAAAAGAAGTACCGAGGGTAAGCTTGAATTCTAACAGTGAGGGGGCGATTTTGTGAATGGAGGCGCATTGGAGGCGGGACTGCTGCTTGTCGGGTTTCAGTCCCGCCTACATCGAGTTGTGGCCAACCAATGCTATTTTCCCTTGATTGACCTTGTTAAGCCCGCCCAGCGGGCCAAGCAGGCCAATTAAGGGGAAGCCGGTTGCAGAGAACATCAGCGTATGACGTGTCATCTGTCAAAAAATTTTGACAGATGAATTGTCATCGTTTGACAGCTCTGTGAAGCTGTCAAACAGTGACAATCTCTGCAGTTTGATGAGGTCTTGCATTCAAGACCTCATCAACCTTCTTTCTTTTACAGAAATGAGATGTTTGTTGCATATGAGAATGCAACAGACATCTCTCATCTGCAACACGGAGGTGCGAGACTCTCCATATAGAAACCGACTGAAGCCTGCAGGAAGAAACAAAGGTAAGTACACTTTTAAAAACATTTTGCACTTACCTCAGATACTCACCTCTACACTCTTGCACCCATCACTTACCTTTACAGCACACATTTGCACCCCCCCCCCCCCCAACCCCCGCAGACCCAGTACTCGCCTCGCTGACCTGGCGGGTTTTGGAGCCGTCGGGAAGCCCGCACTTGTGAGGGCAAAAAGGGGATAATCCTATTTTCTGCCTGTTAACTACCTGTTAACAGGCAGTTAATTGGCTTTAATCCCTTCCCGCTTCCAAGGAGACGGGACCCGGCGCGGGACGGCTACCCGCCTCCTGGCAAGCTGGCATGGAGGCGGGTTGGGGGCGGGTTTGCCACCCGCCCTCAAATTCTGCCATTTTCCCGGCAGTCCCGCCTCCATACCCGCCTCCTCGGGGCTGAGAAAATCGCCCCTGAGCTTCAAGATAAGTAGCTGATCCTTGTTGATTGGGGATTCAAATATGGACTGCGAAGTGGTGAGAGATTCTGCAAGCTGATTATGTGTTTACCTGCGGCCTGAGTTTTAGGATATTTATAAAAGAGTGAATGAACTCTCGGGAGGAAAGAGTAATGAAAACGATAGTTGTTATTCCAGGTGGGACCTGAAGGTATTATGGATAGGGAGTCTGTAAATCTAAAAAAGAAAGGACTTGCATTTCTACAGCGCCTTTCACAACCTCAGGACGTCCCAAAGCGCTTCACAGCCAATGAAGTACTTTTTGAAGTGTAGTCACTGTTGTAATGTAGGAAAAGCGGCAGTGAATGTGCGCACAGCAAGCTCCCACAAACAGCAATGCTAATCCGGATCATCTGTTTCTGTGATGTTGGCTGAGGGACAAATATTGGCCCCAGGTCACTGGGGAATAATAAATGTTCGAAAGAGCCCAAATATATCATCGAAGGGTAAATACACGAATGTAGAAGCTTTAGGAATAAGCGACTGGCATTCAAGAAGTGCTGCAGGTGAGAATTTAGATCTAATCGGTATCACAGAAACATAAATTGGATTAACAATGCATTTGGAGGAATATCGAGATAGGTCGTAAAAGGAGGAGTGAAGCTCAACCCCCCGAAATCACTGCGCTCCTCCAATTCCTCTTGAGCATCCCCGATTTCAGTCGCTCCACCATTGGCGGCCGTGCCTTCAGCTGCCAGGGCCCTAAGCTCTGGAATCCCCTCCCTAAATCCCTCCATCTCACTACCTCTCTTCCTCCTTTGACCAAGCTTTTGGTCACCTGTCCTAATATCTCCTTCTGTGGCTCGGTGTCAAATTTTGTTTGATAATCGCTCCTGTGAAGCGCCTTGGGACGTTTTACTACTTTAAAGGAGTTGTTGTTGTTGTAAAAGAAGATACAAAGAGGATCTGGGTAACCGAAAGAGATAAGTGAAAAGGTTTTGTGTGTCGCTGGCGAGGTCACAAGTTGATAATTGGTGTCTGTCATGAGGAAGGGGGCAGAGGAGTCCTGTAACCAAAACGAAAGCGTAATACTGCGGATGCTGGAAATCTGAAATAAAAATTGCTGGAAACACTCAGCAGGTCAGGCAGCATCTGTGGAGAGAGAAACAGAGTTAACATTCCAGGTCGATGACCTTTCATCAGAAGTGTAACCAAATCGACTTAGGTAAATAGGGAATATCAATTGGGTTGGGAGATTTCTTAGTAGGTGTGTGTGTGGCGGGGGGTGGGGGGAGTTCAATTATCAGCCAATGGCTGTTTTGTAATGGGACAGGGAACTGAGAAGGAGGAAGTTAATTAGACTATCAGTAGTTATTTGGACATGTTACTGGAGGATAGCACTTACTAGATTTAGCCATTCAGCTGTCTATCAGCCGTGGCTCAGTGGGTAGCACTCTTGCCCTCTGACTCAGAAGGTTGTGGGTTGAAGTCCTACTCCAGGGACTTGAGCACAAATTGGAGGTGCTGTCTTTTGGATGAGACGTTAAACCGTTAAACCGAGGCCCCGTCTGCTCTCAGGTGGATGTAAAAGAAGAAGAGCAGTGGAGTTTGTCCTGGCCAATATTTATCCCTCAACCAACATCACTAAAACAGATGATCTGGTCATTATCACATTGCTGTTTGTGGGAGCTTGCTGTGCGCAGATTGGCTGCTGCGTTTCCTACATTACAGCAGTGACTACACTTCATTGGTTGTAAAGCACTTTGGGACATCCGGTGGTCGTGAAAGATGCTGTAGAAATGCAAGTCTTTCTTCAGCCAGCAGCCTGAGATGTTATGTGATCTTGGTACGGGTGAACATTTGGATGATGGTGATCATTCTAGCATTAGTTATGCTAATGAGCTGCTGTAACACAGGGATAACGTGTTGTCAGGACCTCATTTTAGGAGAGCTAAATATAAAGACATGAGGAACGACTTGGGAGGATGGCTTGGGGTCCAGTATTGAGCAATAATCAGTACAACGCAGAGCCAAATGTAATTCTTTTGTTGTAAATGTTGATGGAGCTTTGTATACATTCCCAGAGGACAGATAAAGGCTAAGGTTGAGGTGAAATTTGAACAAGGAAGTTCTTGGGTAAATAAGTTTGGAAAAAAAGATACTGTGCAAAAGGTTAAATTATTAAAAAAGTAGAGACAAAGAGAAAATGCTGTTTAACAAACACTAAAAATAATTTAAGAAAGGCTAAGATGAAAAAAATATAGTGGCAAATATTAAGCTTAATGATGAAGTATTTTTTAGTGATGTTCAGGAGACAGCGATTAATGAAGAACCGGAATATGGACCCTTGGGATAGATTATAAACACAGAGAAGGAAATGACTGGTGAGATAAGTAGATATTTTGCATCTTTTTTCACTACTGAAAGCCACAGAACAATCCCAGTTTTACAGGTATTTAGGCAAAATTAGTCAATTCTAAGTAACACATGAGATGGTGTTAAAACACTTTGCGACGTCTTGTGTTAAATGCTCCATAAAAGTGCAAATTGTAATCCATAGTGCTGCAGAATCTGATTAAATCTATCCTGGAGTGGTTAAGGAAATGGGAGAGGTCACTGGTTTGACCCCAGCGGGAGTATTGCGTCCAATTCTGGCTGCCGGACTTTAGGAAGGATGTCAAGGCCTTGGAGAGGGTGCAGAGGAGATTTACCAGAATGGTTCCAGGGGATGAGGGACTTCAGTTATGTGGAGAGACTGGAGAAGCTGGGGTTGCTCTCCTTAGAGCAGAGGAGGTTAAGGGGAGAGTGTAATAGAGGTGTTCAAAATCATGAAGGGTTCTGATAGCGTAAACAAGAAGCAGGTTCGGTCGTAACTTTCAACACGGAATGGGATAAATACTTGAAGGGGAAAAGATTGCAGGGGCTATGGGGGAACGAACAGGTGAGTGGGATTAATTGGGTAGCTCTTTCAAAGTGCCGTCAAGGGCACAATGGGCCGAATGGCCTCCTTCAGTGCTGTGTGACTCTATTTTACTATATGTGCGATGTTGGTTGATATTTTGTGGTCGAGGTTGGTTCCTGTGGATTGGAAGGTAGCGCTTGAGGTATTGTAATTGAAAAGAAAAGAAATCTCTTGCAGACCATAGACTGATCTGCCAAACGTCAGTTTTAGAGCAGATATTAAATAAAGTATTGTATAAAATATTATAGGCAAATACTTGGAGCACACCACGATTTTTGGAGGA
The DNA here is from genome assembly GCA_030390025.1 of Squalus acanthias. Classification (NCBI taxonomy): domain Eukaryota; kingdom Metazoa; phylum Chordata; class Chondrichthyes; order Squaliformes; family Squalidae; genus Squalus; species Squalus acanthias. The sequence goes on from CM059435.1 coordinate 117,770,809, forward strand.
TACCCAATATGTCTGTCAGAAGCACAATTCATGCCTCATTAAGTTGATTGAGTTGGGGAATTGCATGACCCCCCAAGGATTGCCCATTACTCTACTTGCAATAATCTTCTTACTGGATGAAATGTAATTTTGTATTGTATTGCATTCTCTTAGGAAATGACAGAATATTAAACGGCGGGCAATGAAATCGACTAAAATATTTATTTACAAGTCAATGGAACTATGAAGCACAAATGAATTTGGCAAATACTATTGAGCACAAACAGAAACCGTAAAGAAAAATGATGTGGTCTGCAATGGGAATAATTGTACTTTCTGAGATATGAAGAATGAGTCTTTGGGGGTCATTTTGACTTTGGCCGATAGTATAAAAAGGGGCAACATCATTAAGGTTGGTTAAAAATTACCTTTTTAGACTTCCATGCATTTTTTAATATATATATCCGTTTCAAGATATGTTATTGTCTGATCTTTTAGCACAGATTGTAATACTTTTCCTGTCACTGACCACTGGACTGAGCTACAGTTCCCTGGATTAGTTCTGTCTTCTTTTTGAACATTTGCTTTTTGAGCACAACAATCCAGGCTGACACTCCCAGCGCAGTGCTGAGGGAGTGCTGCACTGTCGGAGGTGCCGTCTTTCGGATGAGACGTTAAACCGAGGCCCCGTCTGCTCGCTCAGGTGGATGTAAAAGATCCCACGGCACTATTTCGAAGAAGAGCAGGGGAGTTCTCCCTGGTGTCCTGGTGAATATTTATCTCTGAACCAACATCACTAAAACAGATAATATGATCATTTTCACATTGCTGTTTGTGGGATCTTGCTGTGTGCAAATTGGCTGCCGCGTTTCCTATATTACGACAGTGACTGTACTTCACAATGTAATTGGTTGTAAAGCGCTTTTTTCCTAAGGTTGTGACAGGTGCTATTTGATTGCAAGTGTCCCTCTTTTTTTACGCTAGTTGAGGGCTTTGGTTTAACATCTCATTCAAAGACAGCACCTCTGACAATATAAATTCCTCAGTTGCGCCCTGAATTCTCAGCCAATCCAGCGTGAATCTGACTCCGAGGTGACAATGAGCCAGTCCCGATAGTTGTACAATTGTATCCCGGTTTTTTAGTGAGTGTACGGTCCTGCCGGCGGGAGAAGGGAGCCGAGTTCAGTTGGGCAAAGACCGGGGGTTGACTAATGGCCGCCAGTCTCCCCGAATCTGGCCTAAAACAGGCAGCACTGTGAAAAGCCGCTTTTATCCTGTCAGAAGCATGAGCCTCCACACAGGAAACAGCTGATGATGCAGAAAATATAAATGCTGGCGGGATAGCTCAAAGAAGAGGATGGGGAATCTTAGCTACAAGGACAGGTTGGAGAAGCTGGATTTGTTTTCATTAGAGCAAAGGAGGTTGAGGGGTGATTTGATAGAGGTGTGCAAGATTATGACGGGTTTGGATAGGCTAGACGGGGAAAGGCTGTTCCCACTAGTTGATGGTACAAGGACTAGGGGACACAGATTTAAGGTTTTTGGGCAAGAGATACAGGGGGGAGGTGAGGAAAAACTTTTTTACGCAGCGAGTGGTGAGGACCTGGAACTCGTTGCCGACGGAAGTGGTGGAAGCGGACACACTCAATGTTTTCAAGGGGAGACTGGATAGGCACTTGAGGGAAATAAACTTGCAGGGCTACGGGGATAGAGCGGGGGAATGGGACTGACTGGATTGCTCTACAGAGAGCCGGCACGGACTCGATGGGCCGAATGGCCTCCTTCTGTGCCATTATGACTCTATGGGCTGGATTTTCAATGACCCGTGAAGTCGGGTTTGGAGGCGTGTGGGGGGTTAAAGTTGCAGATTCGGGGGTCCCGACCCCATCCCGACTCCATTCCGCCTCCACGCAATTTTGACAAAATTGGTCGTGGGGTTCCCGACTCCGTCCCGCCTCCAAGAGGCAGGAGAGGCCATTAAAGCCCTTAACAAGCCCTAAATTGGCTCTGTAATGCCATTTTGAAACGTTTTAGCTAGTTTACCCCTTTTCCGACGTGAAGTACACCTGATGTGAAACACGCCAGTGAAACCTGGCGGGAGCACAAGTGGATAGCTGACTATCAGCTGCAGGTCCACTATTACAACGGAGATGTGATGAAGGTAGTAGTAGTATTAGGTCTGAAAGTCGCCTCTGATGCTGCTGCATTGAATGTCTTCAGAGACTGCCTGGGAGGACTTGGTTGCAAAAAAAATTCTTTGTCTCTCTCTGTCTCTCTCTTCTCTCTCTCTCCTCTCTCTCTCTCTCTCTCCTCTCTCTCTCTCTCTCTCCTCTCTCTCTCTCCTCTCTCCTCTCTCTCTCTCCTCTCTCTCTCTCTCTCTCTCCTCTCTCTCTCTCTCTCTCTCCTCTCTCTCTCTCTCTCTCTCTCCTCTCTCTCCTCTCTCTCTCTCTCTCTCTCTCTCTGAGATGCTGCTCATTTTGCATCCAGGTCCTCTCACAGCAAAGGCCAGGCAATCTCTGAGACCAGGCAGTCTCTGACCTGCAATGATGACATCATCAGAGGCGACTTTCAGACTGAAACCACTAATTGGGTCATGGGTTCCCACATGCTGGAACTCAATTGCCCAATTAAGTGAAAATTGCATCAATCTCCCACATCCAATTGCAGTCGGGTGGATAACACGAAATGCGGATGACACGACCCCAACCCGCCCCAGTATCAAAATCCAGCCCTATGACTCTATGACTATGAGGAGCATCCACTTGACAGGTAGTTGACATGGAGACCAGTAGGAAAGGAAGAAAGAACTTGAATTTATATAGCGCCTTTCACGACCTCAGGACGCCCCAAAGCGCTTTACAGCCAATGAAGTGTAGTCGCTGTTGTAATGTAGGAAACGCGGCAGCCAATTTGCGCACAGCAAGCTCCCACAAACAGCAGTGTGATAATGACCAGATAATCTGTTTACAGTGGTGTTGGTTGAAGGATAAATGTTGGCCAGGATTCCCAGGAGACTATGATGGGTTTTCTTAGGAGCCCTCGTTTTGAAAAATAGGAAGGAGAACTTGACACTAGATTTCACGGTAGGTTTGGATGCTTTTCATGAGGTTTTTGCTACTTTTTGTTCCCTATTAAATGATCTCCACGTTGAGAGCCTTTACCAGAGGCAGACTCCAGACACAAGCGATCCTTTTTTGCTTCCTCTTGCCTTTCCACGTGTTTCATTATATATGCAATCCATTTTGATAGCCTGGCAGCCTAAGACTGTTAATTTAATAAATTAAACTGCAAGCTAAGTGCAGAATTAATTTTCAAGTTCAAATTGAATTCTCATTAGTGGTGCCAGATTTATCACCCAACCTCCCACCTTAAGGCCTTGTCATTCTGGAGTGAAAATTTGGAACTGGGGAAGTGACTTGCTGGCAGGTCAGAGGTGAAGTTCTCAGAATGAAACGCCTGCAGTTCTTGTTATTCGAAAAGATGAGAAAAATAATTTAATTCAAAGCGCTTTAGGAAAAAAAAATTCTTGGGATGTGGGCCTCGCTTGGCAAGGCCGGCATTTATTGCTAATCCCTCATTGCCCAAGGTTTGATACAACTGAGTGTCTCGCTCGGCCATTTCAGAGGGCAGTTAAGAGTCAACCACGTTGGTGTGGGACTGGAGTCACGTATAGGCCCAGACCGGGTAAGGACGGCAGGTTTCCTTCCCTAAAGGGACATTGGTGAACTGGTTGGGGTTTCTTTTTACGGCAATCCACAGCTTCACTTTTACTCGCTTTCTATTTCCAGATTTTTAAAACTGAATTCAAATTCTCAAACTGCCGTGGTGGGTTTTGAAGTCGCTGGGATTATAAATCCAGGCCTCTGGATTACTAGTCCAGAACCATAACCACCGCACTACCGTACTTCAGTGTATGTTCAGGGTACAAAAACCTGATTGCAGCATAAAGAGAAAGAAAGACTTGCATTTCTATAGCGCCTTTCATGACCACTGGACATCCCAAAGCACTTTGCAGCCAATGAAGTACTTTTTGAAGTGTGGTCACTGTTGTAATGTAGGAAACGCGGCAGTCAATTTGCGCACAGCAAGCTCCCACAATGTGATAATGACCAGATAATCTGTTTTAGTGATGTTGGTTGAGGGATAAATATTGGCCCCAGGACACCGGGGAGAACTCCCCTGCTCTTCTTCGAAATAGTGGCCGTGGGATCTTTTACGTCCACCTGAGAGAGCAGACGGGGGCCTCGGTTTAACGACTCATCCGAAAGACATTTTACAACATAAAAATAAATCGATTTAAGGGTGCATTTATACCACAGTTTGTAGTGTGGGTGTGAGGCGGTTTCACTCGACATTGAATCCAGAGTCACGGCTTGAGTCATTTCAGTCCTTGCCACCCACTTTACACCACACTGGCTTGGCACCCGGACAAAGCTGTAACCCTGCTTTGGTACCAATGCAAACCCGCGGTCTGAATGCACTCTTAGTTACAATTATTTAAAAAAAGCATCCTGGCAGCACTTTTGAGTGTTCCAATGGCGATGGGTTTTGGACATGTTCTACTAGGATTAGATTGAGGTCATCCAACAACATAAAACAGCTTGCATTTACACAGCGCCTTTAAAGCAGTAAACGTTCCAAGGCGCTTCACAGGAGCGTTATCAAAGAAAATTCGACACCGAGCCACCAGGAGATATTGGGGCAGATGAGGTAGGTTTTAAGGAGCCTCTTAAAGGATGAAATAGAGGTACAAAGGCAGAGAGGTTTAGGGAGGGAGTTCCAGAGCTTAGGACCTCAGCAGCTAAAGGCACGGCCGCCAATGGTGGAGCGATTAAAATCGGGGGATGCTCAAGAGGCCAGAATTGGAGGAGCGCAGAGATCTGGGGGCGGGGGGCGGGGGGGGGGGGTGGTTTGTAGGGCTGGGGGAGGTTACAGAGATAGGGAGGGGCCGAGGCCATGGAGGAATTTGAAAACAGGAATGAGAATTTTTTAAAAGAGGCGTTGCTTAACCGGGAGCAGTTAGTAAATTAATGAATTAAGCTGCTAAGTGAATTCTGCACTGTGTGCTTTTCACTGCAATAAGGAGGAGACGGTGCTGCCTAGGCAGACTCACTGGCCACCAACCCGCCCCTGCCACACAAGCCCTTCCCAGTCAGACTCACTGCCCACCGACCAACCTGATTAAATCTTCGACATGAGATTTCAAAAAGGGATATCCGTGGCTCAGTGGGCAGCACCCTCGCCTCTGAGTCAGACGGTTGTAGGTTCAAGTCACACTCCAGAGACTTGAGCACAAAAATCTAGGCTGACACACAGGTGCAGTGCTGAGGAGTGCTGCACTGTCAGAGGGGCCTTCTTTTGGGTGAGATGTTAAACTGAGGCCCTGTCTGCTCTCTCTCAGGTGAATGTAAAAGATGCCATGACACTATTTCGAAGAAGAGCAGGGGAGTTATCCCCGGTGTCCTGGCCAATATTTATAACCAAAAACGGATTATCTGGTCATTATCACGTTGCAGTTTGTGGGAGCTTGCTGTGCGCAAATTGGCTGCCGCGTTTCCTACATTACAACAGTGACTCCACTTCAAAATTGGCTGTAAAGTGCTTCGGGATGTCCTGAGGTTGTGAAAGGTGCTATATAAATGCAAGTCTTTCTTTTCTTTTATAGAAACTATGGCCAATTTATAGGATTAGATTCGAACCCAAGTCACAAGGCGAAAGTAGTGTTCCATCCACAGTGTTGGTTGGGTTCCCTCTTTGTAAAATTTGAGAATAGACAATGACTATGGAGGCAGTTAGCCACTGTGGGTTTGTGAGGAACACATCATAGGCTTTTGGACTCTCGGGGAATCGAGGGATATGGGGATCGGGCGGGAAAGTGGAGTTGAGGTCGAAGATCAGCCATGATCTTATTGAATGGCGGAGTAGGCTCGAGGGGCCGTGTGGTCTACTCCTGCTCCTAATTCTTATGTTTTTATGTTCTACGGAAGGAGGAGCTGGATGGCAACATACATCTGTCCTTGTTGTGATGCCAAGTGAAACTCACAGGAATACTAAAACTAAGTAAGCACCAGCTTGTATTGAGGCCCTTAGGATTCTGACGTTGCCTCAAAAATCTCCAGTGTTTGGGAAGCGATTTTAATTCGAACCATCGTCTCCATATTAGCTAGATGATTAAGTTGTGTGTTTAAGCTTAACTCGCCCAACACGGTAGGTTGGATGTCAATGGAAGCAATTCTCTTTTTAATCCCCACCCCCCCCCCCCCAAGTCGAATGTTTGAAAATGTAATGGAAACTTTTATGTGCCAGTTTTCTTAAAGCTAGCCAATTTAATTCATCCAGGTGATCTTCATTGACTGGTACACAAATGCTTGAATAAATAAATTTTAATGAGTCCAAACATCTGTGGAGGAAGTGAGTGTTTGTGATGTTAACCAGTAATTGAAATAAAGTCCAGTCAGGATCTGCGTTTGCTGAGAACAGATTTAATTTTCCTTGGCTGTTGCAGGGATTTTTTTTTTTCTGCCTGGCAGTGATTTTGAAGCCAAGTTACTGCCACATTACATTGGATTCTGATTCGTGATGGTCTATTTATGCCAGTTCAAAATTTCTGCCAAAGATTTAATCGGAGAAGAGACAGGTGGATTGAAAACAGTCGAGCCAGGTAAACTGGGGAAAGGGAAGCAAACACCTTGGGCTCATTCGCGAGTCAGTTCGAAGACATGTTTTTGTTTATTCATTCACGGGCAACACGGTGGCATAGTGGTTAGCACTGGTGCCTCACAGAGCCAGGGACCCGGGTTCGAATCTGACCTCGGGTGACTGTCTGTGTGGAGTTTGCACATTCTCCCCGTGTCTGCGTGGGTTTCCTCTGGGTGCTCCGGTTTCCTCCCACAGTCCAAAAATGTGCGGGTTAGGTTGATTTGGCTATGATAAATTGACCCTTAGTGTTAGGGGGGGATTAAATATGTGGTGTTATGGGGATAGGATGGGATATGTTAGGGGGAATTAAATACGTGGGGTTATGGGGGTAGGGTGGGATATGTGTACTGTGGGGATTAAAGCAGGGACAGGGTACTGGATTTGAATGATCAGCCATGATCGTATTGAATGGTGGAGCAGGCTCGACGGGCCGAATGGCCTACTCCTGCTCCTAGATTCTAGGGGGTAAAAATTCAGTTGGTTGCGCCTCCCGTTAGCGCCTTAAATGGGCGCTAATGGGGCGTTAAGGCGCTAACGCCCGGGCGCGGCGCTGTTTGCGCCGCTCGAGAACTTAACTTGAGATTGTGCGGTGGCGCTAAAACTTACCGCTGCGACCACCTGCGCGCGCAGATTGTGACGTCAGTCCGTGGTGCAACGCCCTTGGGGCGCCCCGGAGCGGAAATTGAGTGGCGCCCCCTGCCTTACCGCCTGGCGCTTCCAACGACCGGAAGACTGGAACGTTATCAATCGGTCTGGGGCTGGGGGGGGCGCTATTTAAAGGGGGCCTCTTCCTGTCTTTTTCTGTGGTCGACATTTATGCACCACTCGTTCTGAGAGAGAGAGAGAGATTCGGAGAGAGAGAGAGAGAGACTTCTACATTGACTCAACGCTTTGTGAGGTAGTTTTGCCTAGTTCATCCTAACTTTGCTGCTACTTTCGTTGCTGTACCTCATTACTTTTCTGGCAAAGAGAAGATGGGGGCTGCAATGATTGGGGGCGTCGTCCTGCTCCAGCTCAATCGGAGCAGAGTGAGACGCAGACAGAGAGTGGCAATGATGGCCAGACGGAGGAGGCCCATCAGGCGCATGTACAGGAGAGCTTACCCTCCCAGGGTATATCGTGAACAGCTCTCCTACATCCACATGTCCGAGGAGCTGTGTTTGCGAAGGCTGCGATTCAGCAAGGAGGTGGTCACTGAGCTCTGCCACCTGCTGCAGCCAGATCTGCAGCCTCAGCTGAGGTCCAGGACGTCTCTGTCGGTGGCAGTGAAGGTCACAGTGGCCTTGAACTTCTACGCCACTGGCTCATTCCAAGCTGCTGTTGGGGACCTCGCCAATATCTCCCAGTTTGCGGTGCATCGCTGCATCCGGCAGGTCACCAATGCCCTCTTCACAAGGAGACGAGACTTCATCTCCTTCCCTATGACCCCAGACAAGCAGCATGACCGTGCTATGGGCTTTGCGAGGGTAGCGGGCTTCCCCATGGTGCAGGGCGCCATTGACTGCACGCATGTGGCTTTGCGTGCTCCGCGAGAGAATGCAGAGGAGTTCCGGAACAGAAAAGGGTTCCATTCCTTGAATGTGCAGTTGGTCTGTGACCACAGACAGGTGATTCTCGCTGTCAATGCCCACTATCCGGGCAGCTGCCACGATGCTTTCATCCTGCGCCAGAGTACTGTGGCAGAAATTTTCGAGGCACCGCATCAGCCAGTCGGTTGGCTTCTGGGGGACAAGGGGTACGCATTGAGCACCTGGCTGATGACACCGCTCCGTGCGCCAAACACCCCTGCTGAGCTGCGGTACCAGGAAAGCCAACAAGCAACGAGGAACATTATTGAGCGCACAATCGGCGTGCTCAAACAACGATTCCGCTGTCTGGACCATTCCGGAGGAGCCCTGCAGTACTCGCCTGAGCAAGTTTCCAAATTCGTAGTGGTGTGCTGCATGTTGCACAACATGGCAATCCTCAGGACGCAGCCAATGCCACCAGGCCTTGCAGCACCACAAGAGGAGGAGGAGGAAGAGGAGGAACTGGCCGAGGACGATGATCAGCAGCAGCACCAAGGCAGGAGGGCGGCCCACAATGGTCAAACTGCAAGGGCCGTCCGTCAACGACTAATAGCAAGCCGCTTCTAGGGCCCCTGCCAGTGCTACAAACACGAATCAACCCAGCACGCAACCCCTAAGCCGGCCAAGGCACCAATAATTCCAACCACCAGCCATGTATATTTTGAATACAGAAACTTATTTATTGTACAAACTCTGTGTGTGTCAATTCCTCATGACAAACTCATAGAAATAAACACAAAAAAACAGTCAATAACATAACTGGTTCTCACAACCTGGAGATAATGTCCAAAACACTAAACAAAAGTTGGGCCATGAACCTCGGCCTTTAATAAAAAAATGACCAGCATTTTGGCACACCTCCTACTTTTTGCCCTTCGAGGGTGATCTCCTTCCCTTGCGCACTTCCCCCCTTCTAACCCTGCTGCTCCTCCGTAATGGGACCTCAGTGGCTGCAGCAAGGCTGGTGGAAGGCTGCTGCTTGTCAGACCCTGACACTGCAGATGCCCCTGAAGGACGGCCTCGACCACTTCTGGGCCTGGAGGGCCCGGCTGCAGACTGCACCAACTCTGCATGGGCGGCAGCAGTCTGTCCTACAGGCGGTGGCAAGTGCAGTGGAGAAGTGACAGTGTTGGCAGCAGGAATGCTGTCATCGTGAGAGAGGACAGCAACTCCCTGCTCGCCCGACACACTGGCACTCCCACGGGGCAGCACTTCAGCATCCGGAGCAATTTGCCTGAGAACAGATTGCTGGCCTGCTGCGGCGCGGTGACAGCCTTGGGGACATGTGCACGAACCATCGAGGATGGCAGCAGTCAGTGCTCGCGTGGCCTCAATCTGAGTCTGCATGAGAGCAGGCTCAGATGGGTTCCTGGCAGCCAGTGACTGAATTGCAGCAGTAAGCTTTAGTGTGGCATCCGCCTGTGCTACAGCGAAGTGCTCCACACTCCTTGCCAGTGCCTCAATGCATTCGGGCACCCTTCCCACTGCACCCATGAGCTCAGTGTGCATGACCACCGCCTGGCTGTTCATTTCTGCAATCAGCCGCTCCTCCTCTGCGTCCATTGCATTAGGAGTGTCTGGCATACTCTCCCTCTGGGGAGAAGGCTCCCGTTCTTCCCTCCCCCCCCCATGGCGTTGCTGCAGCCCGCTGGGTCCTGGAACTTCACCATCATCAGCCCCTTCCCCCCTGCTCCCCCGTTCTTCCCTCCCCCCCCCATGGCGTTGCTGCAGCCCGCTGGGTCCTGGAACTTCACCATCATCAGCCCCTTCCCCCCTGCTCCCCTCCGGGGAAGGCGTGTTCCCAGTGTGGCCATGGGCTTCCTCGGGAGAGGGTGGCACTGATGCTCCGGCTTCCTCTTCCTCCTCAGCTGCAGCATCACTCCCAGTGGCAGCTTCAGGGACCATCTCCTCAGCTGGTGAATCACCATCTGAAAGCAGGGAGGTACAAGAGTGGCTTTAGCGTGAGGACAGGGTGGCAGTAAGGGAGGAATAAGTGCAGCGAGTTAGCAAGTTGGATTGAAAGTGTCAAAGGCTGGTATTGTGAGGGACAAGTGGAAGGACAGAGGACAAAAAGGTGATGACCTTACCATTGCTGTCCACAACGGGGTCGGCGTCTCCAGTGGCGACGGGACCGATCACCCGGCTTGCCACAATCCTGTGGACGCGCTCCTCCAGATCGCTGAGGGGTTGCAGCTGAAGCCGCCCTCCACCCGTCCGTTGCTGCTGTCTCCGATTATGAGCCAGCTTAGCCTGCAAGAAAAAGGACAGCATCTGAGTCAATATACAGCCATGGTCTTGCCTGATGTGCCTCCCATAGGTGAATAGCCCTTACAATATACAGCCATGGTCTTGCCTGATGTGCCTCCCATAGGTGAATAGCCCTTACTGTATGCAAAGTGTGGAATGTGTGTGTGTGTTTGATGAAAGGGCCATAGGTGTTGGATGAGTGTTGTGCATTGGGGTTTTAAGACCCTCTGGCCATAGAGTGAGGTTGAGATGGAGGGATGGAGAGGTATTGAGAAAAAGCCACTCACCCTGACGACCCGAGTGAGGTCGTTGAACTTTTTGCGGCACTGGACATGGGTCCTGGGCACCATGCTCCTGGAGGAGACGCTCTGAGCCACCTCCCTCCACACTCTTCTGAACTCGCGTGGCAAAGGCCTCCTGCCACTCTCTGGGAACAGCATGCATCGTCTGCGCTCCACTGCGTCAACCAGAGCATCCAAGGCCCGCTCGGTGAAGCGATGAGCGCGTTCTCTCACCCTCTCCATGCTTGGCAGCAAAATGGATTACAGGTCTCTCCAGGCTGAGATTCAAGGCTGCAATGAGCAGGGTGTGGCTGGGGAGCAAGTGGCCCCCCCCGCTTTAAGAAGTGTCCGGCGCCAGTGTGTCTGTGTTCCCTCGCTAACTGGCAGCAGCTGCGCTGCGCTCGTGCGCTGAGTTAGCGCCTCACTCCTAGGCCTTTGCGCCTTAAGAGAGGTGTGCAGCGCCTAATTTAGCGCTCCACTCACCTCCCGGGGCGGTAAAAGTGAAGTTTCCTGTCAGTGCCGATAATTAGCGCCAGACGCTAATATTTGCGCGCGGACGATATTTGCGCCCCAAATGGGGCGCGACCTAATTTCTACCCCTTTCTATGATTCCTGGAACTCCCTCCCGAACAGCACTGTGGGAGCATCTTCACCACACGGGACTGCAGCGGTTCAAGAAGACAGCTCACCACCACCTTCTCCAGGGCAATTAGGAAGCGGCAATCAACGCCCACATCCCGTGAATTAAAAAAATTAATCTGAGAATAGGACATAGGAAGGAAGACATAGGAAGTCAGCCCCTCGAGCCTGTTCATCCATTCAATGGGATCATGGCTAATCTGTATCTTAACTGCATCCACCTGCCTTGGCTCCATATCCTTTTATACCCTTGTCTAGCAAAAATCTATCGATCTCAGATTTAAAACTAATAATTGAGCTCGCATTTACTGCTTTTTGTGGGAGAGAGTTCCACACTTCCACCACCTAAATGGCCTGGTCTCTGATTTTAAGGTTCTGTCCCCTTGTCCTAGACTCCCCCCCACCAGCGGAAGAAGTTTCTCTCTATCTACCCCTTCAATTCCCTTCAAAATCCTAAAAACTTCAATCAAATGGCTCAGACCTCCCGCTGAATATCTAGCGGACGTGCTACCGATCTCACGGCCATGTGAAGGTTTAAACTCGCCCAGTGCAGAAGTGACCTTTACATTTTGGCATAAAAAAACCGAAAATGGTGGAAATACTCAGCGGGTCCGGCAGCATCTGTGGAAAGAGAAACTTGAGTTAACGTTTCAGGTCGATGACCTTTCATGAGAACTTTTGTTTTTGTATTCTGGCTTTGATCTTCAAGGAATTAATACCATTCCCAAAGTACCAATCGATTGCTCTATGAAGTAAAATCCACTATTTTATTCGACAAAGAAATTAGATTGTCAATCTTGACTGGCAAATGACTTGTACCGCTCGATCTTAAGGAATTACATTAATTTGTAATTACCTCTAGCTCCGATGGCGAAGGGCCTTGGGACGTTTTACTACGTTAAGAAAGAAAGACTTGCATTTCTATAGCGCCTTTTGTGACCACCGGACGTCCCAAAGTGCTTTACAGCCAATGAAGTGTTTTTGGAGTGTAGTCACTGTTGTAATGTAGGAAATGCGGCAGCCAATTTGCGCACAGCAAGCTCCCACAAACAGCAATGTGATAATGACCTGATAATCTGTTTTTGTTAAAGGTGCTATATAAATGAAGTTGTTGTTGTTGTTGACCCTGTACTCTTCACCCTGTTGATATTTTTAGTTCAGAAGCTGAGAATTTGACATGAACGGTTTTATAGCTATCACGATCAGATCAATCGCCCCACAGCCTGGAACTCTCTGTTGTTTGACTGCGATGATCAGACTCTCTGATAACAACCTTGTCGAACATAACGTATCGCATATCTCGTAATAAACCTATTTGACCTAAAGGTGATGGGGGGGGGGCGGGGGGGTAAAGCAAGTGAAACCTAATTATCATGGCGTGTCACAATGACTTCTCCATACAATAGCTTCTAGCTCTGAATGGGGGATGGGATAAGAGGATTGGTGAATCCAAGAAGAGATAGTGTAGCTGGGAGAGGAATATTTGCTGCACTATATTGTATACACGATAATATAGCAGGGGAGTTCTCCCCGGTGTCCTGGCCAACATTTATCCCTCAACCAACATCACTAAAAAAACAGATTATCTGGTCATTATCGCACTGCTTTTTGTGGGACCTCTCTAGAGTAGGAGTTTGGATGAGACGTTAAACCGAGGCCCCGCCTGCCCTCTCAGGTGGATGTAAAAGATCCCACGGCCACTATTTCGAAGAGGAGCAGGGGTGTTCTCCCCGGTGTCCTGGGGCCAATATTTATCCCTCAATCAACATCACTAAAACAGATTAACTTGTCATTATCACATTGGACAGCATAATCTGTTTTAGCTGTGTTGGTTGAGGGATAAATACTGGACAGGACATCGGCGATAACTCCCCTGCTCTTCTTCAAAAAATCGTGGCCATGGGATCTTTTATGTCCATCTGAGAGAACCGATGGGGCCTCGGTTTGATGTCACAGCCGAAAGACGGCAACTCTTTTGGGTTGGAAGCTCAGGACATCGAGATTGTGAACAGTCTGTTTCAACCTGAGACAGCGGCTGGGGAGGAGGTTGGAGTCGGTGGCAAAGGTACGGAATTTGTGGCGGGGTCCAATGACAATGGCTTCAGTCATTGTTTCAGCTGGAGGAAATTGCAGCTCATCCAAGACTAGTTCAGCAAGCTTTAAAATTCTGATAATTCAGTAGAATCATAGGGGGCAAAATTGGGTCGCACCCCCTTTGGGGTGCTAACTTAGCGCCCCGAAAAAGTTAGCACCCCTGCGCCCGAAATTCACTGGTAGCGCCCCAAGCAGGAGGTGGGGTGCTACTGGAAGCGCCCCGCCTCCCTCTTGGGGCACTGCGAGTGAATATTGCGGCGCTACGTGCCGCGGTACTGCAGGTCTCGCTCCCCTTATTAAAGGGGAGGAGCCTAGCGCAGCACGACCCAGGGCCCAGCTGGGCCACCAGGGATCGGAGTGCCGGCAAAAGAGCCCGGCACTCAAGAGAAGTGCCGGGCTCACGGAGCGCTGCCAGCACCCCGCGGGGGGGCTGCAGAGGAGGCCGGGGACGGCAGAGGGGGCAGGTGCTGGCAGGCGGCCAGCAACAAAAATGTCCGCCCGGCACCTCCCCTTTAATTTGCGCCGCCCCGGCCGCTGGTCGGCCCCCCTAACCCCGTCTGGCATAGCGTCCGGCGGTAAGTCAGGGGGCGCTACCGAAGATCGCAGCCGGGGCGCGAGCCGGGCGCTGCGCACGGTGATGACGTCATCGCCGGAGGTGCAGCGCCGCGGGGCGCTAATGGTTACCACCGCCGCTAACCACCCGCTGAATTTCGCGGGAGGCGCTGGTGGCGCCGCGCCCAGGTGCTAGTTGCTTTGCGCCCCGTTAGCGCCCTCTTAGGGCACTAATGGGAGGCGCAAATCAACCGAATATTTCCCCCATAGAATCATAGAATGGTTCCAGCACAGATGGAGGGCATTCGGCCCGTCGAGCCCGTGCCGGCTCTCTCTGCAAGAGCACTTCAGCTAGTCCCACTTCCCCGCCCTTTCCCCTGTAGCCCTGCAAAAAAAATTTCCTTCAGATACCGATCCAACTCCCTTTTGAAAGCCATGATTGAATCTGCCTCCACCACCCTTTCAGGCAGTGCATTCCAGATCATAACCACTCGCTGCGTAAAAAGGTTTTTGCTCATGTCGCCTTTGGTTCTTTTGCCAATCACCTTAAATCTGTGTCCTCTGGTTCTCGACCCTTCCGCCAATGGGAACAGTTTCTCTCTGTCTACTCTGTCCAGACCCCTCATGATTTTGAACACCTCTATCAAATCTCCTCTCAACCTTCTCTGCTCTAAGGAGCAGCTTCTCCAGCCTATCCACGTAACTCATCCCTGGAATCATTCTCGTAAAGTGCGGTGCCCAGAATTGGACACAGTACTCCAGTTGAGGCCGGACCCAATGGATTTAAAATCACACTTTTGAAACTTGAGCTATCATGTCGTTTTTCCAGTTGAAAAATGTTGAAGATGCCGTAAGTTTAGGATCCATTATTAAAGATGCGAGTGGTTCTCTCCTCGTGCTGAGCTTGAGATGTGTTCATAGGATCATTGTACTTGTCTTATGAATGATTCAGTAACGTTGCACAGATTTCTGTTCTGCTTGAATAGTAATCAACAAACCTCCTTAATTTAAAGTTATTCCAGATAGCCTTGTTTCTAATTGGTGAGTCATGATCTAAAATCTGTTACCAATCAGTCTATTTTGTTTAAACTACTAAGCAGACCTCCCGTGGAGTTGCTCAGTGTGTGTCGGCGGATTGGCTGCTGTTTAACCGCAGGACGAATACAGTGTGTCGGACAATAAAAACAGAAAATGCTGGCAAACACTCAGCGGGTCAGGCAACATCTGTGGAGAGAGAAACACAGAGTCAACGTTTCAGCTCGACGACCTTCCGGCAGATTTTCCCGCTTTTATTTCAGATTTCCCGCACCCGCAGCATTTTTGCTTTTTGTTTTCGTGTGCGGGGCAAGTTGTGTTGTGGAATAGCAGCTCCCGCGACAGCGGTGGGAGGAGTGGACGGAACAGGAGCAGGATCAGACGTAAAGAAATCCCTCAACCAACACCTAAAAGCAGACGAGCTGCTCACTATCGCATTGCCGTTTGTGGGAGCTTGCTGTGCGCAAATTGGCTGCCGCGTTTCCTACATTTGCAACAGCGACTCCACTGTAAAAATACTTCACTGGCTGTAAAGCGCTTGGGGATTTCCTGCGGTTGCGAAAGGCGCTATAGAAATGCAAGTGTTTTCGTTTGTTTTATTTTGCACGATGCTGAGGTGACCAGTCACCAATGTATGAGTGAAGAGCATTGATAGCCGGCTTCATTTAATCCGCTCCATATATCCTAGCTTCCTTTATTTTGACATTGAGCTTTGCGAGGGAGGAGCGGAGGCACTGGTCCAGTTGTCTTGGCTTTTCAATTTTTTTTATGATGCCCTCATTGCACATGAGTGATTGTAGCAGTGATTGATCTGAATCAAATCATCTAGGACAAGAAATTGTTGCTAAATGGTTCTCTATCAGCCTCTCGATCCTCTGCCCAAGCTTAATATAATGCCAGTGACATTCACTGGTAATGTAAAAATTCTATGAATAAATAAAATCTAATGCTTAATGGGCCACTTGCAAATAGTCCGAAATTATATTATAGTGAAAATGCAAAGTTTTATTGTACTTGCCTGTCAAATGGTGTCTTTACTAGCCCTTTCGAGCATGTTGCTGCTCCCAATTTGAATCCTTTTGCTCTACAAGGTTTGCTGCGATGATAAAACGAGTGCAATTTGATTATGGGCATGCTCCGAGTCTATTGATTTATCTTGGTGACTGACAAGCTACCTTCATCTGTTGAAAGCCCAGGACTGGGTGAGCTAAAGCTTTGTGCATCAAACGGTCATTATTTACACATTAACGGAGCTCGCAATGCATGCTGGGCAATGCCCTTTTTACAATAGGCCGCCCCCCCCCCCGCCCCCAACTCCCCGAAAACCTAAACCCGCAGGTTACAAAAAAAGTCACCACTGTCTGCCGTGAAATGCTCCCTGACATAGGAACAGGAGGAGGCCATTCAGCCCCTCGAGCCTGTTCCGCCATTCAATGAGATCATGGCTGATCTGTGACCGAACTCCATAGACCCGCCTTTGGCCCATATTCGATAATACCTTCGGTTAACAAAAATCTATCAATCTCAGATTTAAAATTAACAATTGATCTCGAATCAATTGCCGTTTGCGGAAGAGAGTTCTAAACTTCTACCACCCTTTGTGTGTAGAAGTGTTTCTTAATTTCACTCCTGAAAGGCCTGGCTCTGATTTTTAGACTATGCCCCCTAGTCCTAGAATCCCCAACCAGCGGAAATAGTTTCTCTCTAACTTCCCTGTCAATTCCCCTTAATATCTTGAAAACTTTGATCAGATCACCCCTTAACCTTCTAAATTCGAGGGAATACCACCCTAGTTTGTGTAAAATCTCTCCTCGTAACTTAACCCTTGAAGTCCGGGTATCATTCTGGTAAACCTACGCTGCACTCCCTCCAAGGCCAATATATCCTTCCTAAGGTGTGGTGCCCAGAACTGCTCACAGTTCTCCAGGTGTGGTCTAAGCAGGACTTTGTATAACAACTATGGATAAAAAAGGAAGGGGTGTGAGGGGGAAACTGGGAATGCTGGAAGTTATAAAAGGTAAGCTGGGAAAAATATTTCCATTGGTTGGTGAGTTGGTAAATTTAAGATCATCGCCAAAGGAACGAAGGGAGAGGTTTGGAGATTTTCTTTTTAACTCGGTGGGTTGTGAGGACATCAGAAAGAGCAGTGGACGCAGCATCCGTAACAGTCTTTAGAAGAGAAGTGGAAAAATAATTGAAAAAGAAGAAATGAATAGAGTAAGAAAGAAAGAACTCGAATTTATATAACACCTCTAACGACCTCAGGACTTTACAGCCAATGAAGTATTTTTGAAGCCTAGTCACTGTTCTAATGTGGGAAATGCAGCAGCCGGTTTGCACAAAGCAAAGACAGCACCTCCGACAGTGCGGCACTCCCTCGGTACTGCCCCTCCGACAGTGCTGCACTCCCTCAGTACTGCCCCTCCGACAGTGCTGCACTCCCTCAGCACTGCCCCTCCGACAGTGCTGCACTCCCTCAGCACTGCACCTCCGACAGTGCGGCACTCCCTCGGTACTGCCCCTCCGACAGTGCTGCACTCCCTCAGCACTGCCCCTCCGACAGTGCGGCGCTCCCTCAGTACTGCCCCTCCGACAGTGCTGCACTCCCTCAGCACTGCCCCTCCGACAGTGCGACGCTCCCTCAGCACTGCCCCTCCGACAGTGCTGCACTCCCTCAGCACTGCCCCTCCGACAGTGCTGCACTCCCTCAGTACTGCCCCTCCGACAGTGCTGCACTCCCTCAGCACTGCCCCTCCGACAGTGCGGCGCTCCCTCAGCACTGCCCCTCCGACAGTGCTGCACTCCCTCAGCACTGCCCCTCCGACAGTGCGGCGCTTCCTCAGTACTGCCCCTCCGACAGTGCGGCGATCCCTCAGTACTGCCCCTCCGACAGTGCGGCGCTCCCTTAGCACTGCACTGGAGTGTCAGCCTAGATTTTTGTGCTCTAGTCTCTGGAGTGGGATTTGAACCCACAACCTTCTGACTCAGAGGCAGAGGGGCCACCCACTGAGCCACGGCTGATGCTGTGCATTGATGTCATGCCTCATCACAGCTCTCAGTGGCCCATTCAGAGAGCTGGCAGGGGCGCGATGGGCTGAATGGCCATTTGTGCTTTGAAATCTGAAATAAAATCAGAAAATGCTGGAAATGGACAACAGGTCTGTCAGCATCTGGAACATCAAACTGTGCTTTCTCTTCCCAGATGTTCATGGGTCTGCTGTATACTTTCCAGCCTTTTCCGTTTTGATCCCACATAATTATGGTTAGCCGTAATCTATTTACCCTTTGCGATCTGTCAAGGAGTGAGCTATATAAATGCGAGTTGTTGTTGTTGTAGGTATTAAATTACAGACTGAGCAAGTAATTTATACCAAGATGACATTTGTATCTGTGAAGTGTAAACCTGAGACTCGGATTTTTATCTGCCCTGCATCTCTTCAGTCAACAGTGAAGGCTGCTGTGGCAACTGGATATCAACATCAACAACACCAACTTGCATTTATATAGCGCCTTTAACGTAGCAAAACGTCCCAAGACGCTTCACAGGAGCGATTATCGGACAAAATTTGACACCGAGCCACACAAGGAGATATTAGGAGATCCACGCTCAATGCCATGCGGCGCCACATGAACACTCTCGACATCTCTCTTCAGCAGCACCGACGCACTCTATCTCAAAGCTGCCCGGGTCCACAGTTCCATTTCATCCTTAGACTCATCCGACGCTTCAACAAAAAACTTTTCTTCTTCCTTTCCGATGTCAAGGATCGCAAGCTTCAACAACTCTTGGACACTAAAGCCCCTCCGGAACCTTCTTCCCCTTCACTTTCCTCTGACCCCCCTTCTCCCAATCTCACCCCCTGCCGCGTTTTCACTATCCCCTCTGACCTTCCCCTCTCTGACTCCGAACGATCAGTCCTCAGCAAAGGCCTGAGCTTCATCCCCTTACGCCCCCATCTCAATGAATTTCGAGCTCGGCACGATGCTGAGCTCTTTTTCCGCCGCCTCCGTCTCCGTGCCCACTTCTCTGGCCAGGAGTCTTCCCCCCGCACGGCTGACCCTTTCTCCCGCTTTCAGAATTCTCGTTCCACCTGGACCCCTCCCTCTGGCCTCTTACCCTCTCTTGATCTTTTCATTGCCAACTGCCGCCGTGACATCGGCCAGCTCAATTTCTCTGCTCCCCTCACTCACTCCAACCTACCTCCCTCTGAACTTGCAGCACTCCATTCTCTCCGATCCAACCCTGACATTGTCATTAAACCTGCTGACAAGGGTGGCGCTGTTGTTGTTTGGCGAACCGACCTCTACCTAGCGGAAGTTGAACGCCAACTCTCTGACACCTCCTCCTACCTCCACCTGGACCATGACCCCACTACCGAACATCAAGCCACCGTGTCCAAGACTGTCACTGACCTTATCTCCTCTGGAGATCTTCCCCCCACGGCCGCCAACCTCATAGTTCCCCAACCCCGCACAGCCCGCTTCTACCTCCTTCCCAAGATCCACAAACAGGACTGCCCCGGTAGACCCATCGTTTCAGCCTGTTCTTGCCCCACGGAACTTATCTCTTCCTATCTCGACTCTATTTTTTCTCCCCTTGTCCAGTCTCTTCCCACCTACATCCGCGACTCTTCCGATGCCCTCCGCCATTTTAACAGTTTCCAGTTTCCCGGCCCCAACCGTCTCCTCTTCACTATGGACGTACAATCCCTCTACACCTCCATTCCCCACCAGGATGGCCTGAGGGCGCTCCGCTTCTTCCTTGAACAGAGGCCCAACCAGTCCCCATCCACCACCACCCTCCTCCGCCTGGCTGAACTTGTTCTCACATTGAACAACTTCTCCTTTGACTCTACCCATTTCCTCCAAATTAAAGGTGTTGCTATGGGTACCCGCATGGGTCCTAGCTATGCCTGCCTTTTCGTGGGATATGTGGAACACTCTTTGTTCCAGTCCTACTCGGGTCCCCTCCCTCACCTCTTTTTCCGGTACATTGATGACTGTATCGGTGCCGTCTCCTGCTCTCGCCCTGAACTAGAACATTTCATTCACTATGCTTCCAATTTCCACCCTTCCCTCACCTTCACATGGTCCATCTCCGACTCTTCTCTTCCCTTCCTCGACTTCTCCATCTCCATCTCTGGGGATAGGTTATTGACTAACATTCACTACAAGCCCACCGACTCCCACAGCTACCTGGACTACACTTCCTCCCACCCCGCCTCCTGTAAGGACTCTATTCCATTCTCCCAGTTTCTCCGTCTCCGCCGCATCTGCTCTGATGATGCCACCTTCCATACCAGTGCTTCCGACATGTCTTCCTTTTTCCTCAACCGAGGATTCCCCTCTACCGTGGTCGACACGGCCCTCGACCGTGTCCGTTCTATCTCCCGCACATCTGCCCTCACCCCTGCCCCTCCCTCCCGGAACCACGATAGGGTTCCCCTTGTCCTCACCTTTCACCCCACCAGCCTCCACATTCAACGGATCATCCTCCGCCATTTCCGCCACCTCCAGCGTGATCCCACCACCAAACACATCTTCCCCTCACCTCCCCTTTCAGCATTCCGCAGGGACCGCTCCCTCCGCGACACCCTAGTCCACTCCTCTACCACCCCCAGCACCCCTTCCCCTTCGCCCGGCACCTTCCCGTGCACGCGCAGGAGATGCAACACATGCCCTTATACCTCCCCTCTTCCCACTGTCCAGGGCCCCAAACACCCCTTCCAGGTGAAACAGCGATTTACTTGTACTTCCTGCAATTTAGTATACTGTATTCGCTGCTCACGATGTGGACTCCTCTACATTGGGGAGACCAAACGCAGATTGGGTGACCGCTTTGCGGAACACCTCCGTTCAGTCCGTAAGGGGGACCCCGAGCTCCCGGTGGCCTGTCACTTTAATTCACCGCTTCACTCCCACTCTGACCTCACCGTCCTCGGCCTAATACACTGTTCCACGGAAGCTCAGCGTAAGCTCGAGGAACAGCACCTCATCTTTCGTTTAGGCACGCTACAGCCCTCTGGACTCAATATCGAGTTCAACAATTTTAGATCATAACCTCAGCTCCAATCACATTTATATTTTATTTTATCCACCCTTTTATTTGTCCCCCCCACCTTTTTTTTCCTCCTAGAAGCTGGCAGCTGTCCTTCATTCTGCCAGTAGATTTCACACTTCATTCAGCCTTAATCTGTCACATTAACACCACCTCTAGCCTTGCATATCTCTTAATGTCTCTTAATGTCTCTTCATCTCCTCTTTTGTTCCTTTATCCCCTCCCCCTTTTCCCAGCTTTACCCTGGCCGTAAATCTATTTGATTTCCAGCTCTTCCCAGTTCTGATGAAAGGTCATCGACCTGAAACGTCAACTCTCTTTCTCTCTCCACGGATGCTGCCTGGCCTGCTGAGTTTTTCCAGCGTTTTCTGTTGTTATTTCGGATTTCCAGCATCTGCAGTATTTTGCTATCGTATCGAGATATTAGGACAGGTGACCAAAAACTTGGTCAATGAAGTAGGTTATAAGCAGCAGCGTCTTAAAGGAGGAGAGAGAGGCGGAGAGGTTCAGGGAGGGAATTCCAGAGCTTAGGGCCCAGGCAGCTGAAGGCACGGCCGCCAATGGTGGAGCGATTAAAATCGGGGATGCGCGAGAGGCCAGAATTGGAGGAGCGCAGAGATCTCGGAGGGTTGTAGGGCTGGAGATGGTTACAGAGATAGGGAGGGGGGGCGAGGCCACGGAGGGATTTGAAAACAAGATCGAGAATTTTAAAATTGAGGCGTTGTCGGACCGGGAGCCAGTGTAGGTCAGCGAGCACAGGGGTGATGGGCGAACGGAGACTTGGAGCGAGGGAAGATACGGGCAGCTGAGTTTTGGATGACCTCAAGTTGATGTCGGGTGGAAGATATCACCTCAAGTCTGCCTTGTGGCTGGAATTCTATAACCAGCACCTACAGGTCTCAGCCCAGCATCCAGAAGAAAGCGTCCAGCCATTTTCAGGAAACCGCTGTAGGTTGAAACGCGCGAAAGCCTGAAACAGTGAAAGGGGTTTCTTTTCAGCATCTTTTTAAAACGCAGTAGCTGAAATATTTGCTCAATCAGAATCCTTAGCAGCTTTTAAAAAGGAACTGTATCAATATTTGTAAAAGAAGAAAAAAACATATAAGAGCAGGGTCTGGGACAAAGTGGAGAGCCGGTTCAGAGAACCAGTGCAGATAAGATGGGCCGAATAGAAACATAGAAAAATAGGAGCAGGAGTAGGCCATTCGGTCCTTCGAGCCTGCTCCACCATTCAATATGATCATGGCTGATCCTCTATCTCAATACCATATTCCCGCTCTCTCCCCATACCCCTTGACACCTTTTGTGTCTAGAAATCTATCTAGCTCCTTCTTAAATATATTCAGTGACTTGGCCTCCACAGCCTTCTGTGGTAGAGAATTCCACAGGTTCACCACCCTCTGAGTGAAGAAATTTCTCCTCATCTCAGTCCTAAATGTCCTACCCTGTATCCTGAGACTGTGACCCCTCGTTCTAGACCCCCCAGCCAGGGGAAACATCCTCCCTGCATCCAGTCTGTCTAGCCCTGTCAGAATTTTAAACGTTTCAATGAGATCCCCTCTCATTCTTCTAAACTCTAGTGAATACAGGCCTAGTCGACCCAATCTCTCCTCATACGACAGTCCTGCCATCCCAGGAATCAGTCTGGTGAACCTTCGCTGCACTCCCTCTATGGCAAGAATATCTTTTCTTAGGTAAGGAGATCAAAACTGCACACAGTACTCCAGGTGTGGTCTCACCAAGGCCCTGTACAACTGTAGTAAGACATCCTTGCTCCTGTACTCAAATCCTCTTGCAATGAAGGCCAACATACCATTTGCCTTCCTAACTGCTTGCTGGACCTGCATGCTTGCTTTCAGTGACTGGTGTACAAGGACACCCAGGTCCCTTTGTACATCAGCATTTCCCAATCTACCACCATAGGAACAGGAGGAGGCCATTCAGCCCCTCGAGCCTGTTTCCAATTTAATTAGATCATGGCTGATCTGTACCTCAACCCCATTTACCCGCCTTTGCTCCATATCCCTCGATACCATTACCCAACAAAAAACTGTCGATCTCAGTCTCGAAAGCTTCAATTGTCTCCCAGCATCCATCGACTTTTTGGGGGAGAGTTCCAGATTTCCACGAGCCTTTGTGTGAAGAAGTGCTTCCTGACATCACCCCTGAACGGCCTGGCTCTAATTTTAACATTATGACCCCTTGTTCTGGACTTCCCCCACCAGAGGAAATAGCTTCTCTCTGTATCTACCCTATTGAATCCCTTTATCATTTTAACACCTCAATTAGATCACCCGTTAATCTTCTATATTCAAGGGAATGCAACCTGACCTTGAGATTTAACCCTTTAAGACTCGGTATCATTCTGGTCAAAAAGATGTCCCAAAGCGCTTTACAGCCAGTGAAGTACTTTCGAAGTGCAGTCACTCTTGTAATGTTAGAAACGCAGCAGCCAATTTGTGCACAGCAAGCTCCCACAAACAGCAATGTGATAATGACCAGATAATCTGTTCTTTAGTGATGTTGATTGAGGGATAAATGTTGGCCAGGGCACCGGGGTTAACTCCCCTGCTTTTCTTCGAAACATAGAAACATAGAAGATGGGAGCAGGAGTAGGCCATTCGGCCCCTCGAGCCTGCTCCGCCATTCGATGAGATCATGGCTGATCATCCAAACTCAGTACCCTGTACCTGCCTTCTCCCCATATCCCTTGATACCTTTAGCTTTGAGAAATATATCTAATTCATTCTTGAATATATTTAATGACTTGGCCTCAACTACCTTCTGTGGTAGAGAATTCCACAGGTTCACCACTCTCTGGTGAAGAAATTCTTCCTCATTTCTGTCCTAAATGGCTTACCCCTTATCCTTAGATTATGACCCCTGGTTCTGGACTCTCCGACCATCGGGAACATTCTTCCTGCATTCGAAATAGTGCTGTGGGATCTTTTACGTCCACCTGAGAGAGCAGACGGGGACTCGGATTAATGTCTCATCCAAAAGACGGCACCCTCGACAGGAGGTGCACTGGGAGTGTCAGCTGAGATTTTGGTGCTCAAGTCTCCTGGGGTGGGACTTGAACCCATGACCTTCTGACTCAGGTGGGCGAGCTACCCACTGAGACAAGGGTGAATGTGCTCCCCACCCAAGGCCGATATATCCTACCTGAGGCGCGGGGCCCAGGACTGAAGGCAATTACTCCAGATGGGGTCTAACCAGAGCTCTGTGCAGCTGTAACATAACTTCCACCCCTTTGTATTCCAGCCTCCTGAGATAAAGACCAACGAGCCATTCGCATTTTTGATTGCTTTTTTGAACCCGTCGACTGGCTTTTAGTAGAACAGCCTCCTTCTGTGTTGTAAAATTCTACGATGCTATAATTTCTTTGAAAACTAGATCTCAATTTAATTTCGATCAGCGTGCCCCTATTGCTGGAACGTGCACCATCTCCTGGGGCCTTGTTTTGTCACCGCACCGCACTGTGCTGCTTACTGTGTGATGTGCAGCAGGGATTGTACTGAAGCCGCCTCGATTGTATTAAAAAAAAATACAATGTTTACAACCTAATTTAGGACTCGATCCTGCAGATTGAGTTAAATAGGAATTTGAATAACCGTATTAGAATGCTGAGGGATGTTCAGACATGTTTAAATCTGTGTAATTGGATTATCACGAGTGGAAACATTAATCCATTTTTTTGTATGGAAAGGGCAGGGGAAAAGCTGTTGTAAATCTTAGCTGAAGATTTACATTGTTGCATTTGTTTGCGAACCCTCCCGTCTTTAGAATTCATTGGGCCCTGCGCAGAATTGCCACGCGACACTTTAAAACAGAGGCGCTTGCGTGCTTACCGTTTTTGGGGTATAAATTACTTTAGGGAGCGGCGAGCGGAGATCAAAAATCCTTTCGTAGGGGTTTAGGTGAAATGTTTAAGATCAGTTCCAACACGGCTGACTGGCAGTAATTTATTGGGCGACAGGAAAGGTGATCACAGACAGCTATAAAGAGGTCAAAGAGTGATAGGATGATGGGAAGCTTTCTTATATTAGACCAGTAGAAACCCAATTAGTGGCGCAGGTTATTGACGATTCAATCGCAATTTTTTGACCTTCTCATTTTAATTGTACCAGTTGCCACTAAGCAGCACATTTGCGTTGTGTAAGGCTGGGGGGAAGGGGAGAGTCGATAGAAAAACCGCAGATTAAAATGGTGTATAGGGAACTACTCTACCAACGCACTGTTTTTAAAAAAAAGACACACACACACAATACAATAGCAAAATACTGCGGATGCTGGAAATCTGAAATAAAAACAGAAAATGCTGGAAATACTCAGCAGGTCAGGCAGCATCTGTGGAGAGAGAAACAGAGTTAACGTTTCAGGTCGCTGACCCTTCGTCAGAACTGGAAAAAGTTGGAGATGGAACAGGTTTTTAAGCAAGTGTGGGGGCAGGGAAAGGGGGGAGGGGAGGAAAGAACAAAAGGGAAGGTCTGTGATAGGATGGAAGGCAGGAGAGATTAAGAGACAAAAGGGATGATGGTGCGAGGCAAAAGGAGATGGTAATGGGACAAGTTAAGAAACAAAAGATGGCTCTGGATGAAGCGTAAATGGCGATGGCAGGATGATCAACAGCTGCCATGTGAGAGAGAGAAAAAAAAATGGAAAAAAACCGATAGGGGCCGACACACACACACCCGTTTGACCAGCTCCACACCGCGAGTCGTGGCGTTTCGTTGTACTTTGTAACTGTCGTGAACAATGGTTTCGACGCCCCCTTTCTTATTGCTTTTGCCGTTTGGAAAGCTGCTCACGGTTCCCGACCTCCCTGCCGGCCGACGAGGGAAGACGCTGTAGGCCGCAGGCTGCTCCACACCCTCCCGCGCCAACACTCGACTCCCTGTCACGATCGGGAGGTGTCGTTTGTTCCCAAAGGTGCTGTGCCCAACCCAGTGGAGGGGATCAGAACGCCGGTATCCTACGGCACAGTCCAGGTGTAAGACGCTCTTAATACAGGGGCAAGCAGTGAACGCTGACTGCGCTGGGAAGCAGCAAGTTCCTTAATGTTGGATGTATTTGGTTCTATTTCCCCTTTTTTTCTTTCCCTTTTGCCCCTTCTTTCCCCATTCTACTTTCTTTTCCTCTTTGTTTCTTTCTTCATTTCTTTCTTTTTTCTTTCCCCTTTTCTTACTTTTGCTTTCTTTCTTCCTTTCCCACCTTCATAAGAACATAAGAAATAGGAGCAGGAGTAGGCCATTTGGCCCCTCGAGCCTGCTCCGCCATGATCTCATTGAATTTTTTTTACGCAGCGAGTTGTTGTGATCTGGAATGTGCTGCCTGAAAGGGCGGTGGAGGCAGATTCAATAGTAACTTTCAAAAGGCAATTGGATAAATACTTAAAGGAGAAAAAATTATGGGGCTATGGGGAAAGAGCAGGGGGGAGTGAGACTAATTGGAAAGCTCTTTGAAAGACACAATGAGCCAATATTTATCCCTCAATCAACAACACTAAAACAGATTATCTGATCATTTTCACATTGCTGTTTGTGGGAGCTTGCTGTGCGCAAATTGGCTGCCGCATTTTCCACATTACAACAGTGACTCCACTTCAAAAAGTACTTCATTGGCTGTAAAGCGCTTTGAGACGTCCGGTGGTCGTGAAAGGCGCTGTATAAATGCAAGTCTTTCTTTCTTTTTATCATTCTATGATTTTATATTAAAGTGACCAGGCCCCTTTCTGACTTTGCGTTATCAGTTTGGGAAGGTCTACCTCCGCTTTTTAGCTCTGCTTCCCTTCAAGTTAGTCAGAAGCTGATCTCCAATAACCCTCCCTCCTCCCCCCCCCACCCCCTCCCTCCCTCTTTCTCCTGCCTCCTCCCCTGTGATCTGGATCAGACTATGAACCGGTGCCTCGCTGGAAATCAATGGCACAACCCAGGCCCTACCTACCGTCTGTGGCTCAGTCTGTTGTCACGGCAACTGCCTCACCGTCCGGGCTCCCAAGTTTTACGGCATCTCTGTGTTAAAGACGCAAGCTTGAAGGAAGTTAGATCGGCAGAGATTCAGCGAAGCAGAAAAGTGTAGTGTGATCAAAAATAAAAATTAATGGCAGCGCCATCGAGACGCGGATGATATTGAGGCAATGGGGAAAGTAGTGGAAATGATATGGTTCTGAAATGAGAATGAAATGCGTCGCCGCAGACCTTCTCATTCAAGTTATCTTATTAAAATATACCATGCGGATAAAAATTATGCAAATCATTTATGGGTTCACTGAGGACTTCAGGTTTGATATTCGAAACAGCCCTTCTGAAGGTGTCGTCAGTCAGTCCCTCGTTTTAATAACTGTGGTTGTGCACTGCCACCTGCCTGTAGATCAGGCAATGTACGACAGCTGTTTGCAAACTGGGCCAAGAAACGTGTGTGTGAGTGTGAGTGTGTGTGTGTGAGAGTGTGTGTGTGTGTGTGAGTGCGTGTCTGTGTGAGTGTGTGCGTGTGTGTGTGAGAGTGTGTTTGTGTGTGTGTCAGTTTGTGCGTGTGAGAGTGTGCGTGTGTGTGTGAGTTTGTGTGTGAGAGAGTGTATGTGTGAGAGTGTGTGTGTTTGTGTGTGTGTGTGTTTGTGTGTGAGAGAGTGTGCGTGTG